>NW_010585421.1:17785-29165 GCF_000705375.1 Tinamus guttatus | reverse complement strand
ACTTTTGGCAGCTTGCTGATCTAGGTCAGATGAGAGAAGGGGGCCAGAGGCAAGAAGATGCAAGTACAGCTTGCATTTGTGAAACAATAAGTTGTGAGTCTGAATGTTATGCAGGAGAACCTCTAAAGTGAGAACAAGAAACTTGTTACCTTTTGGGAAAGGCAGAAACGAACTGAAAGGATTTCTATGTGAAATGATAAGAGAGAGACAAAAGGGAAGATTCAGGATACAGCATGTTGCATGGACAAGAGAGAATGAGAGACAAAGGGCTTTTTTACACTAACAAGTGTAAATGGTAACTTGAACCACTGTCATAGTAGAAAAGTTAGGTAGTTAGTTAGGTAGAAAAGTTTCTATGTCCCCTTGCAGGGAAAAAAATCATTTCATTGTGTCTCTTTTCGCTTTTTTACACTAACAAGTGTAAATGATAACTTGAACCACTGTCATTTGAGAAATGAGAGGAAGGAAAACTGGATTTGGTCAGGTTGAAAGTGGTAGAAAAGTTTCTATGTCCCCTTGCGGGGAAAAAAATCATTTCATTGTGCCTCTTTTCAGGGATTTTGTTAGCCATTCTGTAAAAGGTGAAATAGATTTTAATAACATACCATAAAATTTATTTTCGTCATTAATTTTTTGTTTAGTTTTGATGAAACACAGACCGTTGTCCAAAGATTGTTTTTTAATGTTTATCTAAAGCATATGGTGCCTGAAACATGAGGGATTAATAAAAAGAGCAACACCTCATTCTGCTTTTATGCTTGCATCTGGAAAATGTTTTTGGTTTGTAATAGTACAGTTTTAAGTCGATTGAGGTAGTCCTAACTGTTTATATATCAAACTTCTAGAAGTACTAAAGCTTATGGTTTGTACTGGTTGTATGTTTGCTTAGTACTGATGAAGTTTGAGCATCTGAAGTCGCTGTGAAGTGATAACATCTTTACTCCCCTTTCCTCCCTCCTCTAATGCGCGAACACGCATTCACACGTCCTTGTACATGTGCTGACATGCACATATGCATGCAGACACTCACACTCTTAATTATGAATATGTTTGAGTCAGTTTCCTATAACATTATTTTGTACATTTTATTTCTGTTCTGGTTTTGATGTGTGCCTCCGAGGAAAATACTGTTTATCTGTGGAGAAAGCGCATAAACTTTTGGTCAGTTATAGAGTGTTGGTAGCAGAATTTTATATGAGACACGATTATAGTTCTGCATTACAAAAAATAACTATATTGCTCTGAGCATAAACTAAAGTGAATTAAAAACAAGTAAACAAAAACTCCAAATTCCCAGGAATTGAATCCAATCCTGGTACAGAATAATAGGGTTGCAGGGCAATCTTTGAGTGGTATGTGGAGACAGAGGGAAGAGATCCAGAAGAGCAGATGGTAAGCTGAAGTGTCAGTGGAGTTTGGAAAAGTTCTGGCCAGAAGCAAAGTCTAGAGTGGAGGTGCTGGTGTTTTTTAGTAAATATGTTGAAGTGAGGTCTAAGTCTTTTATGAAGGACAGAGGCAGTGAATTTGTTTGTGTTACGTATCTCCCTTAAAGACAATTTTTGTTATAATGAGCAGTGGTTTTAAGCACATATGAATCCTGAATTAATAAATGTAGCTGTTAGAACTGTGGAGTTTCTCAAAACTCCTTGTTTAAAAAACAAAAACAAGGTAGTTACTTTTTTTTTTTTTTTTTTTTTTTCAAATTCCTGCTCTTTTCTGACCATGCAATTCCCATTGATGTCTAAAAGATACCTGCTTTCTTGGATACGTAGAATTTGAAGGGTCCTTTGTAATGAACTCTGTGTCCTGCCATTCCAGGCAACTGCAGTAGTGCTTGATCAGATTATCAAAGTGATTCTCTCTTTAAGTAAGTTTTACTGGTTTTGTACACTAATCCTCTTTCCAAGATGTTGCTCCAAAATGACATTGCTTTGGTCAAAATGAATTTTCTTTTACTATTTAATGCATATCTGTTCATGGTTCTCTATTTTAAATAATAATTATTCTACTCTGATTTTTACCCTGCTGATGTAAATACAGGAAACAGTTTCCTCTTCACCTTTGTTTTGCTGTTTGGAATATGCCAACTTCCACACCTGACAGTGGAGCATCCTTGAGCAAAAATCCAGACCAGTAGGCACACATGGTGCACTGCGGCACTGTGAAATCCTATTAGAAATAGTGTAGTCAGGTTGGGCTTTCCCATCCTTGAACCACAGTGAGTCTTGTTTTTGTTTTACTGAAGTTCAATCCTGCTGTATAAGTCACACAGTCAGCCTGAACCAATTTAAAATTAATTGATCAAGTATAATTCACCGAGAGAGGAAATGTGATCTTTTCTATTTCCAGAGTTAACATCCACTGTAAAGTAGCTACACAAAATAACATCCTGGATTTATTGCAACTATTTAGCAATAATAAAGTTATAAAAGATAATAATGTAATATCTGAGTTTAGAGTGAAAAATATTTTTGGCAACTTTAAAAAAGAGAAGCATTCTTAAATTTGTTTTATTTTTGTGATGCAGATCGAGTTTTGATTCGAATAAAAGACTTGACAGAGGAGAAAGCTGATGAAGTGGTTTGGGTTCGTGGTAGAATTCATACAAGCAGAGCTAAAGGTGAGATGCCTTCAGAATTTTGATGTTTATATTCTAGTTTTATTGATACAAATGAATGTTTATTTTGACTTGAAAACTTTTTAGTATAAAGAATCAAAGCAATTCCTTTGCATTAATTCCATTTTGCATTTAGAAAGTCTTGTCTTCTGGTTACTCAATATTCTCACTTGAACTGGTTATGTTTGCTTTCTTCCAGCCTTCTTTTCTGAACAGGGGAAAAGGACGTTTTGTTTTCAGCTGGATGGGAGATCAGATATTATTATTGCATTCCCGTATAAGTGGCTTTAGTTTTTACTGTGTTACTAAATAGCGTGTGGACGCATGTAAATAATAGTAATTAAAAAAAATATAGTCGTTCAGCTTTGAATGTTATGTACATGAAATAAAATATAATTCTAAATTTAAGTGGCCTTCTAAGGAAAACCTGTGTCTATTATAAATTTACTAGTTGTTAGACGGGCCCTATTTATTCTGCATATAAGTGTGCATATAAAGTTTCATTGCATCTTCTATAAGAAGCAACAATCTGTTTTAAAAATTCATAGTTTTACTTTCAATTGCCATTATTTGACTGGTTGATTTGAACTTAATATCTTAAACCGAAGAGCCTTTTATAGGTTCTGAATACTGTGGGTTGTAATAGTTGGTCTCTGACAGCCATATGTCTTCACTGGAAGCAGAAGTTCTGTCTGGAGAAGTTCTCTATTCAGTCTTTTCAGTTGACATCAGATGCTGACAACTGCTATACTGACTTCCAGTTATGCTGGGTTTTTCTGTGCTGAGACATAAATATGTTGTGTTCCCAAGACTTGAAAGAAAAGAGCATAAAGAAAGGGTGTTCAAAGGAAATTTAACAGTAGTCTTAGAAGTGGGAATAATGCCAACTGAAGTTGAAAGTTCAGTACAGAGTATTCTTATAGATACCAGGTTAATTTCTCTTTCTAAGACTTTATTCTCATATAAAAATTCCTCTTTTATGTATTTATTCATTAAAGAATATATGTAGTTTTTTCTTAATGAAAGCATAAATCACTGTCAGTTAAAAAGGAGCTGGATGTAAATTGTGCATATAATATGCATTTCAGTTTGCGTTGGAATTTTTAAATTTGGGTAGATTTAGTTCTGTAGTGTGGTTCTCACATGGTTGTCATTCTTTTTCTTTCCTGTGTACAGGAGTTTTCCAACTTCAAAAGCTGTGAAAGCCTCAGTCATTATTGTTAACAAGTTCGAGCTGCTCAGACAGGTGACACTGTGTTTAGTTTAACTGCTGCTATTAGTATACAAATTAGAGGATACTGACGTTTTCTTCTTTTGCAGTTATACGAAAAAGTTTAGACTATAGATAGAATTTAGTAGATTAAACATGAGGGTCAGAGAGATGCCTCACTGCAGACCTTTAAAAGAAAAACACAAAGAGCTGTGGTTGTTTATTGCTTGCTTTTATGAAAGGCATCCTGCATGATATATGCATGTACTTCAGTCAAGATGACATAAATAACATTGCAGTGTTAAACACTTCACCATAAGGTGCCCTTTCTCACCCTTCACCCTCAGCCTTGGGAGAGGCCATTGTTTTTAATGAAATAATAATACTTATTTTCAAAACTCTTAATGCAACCTGAAGAATGAAAGAACGGGAATTGATTATGATTTTCTTGTGAAGCATTCTCAGTTTATTGATGGCACCTCTTGTTTCCTCTTGGGCTGTCAAAGCAAAATCTGACATTCAGGGACTGCTGTAAGTTTTATATGCTTGTTTGTTTAAGCTTTGAGGGAAAAGCAAATGTTTGAGTGTAAGAAGTAATATCAGTCTTTCTCACACATCATGGCACTGTTCTGACCGTTATGGAAAGTCTGCTGAAAAGTAGTGTAACTTTATTTTTTTTCAGTCTCAAATTTGTCTCCTAAGTAACCAACATATCCTTTATTTAACCCTGTCTGATTCTGACCAATAAACCAGAGAAATGGAGCAACTGCAGAATCCAGCTGTCTCATGTAGTGAGCCACTCATGAAGCCCGACAGACGCTAACTGAAGGATGTGTAAAAAATGGGGTGTTGGGAATTTCTGGGAGTTGTACTTAAAACTAGAGTAGTTGGGGCCCTGTGATTTTTATCATAGATTAAATAAGTGCTATTTCTGGCCTCATTTTAAAGCTCTGGCTCATTTTAAAAAACTTAAGCTACTGATCAAGTTTATCATTGAACATCTACTGGGAGATCAGCCTGGTTTTTGCAGGCTGCTAGGACCTAGGCAACTTATTAAACCTGAATTTGTTTTCGTTTCATAGATTTATTTTTTAAACATCAAGATAGTGTGCTGAAAAAAGAAAAAGGTCCAGCAGTTTCAGTATTAGAAAAAAATACAGTAATCCATATAGAATTGTTTCTTTGCGGGCATATATATTTAATTAGCAATGTTATTGGTCATACAAATATATGTTTTGGTCATATAAATATATGACAAATTCTCACTGTTTATGGGAATTCTTTTGCTACAACTTATTCTCTCATAAGGTCTTGTCATTTGGTATTTCCAACTAAGAACAGATATGTATTCATGTTTGTTTTTCTTTGTTTATTTTTAAGACTCCCATGTGTGGTATATTGTCTGAGTGCCTAGAAGTTCCTTGAGTTGGATGGAATCAGACCTTTTTAATCAGATCTTTTTGAAGATTTTCATCCTTTTAGAACTTTTTGGAGAATACAATGTTTGTTTTAGAGAAACGTATAGATATCTTTGCTTTTATTGAATATAGATAATTAAAGTTGGGCCTGCACTTTTAACTTAGAAAAGATAAAAAAGGTATGTGAAAAGATCTTAAAACATTCAGAAAAGAGTTCTTTTTTTTTTCCCTCTCCTCCGCTCTCCTCATTTGCTTCCTTTTTTCTAGGTATGTGAAAAGATCTTAAAACATTCCGAAAAGAGTTCTTTTTTTCCCTCTCCTCTGCTCTCCTCATTTGCTTCCTTTTTTTCTTTTTTTTTTCCATAGTCTTGCCAGGAAAGGCATCTAATCAAGGCATCAAATCTAATCAACTAGATTTGATTATGGGTTGTTTTTTTGATGTTTTATTTCATGTACATTAGGCTTTCTTGGGAAACGTTCTGTTTCTCCCTTGATCTTTGTAACAGTGAAAATGTGTGTAACAGTTCTCTTTCCTATCAGTAAGGTTTGTTTGATCACTTATCTTTTGTGTGATTAGAAATGGTTATTATATTCTATAAAACATCCTCTTTCCTTACAAAAGCAGCTAGTGTTACTCATGACAAAAAATATTTTGAGTCCTTTTGTAATGCAGATATTGATCAGACTTCAAGCATTTTGGCTAAAGTAAAACTGACTTGTGTAATAGCCAGTCCTTCCATTTCTTTCAGTCTCCTCCCCTTAACAATTTACTAATTCAGAGACATTCTGGATAGATATCTTAAGCTTTTTTCATTTATTCATTCAGTTATTCAGATATTTTTCATTTGAATCCCTAGTACAATACCGTTGAAATTCCATCAGACTTTGTTAAATTGTTTGTAACTGAAATCATAGGGAAAAAATGCTGTATTTAGGAAATGTATCAAACAAGTTGTAAGAAAGAAATATGGAACTTTGAAAAGTGTGAGTAAGGCCTCACCCAAAGAAACTTTCTGAAGCTTACCATCTCCTAGTTTAAATCTGTAGATCTATTTATTTATTTATTTATTTACTTTGAGTTTGTCTGTAAGAAATGTGAGAAGTAGTGCCATACTAGTTCCTTCAATTTTGGAATCCCTCGAATATGGAAATGGTTATACTTGTTTTCTGAAAAAAACATGGCATTTCTGCAACCAAGGTCATAGGACAATAAGTAATTTCTAACTATTACGATGTCTTTTTAATAGTATTGTGTACTAGTGTTATGTTTGCCTCGATTGCCAACAGATTGCATGTCAAACGATTTGCATTTATCTTCTAGTAGTATTTAAATTATTTGCAACTGCGTCAGGAATTGTAATCTACATGATTGCAGATGAAAAGTGCAGCTGACATTTTGATGTTGCTGTGCAAGTTATATGCTATAGAAACATTAAAACATAAATGTAAGTCAGCAATAACTGGGAAATAGCAATGTTGTAACAAAGCTTCTGGCTTGAACGTTTCTCACTGTTTTAATTGAAATACTGTTTTAATGTTATGACTCAAAACTTGGAATTAAAAAAAGGGTATGGATGCATTTTGGCAGACACTGATGCAACACTGGAATGTTTTTCCTCTCTGAGGAAGAGACTTTTTTAATTTGAGCTAAGGAATAAATGTCTGTTAGAGATGCGAGATGTGAGGAGAAATATAACATGATTATAAATGTCACTGTGTAGGTACTTTGAACATATGAAAACAAGCTTTGTTGGTTTGGAAAGATGTATTTTGAAACTCAGCAGACTTCTCATACTCTTTGCAATTATTAATTGCTTTCAACTTCTTTTTCCCTAAGCTGTTAATGAATAAATTGCTCTTGCAGGAATTTTTACTCAAGTCTTTTAGGTTCTTGTCGTTTACCAGAATCAATACTTCTTTTGTTCCTGTTTGTTCAGGGTGTATGTTATATTATAGAATGAACATCATTGGTTTAATCCCTGTCGTGCAAAATCGAGCCTAATTCACTCAGGATACCTTTGTCAAAACAACCCTACAGCTTTTGTTGTAGACGTAATAGCATATTTCAGAAGAGGAAGATAGTCTTCTTTTAAAGTAAGGCTCAGAAGGCTCAGTAAGACTCAGAAGGCTATTCATTTTCCATGTATGAAAGTGAGCAAAGCAGGAAGGAAAAATGTGAATTACATGTAGAGTTCTGGGACTGAAGTGTTGCATGAATTCTGGTTTTCAGTTCTGTCTAGATAGTGCTTATCTCAGAAGGCATATCATTAATTTATAGAAAATGTACGCTCACTTATAACACAAAATCTTGGGATTTGATGTGTGTGTGTACATGCAGAATTGAATCTAGTAAGAAATAACTATTCAGAGAAACACACATATAGACATAACATCTCAGTGTAATATAGCCAAGCTTATTTTCCCATTCACGGGGACCTCGAATAACTTGTCCTTAATACACCTGTGTTGTTTTCCTTTGTATTCAGGGAAGCAGTGTTTCTTAGTCCTGCGTCAGCAGCAGTTTAATGTCCAGGCTCTTGTGGCTGTGGGACAGCATGCGAGCAAGCAGATGGTAAAGTTTGCTGCCAAGTAAGTAAGCAATTATATCCTGTTGTCACAGTAAACAATGGTGGGAACCAGGACTCCCAGGGGTTGGGACCATTTTCACACATTAACATCAATGCTTCGTTTGTTTTAAAATGTACTTATTTAAATTGTCAGTTCACTATTGCTTGAATACATTACGCTTAACAAAAGATAAAATAGAGAACAGGCTTGAAATTCATTCTGAACTGCTGAAGCAGCATTCCCTCACCACTGACATGGCTTACTTTCCAGCAGGCTATCAATAAAGTCTGGCAAGCTAAGCGTAGTGGGACGCTTCATTTTTTGTGTGGTACTAGTCTGTGTGTCTCTGCGTGTGTGCACATGTTCAGGGTTTTCCTTCTATGAGGAGGAGATTTGCAATGTGCTAGTGTGTTTTATAGTGAGAACTGCTCCGTATACAGCAAACAACATACTGAGTTGAAGAAACCAGAGTGGTTTCTGTGCACCAAATTTATCTTTTTTTGACACTACAAATTGAAGATTTTTAAAGCTGCTTTATTATTATTTTTTAAATATTTAGGGTCATAGACCTACCAAGTAAGGAAAATGTTTCTTGAAGCAATTTAAATTTATTTGGTTTGTTTTATTCTTAATGCTAAAAAAAAATATCTTCCTCTGCTGCCTTGCCTCAAAAAAAGATTGTGTTTTGGAGTTACCCAATATTAAATATGTTTACATGACAGAGGTGTTTTTATAATAGAGGTTTTTTGGTCATGTAGTGTTTTTAGCTACTTGTCCACAAACAGAAATGTGGGTCAATTCATTGCAATAATATGTTTAACATGTGGCACTTCAGTTGCCTCTGTGTAGTTCTTGGCACTGCTCTGGTGCCTGGGAAGGGAGCCCCACTAATTAGCTGTAAAAGTGCTACAGCCTTCAGCCTTCAATATGTCAGGGAAAGGAGGGATTCATTGTAGTGTAGCCTTCCACCAGCCAAGTTAAGGTTGGGATAATACTGCTGCTCACGAGGTTCAAGGCAATGGGAGAACAGACCCTGCAGTGTTTGTTGTCTGGCGGTGCTTAGTGTTGGCAGTGCCAGTGTGAGACGTGCTGTTTACAGGTGCTGATGAGCCAAAATGAGGCCAAAATGAGCCAAAGTGTTCTGTGTCTTTGTGAAATAGCTGCTTCTCTCCAGCACTTACAGGGTTCTTCAGAATGCATTGTGTGCTCTCTCTTTTTTCGGTTCTCTTTACCCCTCTTACAGTCTGCCTCTACTTTTTTTTTGACTTGATTTATGCTGCAGAACTGTGAAACAAGTGAAATAGCTGCTTCTCTCCAGCACTTGAAGGGTTCTTCAGAATGCATTGTGTGCTATCTCTTTTTTCATTTCTCTTTACCCCTCTTAACAGTCTGCCTCTACCTTTTTTTGACTTAATTTATGCTGCAGAACTGTGAAACAGTGCTTCTAGTTGTGATACCCAGTTCTGTCAAACCTCTTGTTTTTTCCATGTTGCTTCATATTTATTCTTTCTGCATCTGAGTTTCTTACGTTTCTGTTTCATGAGCAGCTGAGCTCCATGGTGTCATGAGAGGGAAGCTGGCCCTGGCCCTTGCTCTATTCTTTCCTCTGCTGACTATGGGACTTCATGACCTTTCCTCAACTCATCTTTTTTTTTTTTTTTTTTTTGCTGCGTTAGTTTTCTCAGGCTAGTGATTTAAACTAACTCATAGAGTTCCAGAGATGACAAAATGATAAACAGTAAAAAGGTATCTGCAGAGAGAAAAGGGCAAAAGCTTCTTTCTCTTCTGGTAGCAGTAAGTTAAATCAGCAACCTTGTTAGTTCCTTTCCAATTCCCTTTCATCCCCCCTGCATTTTTTGATGCCACAGATCTGCTTTTTCTGTGAGTAACCAGGTTCATAATGCTTATACCTCATTTTGATTTTTCATTCTGTTGTTTTTCTACAGGAGTATTTTCAGGGTAATCCCTGATGGTACAGCCTCTCATTTATAGCATGTGCATTTGACTCTATATTTGCTTCTGACAAGGTTGTAAGCTGACCCTCACGTGCTTTGAATGATAGAGCTTTCCCTGCTATGGCCTTGTTTTGTGTGTTTGTTTTCTCTGTCTTCATTGCAGCTGCCTCTTGTCCTACAGTGGCTGCTGCCCTTTGACCTCCAAGTGCATTTGCGTTACCACCTGAGTAACACCTGAGGCACAATAGCAGACGTGCCTTGGCTTCAGTCACTTTCCTGCTAGTTCTCGTGGCCTGTGGAATGATGCCACTATTGTTATTATTAGCAGATCGGGCTGGTGATGGATGTCCAAAAATAACTATGCTCCTTCTCTACTTTTTTAAATGTCTTTTCTTATCATCTCTTTTTTTCCTATCCATTGAGGAATTCGTATTATTGAAGAACATATTGAAGTACCTTACATTTACATACCTTACATTCCTTACAATTAAATGTGTAAATTAAACTCTTTTAGTGGCAGCAGTATAAACTTTGGCATTTGTATGTTGCTTGTACATATTTTGCTACTGATTTTTTTTTCTTGGAGCTTAGGTACAAAATTTTTTACAAATAGCTTGTGAAATGCTGGAACTTTAATTTTTAAGGAGGACTTCAGATAGCTTAAGTGCTGGTTAAATCGCAAGCATTTTTTTTTTGTACAAAATTTCATAAATAATAAACAGACCAGTTCCTCTTCTTGGTATTGGCACATAGAAACTGAGAACTTTCATAACCATCTGTGGTCTAGTAACATTAGCATACTGTAAATATATTCATGTTCTGATTATCTCCATTATCATCAGAATGATGGCTTGTTTTTAGTGAGAGGGACTTGCCTGAGACCTTATCTCACTTTTTTAAAAAGAAATTTATATGAATTTAACAACGAAAAGTTCCTAGTTGATCAGAAGCAACACAATGCCCTAGAGCCAATAGCAGTTATGGGGGAGTTCTCTTGCCTTTTGTCAAAGAAAATTTCAGATTGGTCTTACAAGAAGTACTTCGTAGGGGAAGGAGTTAATTGTCTCTTTAACATAACAAAGGCACCGAGTGGTGAAGTAACTCATCAACCTTTTTTTTTTTTCTTTTTTTTCCTCCCAAAGAGATTTGTTTTGGTCATTTTTTTTTCTCCTTCTCATAAGGTTTGGGCCTTTTCATGCTACTTAATTTGTTCCACCAAACCAATAGCTATTTGACATGGTTTAGCAGTTGGAGGGGGTTGCCAGATTTTAATTTAGCAACTCAAATGATGTGCCTTTGGTCAGGATGCAACATTGCTTGCCTGTATGGAGGAGAATGAAAATTCTAAAGACAGATAAACCATGCAAAATGGTGGATAAATCTGTATGAAAACATGTTGCAGTGTAGAAAAATGTGCAGTAGTTGGTCAGCTAGATAAATTAGTAGTGATACGAAAACTCACAAGGCAGGATTGAAGCCCTGTGTTGAACTTTAATTTTCCACCTTCTTATATCTGTCTGCTTAAGCAGAAAATGTTTGTTATATTTGTTAGATGCAGTAGTTCCTTTCAGGAGGCTTCTTAAAAGCACATTAAAAGTATTAGAAATGATCT
>NW_010585421.1:0-17734 GCF_000705375.1 Tinamus guttatus | reverse complement strand
ACAAATATTCTTGACCCACTTCTGTTTATGCTGGTCATCTAGAAGGAAATGTCAAATTGCAGCTGTTAACTATCCAGATAACACAGAAACTGGTATGATAAACTATTTAGCCATATAACTGCCCAGAGTGCACAATTATAGGCCTCACTTAGAATAATCTCTTTGCTCTTCAATGTGAAGCTGTACCTTTGTGACCATTAGTACAAATCTTCTGTAGGTTCAGCATTAATATCCAGGAAAGTAGTAATAGTAGTAATAACAGATCTCTAATTTAGAATTTCATGCAGTTCTCATATATACTGTGCTAAGAGCTCTCTTGAATTTTGAAAAAAAAAGAAAGAAAATGACACTGTTAAAAGCCCGTGATGAGACCTTTTGCAGAATATTTTGTCCCCTTCTGTTGTGTTTGTATCAAAAAAATGTATTTTCAAGTTGGAAAAAAAGTTGATGACAAAGTTAAAATTTTAAATGATATATTTGGAAAGTCTGTCTTCCTGTGAAACCGAAGAAACCTGTTTTATTCAAGAGAAATTAATAAGTGATTAAATCTGATAGTACCTGTATAAGAAGATGACCTTTTGTCAGGTCATTTTCTTTAGTAGGTACAGAAGTATGACAAGATGCAATGAACAGATGGTAAAGCTGGATACATTCAGAAGGGGAAAAAATGGGATTTTTATTTTTTTACAGTGAAAATACTTAAAAGTAAGTAGTGAATCTGGTTACTTGAAATCTTTGAAAGATGTCCCTTTTTTCTGCAGAACATATTCTAGCTCTTCCATGTGTTAGAAGGCTTTTAGATAATTTTTAGCATGAGGAGAATAAGAATAGATGTTTTCTTGGCTTTCGTGTATATGAATTATCAGTTAAATTTCCCGCTAAATCTGGATAGGAAGACCTAATGAGCGCATATTCTATTTGTGCAGACACCAATGTATAATTGCAATAATTGCTATTATTGAGTTAAAGTAAACAATGTTTATAGGTTATTTACAAAGTGAACCATTTTTCCAAAATGCGCCATATTGCCTTTAGCTTTCACTGACATTCAGCTAAAGAATCTTTTGTTTCTTATGTTTTATGGCAATTATTTAATATTTGTGTAAGGAAGTATTAATATTCTAATTTATACATTTTGCCTACAGAAGATAGTTTTGAGAAGAACAGAAAAGAAAATGTTGTATGAATACTCAGGGATGCTCGCATTAGTCAAAACATTTTCTTTTTAAAGTAAATTCTAGTCCTTTTGCAATTCTTCTGACTTTTGATCAAGAAAATATTGATTGTGATTCACTTAGAGGCCCGCATGGGGTTCAGCTTGCAACATGAAGCTGCTGATGAAAGATGTTGTTATACAGACTGCAATAATGCAATCCTGTGGTTAAAGGAGAAAGTCTTGGCTAACAGACATACAGATAATTAATAGGGACATAAGGCATCTAATGGACATTTTAGTAATTATGGTGGGGTGTTTTTTGTTTTGTTTTTGTTTTGCTTTTTAGGAATATAATGGAGCAGTTTGCCATACAGAAATTACACTTTTTTAAAAAAAAAATGGTCGGGCTTTATGAATCTGTTACTAAAATAGCTTTTTTTAAAGATTGAGCAGTATAAAGATACCATATGCCTTCTCTTAATGCATTTCTAATTTAGCTTTGCAGATTTATTTATTTATTTTTAAACCGGGGAATTTTGTGAAAAATCACCTAGCCAGCTTAGTGCCGCAGCTGTGGGGAACACTTTAATATAGTTACTGGAGTTTAATTGAAGCGTCTTGTTTCTTGTTCTAATTTGAAGTGAAGTCATTATTTCAGTTAGATTCCTTGAATCACCTGTTAAGCTCAGAGTGGTCCCTTTCTTTGATTGCTGTAGTTTGCATTTGGTGAACTGTGTTGTGGAGGTGATTTTAGTCACCTTTAGTCTCCAATACGAGATCTTGCTGAGAATTCAACCAGAGCTCTGAACGCAAGTTTTTACTTGCAGACTGGACTAGATAACTAGTCTGAATGAACAAGAGCATATTTTATAATTATCAAATGAAAACTTAGAATAGATTATGAATATTTTTAAACATACAGTGTTTTTATATGTCCAGGCAATTATATACCTATGTTGGTATACATTTTAAAATTATGAAAGAGGTAGTGACTAAGAGATGTTACAAATTTTGAAGTATGTTCCAGACCAAGGAACTTAACTCTTTTAATTGTAATTTGAGATTAAAGAGAAAAAAAATCTAAGTAGATTTGATCACAAGAGTTTTGATATCTAAGTGTGTAAATGATATTACAGTTGTAATGATGTAAAAATTTTTCCTCTTATTTTTGTTCTAATGCTGGAATTTCTATTACATAACTTAAATCTGGACTCTTTTATAACAGAAAACCATTTGTACCAGGTGGACCAAAGCTTCATATAGCTTCTCTTAAGTTTTGTATGGTTGCTTAAAGAAGAATAGAAAAGCAGAACAAGCAAGTAGTCATACCCTCCCATTTTTAGCAGATTGTATCTTAGCTTCTGGATCATGCCAGACACACTTTCTCTGATAGAAGTCTACATTTCCCCCTCAGTTAAAAAGGTAAATGTCATTATTTGGCCAGGGAAGTCAGACTTTAAAAATGTGAGAGAATGTCTAATTCTAATAGGAATTTCTGAAGAGAAGCTTCTTAATGAGTTTTTCATGTGGTTTTACTGTACCAATGCAAAAAGACCATAGGACTCAAATGTCTAGATTTTGTTCCCAACTCTTATACTGGTAATATTTTGAATATTAAAAAAAAATCTCATCTATCAGTCTTGAGAATTTTCTCATCATTTGCTTAGAACATACATACTTCGTATCATATTGTGGGAAGGCGTTCAAGATGTTACGGTGGTTTAATGTGCTATCAGTGACTATTAGTGAAGAGTAATTAAGATGTCCACTGTCTTAGAGAAATGACTTACAGCATATTGTATCTTTCAGTAACAAGTCATGCAGTTTAAACAAGCTCAGTTAATTTTGATATTCCCCTCCAGCTCTTGGGCTTCTTTCTGTTTGTTGTTCTGCTGCTTAAGGCATATGTTTCAGATAACTACATCATCTGACACATACAAGAATGTATATGGCCTAGGAAAAGAAGTATGAGGCTTGTCAATTCATGTATACATGTGCAATGAATGTGCAGGCACGAGGAATAATATTATTCTCCCTCCCCTCATGTTTTCCACCCTGTTTTTTTATTTCATCAGGGAATATTTCAGCAAATACTGATGTAAAATAACAACTATACCTTAATCGTTAACTGTTTCATTGTTCCAACAGTCCGTACGGTACTTATACTTCCTAGTGCTAGATGCTCAGACTGGTGCAGCGTGCAATGAGTAAGCTGACTATCTTTATTGACAGCATCAACAAAGAGAGCATTGTGGACGTGGAAGGCGTTGTGAGGAAAGCATATCAGAAAATTGGAGGCTGTACTCAGCAAGATGTTGAGCTGCACGTTCAAAGGGTAATTTATTGAGCAAATGGATCATTGGGTTAATTGTTTGAGATTTTTTTTTTCTTCTGTCTACTTATATAAACTTTGTCAAAATGTTGTCAAATATTTCCTCAGTAAACTGTCCTGTACCAGAAACACCAGCTGCTTTAAACTGCCAATTTCAGCATGTCAAACATAAGCATGAAACAGTTCTGTTTGAGTGGGTTTGTTGTTGTTGTGTTTTTTTAATTTCTGTTCCTATCTGCCATTTGGAATATAATAACAAGTAAAATAAAGTATCTTGCTAGAATAATTTGACTAGGAATGCTTGTAATTCTAGCTCTGGTTCTTAGCAGCAGCTACTGTCATAAAAAAAAAAATCTTATGTGTAAGTCAGAAGTTTCTTTATCACAAAGATGCAATCTTGCCCTTGGTACAATAGAATGGAATACGTCACACTCAGTGAAAACAAAGCGTTGACTTAACACTGTGGAAGTTTTTGAAATCTAAAATCCCCATAATATGTACTGTAAGGCTGGAGGAAGTGCAACTTTATAATTTGTTTAAATAGAATGTATATTTAAACCTTTAGGTAATATCCTTTGCTTCTAAGGGTTTTCAACCACTTCACAAACTGTGTGCCTACAATACTGTTGAAACATGGTCATTTTGATAGCAGAGCACAAAGGCCAGACATAGACATTGATGCTGTAGCAATAAGGTAAATTTTAGCTAATAGTGTTGAGGAAAGTCTGCAGATTTCAAAGAAATATATTTTAATATAGGTATAGGTATAGCTTTGTTTTTTCCTGCAAATTGATTACATATATTATTAGACTGTAAGGCAAGATGTCTTTCTCTCACGATATTTTAGTTATCTCATAAATTTTCAGTCTGAAACAATTCTTTCAGATATAATCATAGGAAAACTGTAAAATAACAACGGGAGGACTGAGATGGTCCTGCTGGAATCAAAATTGAAAAGTCTGAAATCTAGTAGTTTCAGATCAGGTATTCATGATGAATAAGCCTTGTCCCTCAGGCAGGGTACGCTTCATGTACTTGTTCAACTCAACGCTACTCTGCTTCCCAGGGAAGAAAAGAAATAACAAACAAAAATCCCAGAAAAGTAAACTTTTTTAATCTTTCCAAAGGAAAATCAGAACTAAGGACCTCCAACGTTGTCAGGAGCATGCAACCACAGATCTTGACTATTTGAATAAAATCACAGTCTTCCAGCAAACAGCCTATGCAAAGCACCGTTTCATGGTTATGCCAGAAATACCCTTTTGTAAATCACACCTCCTTTTGAGCTGAGTGTCATGCTATTTCTGTTTCTGTCTCACTTTCAGATCTATGTGATCAGTTTGGCTGAACCCCGATTGCCCTTACAGCTGGATGATGCTGTTCGGCCTGAAGTGGAAGGAGAGGAGGTGAAAACTTTGCATCCTCTAATACCTTTTAATATATTAGTAATTGAACAAAAGCACAAATTACTGTCAGCTTCCTTTTTGTAGTGATTTTGGCTGGTTGGTAGACTTAAATTTTACATTTTGTCCAACATCTGTTAAAAAGTTCTATTTGCTTGCTGAACTTCAGTAGAAAGTCAGAAACAGGTGTTTTACACTCTGAGACATATTTGTGTCCATGTCAGTTCTTCTGACCCTCACAGATGCTTTCTGCCTGTGACTACTGGGAAAGCTTACATACCTTAATCTTTGCTTATGTTGGTAATTTGCTGTATGCTCTTCAGGCTCTTATAGAAATTATTTGAATGTGGGAATAAACCTCTGTTTTATCCGAAGAACTTCTTTATTGGTTTTGATGATGTTGTTACATATTTCAAATCTGTATTTTTGCACAATTCTTTAGGATGGAAGAGCTACCGTAAACCAAGATACAAGACTGGACAACAGAGTTATTGATCTGAGGGTACGGAATGTTCTGTGTTGCATGCTCATGTGTATTTGTTGCTCAGGTATCTAATCCATAAAGCAATAGAAAGGCCTTTGATGAAAGCTGTGTTCTTTGCCAGAGGAAAAATGAACAATGTGTTTCTCAGTTTGAGACAGACATTATTAAAAAACCAAACAAGCAAAAAAACCCACAGCTTCATCTGTGTATGCATGTACAAACAACAGGGGGGGGGAAAAAAAAAGACAAAACTCTCCTGAAATTCATCAAAGAATATATATTAGTAGTGCAGTGGTGCATATTTAGAATTTGTCATGTGCCTCTGTTTTTTTTGTTTGTTTGTGTTTGTTTTTATATTAACAAAATCAAAAAGTAGATGCTTGGACAGCTTACAAACTAAGAAACAATATTTCCTCTCAATTGCGTTAGCCTTGTAAGAGCTTAGTGTTGAAATATATGGTGGAATTTGCAGCTGAGGCCCTGTAATGTTTATCTTAAAAGTGAAATGGTACCAGCTAGTAATGCTGATCTCAGTATTAGTTGGTTTGTTTTGAAGCTCGAACTTCAACTCTGCCTTCTGCAGATGTTATTTTCCTCCCTCATTCCAACAGCTGTTGTGAACCATGCTATACAAGTATTTCGTGGGCACTATTCAAAAGTTAAACTCTCTTTCTGAATTTTACTAACTTTTGCTATGCTGATGAATACAAAATGACAGATTTCAGTGCCTTCTCTCTCGGCCTCCACATCCAGTCGTGGCAGGATCTAACCTGGCTACAACTTTCCCTTGACTAGGGAAATCTCCTTTGTCGTCTTTGTGCAATGTATGGGAAATGCTTCTGGTCCTGACCCCACCACATTCCTGGGCAGCCTGTCTGTTTCCCACTTCATTCTTTGTTTCAGATCTAGAGCAGCTATTCATAACTTTGCGTTCTTTGTTCTGCAAGAGCCTTTGCTTGAGCAAAAAGGATTCTAAATAGTTAACACATTACTCTGGTGTTTTTTTACTTTTTCTACTTATTCGGCTCTCCTTAAAGGATTTAATGGAGAAAGGGAGAATCTCAGTAAGAGTATGTGTGTTTGTGTCCATGCTCTAAGCACTGTATGCTGTGCAATTACAGGAGCCAGGACACTGTGGCAATCTGTCTGTCAAAATAATTTAAAAGGCTACTAATTAACTTTCAGTGATTTGATAGCATAAATTGGACCCATAGGACAGACTGAGGCTCTGGTATTTCAAATACATTGCTTAAGTAGGTATGTGCTAATCAAGATTAGAAGACATGATGTCTTAAAAGCTTACAGGGCCACCTGAAACCATTGTTATCCGCTTGCTCTCCCATACAGTTGCTTCTGGTAAAATCAAATTATTGGCAGCAGTGAAAAAAATGTTAACAAGGTATTTCTAATGAGTTGCTGTGACGATCTGTCCTCACATGTGTGGGAGGAAGTCAAACCACAAATGTATGTACCATGTAGTTCTGGTTTCCTCAGTGCTCTATTTTTTTAAGGAAGGAGCGGGGTCGTTAAATATCGAAAATAGAGATGCTATTTTTTGGAGAAAGATGTAAGGAGCTAAATGCTTATACTCTTGTAGACTCTGAATGAAAAAAAAATAACAATCCTTACTATAGGACTAGAATTATGCTTGACCATTTAAATGCGGGCTTAAAAATAGTTTAATACTTTAATTTTTTTTTTTTACTAGTGTGTTCACTGCTTTGGACCAAATTATGCTAAAACATAGTTATGAAACTCAGTTCTTGCATGAATGAGAGGGATCAGGTTTCCAAAATAGTATAGATCCATCTAGCAGGATTCTCCTGGTGTAGGTTAGTTACCATGACGAACACAGCTATTTTAAGACATAAACATCTTAGTTTTCACAATAGTTTAATAAGAATCAAAACCTCCTTTCTAATTGTTTGATGTACTGTCCTCTAAATTGCTGTATTTAAGTTTCTGTGAAATATGCACTAACATGTAACTTCTCATGTATATATAAACTACAGAAACTGTTGAAGGACTGTATTTCATGAAGTTTTTGGTGAAGAAAAAAAGTAGGAAAATAACACAAGCAAGTAATAATAGATATTAGATTTCTGCTTGTTGGTGTATTTTCATCCTTAAAAAAAATATCATTCAGGTTTATTGTTTGATGACCAGGGGATATTTATCTCAGCACTGTCCAAATTTAACTGGACTTATATGCATTCTGCAATTATTGAATTATATTCAAATTCTGCAGCTGGCCTGAAGAGCAAAATGGAAGGTTTGCAACTTTGCGGCTGTGCTTTAGTCGCACCTCTTTGAGATGTGATTGCTGAAGGTGTTAACTGCCCTGAATATTATCAAAACACCTTTACTTCTCTGTTGCTGGTGATTTAGATGGCAATGATTATTCTAACACCACAGATCATGCTGCATACAATGTGATAATAGTTAATATAATCTTAGTTACAGTGTTAGAACATATTATCTTCTATTATTATATTTTGCTTTGTAGCATTTAAATAATAAACAGTAGGTGAAAGTAGGGTGAGGTTGTGAGCAAACCTCATATTTCAGCATTTTTAACTGTACATTTTCTGCTTTTACAAATGTGGTTATTAAAGATAGGGAGTTCTCTTGTAAAACCAGCTCTGCAGTCCAAGTTAAAATATTAAGCGCGCAGAAGTCGAGTGGCATGAGTTTTTCCAAGTTCTGCTTAAATCTTGAAGGCATATTTGCCATCTTTGGCTTGGTCCCAGATACAGTTTGCCAATACGCTTGGGTAAGAGTTCATGTTAGATTAAATGCTACAGGAAAAAAAAAATGCCCTGGGGTTATCTTTTTACATATACAATATCCCTTTGAATGGATCCAGTGCTTTGATGTGCCACTCTGCAAAGTTGCATAGAGCTGGGCTAAGGTGCTTGTCTTAGCATCTGTCTGGCTCTTGAGACCAGTGGAAAAAGGGTGAAAACATTTGAGGGTACTTTTGTAACTGTTGCTCAAAACCTCATTTCCTTCATTTTGAAAGTAGTGGGAGTAGCGGCTGTGGTTAATGCTATCAGACAGCGAGAGCCGCGAGCAATTGCTACAGGCTTAGCCAATTACATTGCTCTGATACTTTATCAGTCTGCTGGAACGGCAAATATCTCCGAATTACTATGAATCTGCAGTAATATTATAGCTTTCTGTCTCAGATTTTCAGTTTGTCTTCCAGAGATGATGGATGTAGTTTTATTTCAATGTATGCAATATTTTGTCTGTCTAAATTTGGTCGTTATATAATTTGCTTTGATTTTTTTTGTTTTGTTTTGTTTTGTGGTTTGGTAGGAGTCATGTGAAAAAGGCCACAAGGTTCTTTACCCCAACTGAAAAGTTGGGTACCTTTCAGAAAGGAGAAGTAAACAGTGCTGTGACGCACATCGTCGTAAAGAAGTGTTCTGGCAGTTGCTTGCAAGAATTCCTTGATGTTTTTGTACGCGCTTGTAGGCTGCTAACTGTCACGTCTCAAACGCTGCAAGTGCAAAATCAGATACGGGTTCAGTACTGACGTATTGCAGTGTTTGCAGCATGCACTAAGTTTGGGTTTTTTTTCACACTAAAGCCTGAGAGTGTTAAAGGAAAACCTAGTGTTAGTATTTGCTAAGCAGAGAAACAGCTTAATTGTGTCATGCACATAGACAAATAGAAGATGATCAATTCAGGTTTCCACCTAAATACAGGCAGCTTTTGGTATAAATTTTTGGAAGACAAAATAATTGCCATTCTCATATTGGGTGTATGTGGATTGTTTCAAATGCTGCTTAGGAGATCTCCCTTTGGAGTTGAGTGTGTGATGGTTGTCTTACATGGATTATGTGTGGCTATGTTTTATGTGACAAAACATCATATTTGGGAGTCTTTAATAGAATCAAACATTCCTACCAAGTATAAGTTGAGTGTTGCTTTTATCATGCATTATAGGCTTCTGCAGCTGCTGTAGTTTAGTGTGGTAAAAGCTTTTTAATAGATTTTTGTTTTTATTTAATTTCTTACTATAATACCTTATTTGCAGAAGCACATCTCAAATCAGTGATTCTTTAAATGCTGAATTGACTGTAATGCCTCCTTAGTAACGGAATGGTCTGTATATTCAAATTAAGTGATTCTTCTGTTTCCTTTGCTATATTCTTCTTGTGTAATAAATACCAATTTGTGCTTTTCTCTATTCAGTCAAATAAATACAGGAAATGAAATCTTCCTAAGAGAAGAGGTTCATCCTTCCAGCTATCTGGAAGACCTGAAGAACCTGGAAAACTAATGTAGGTTTCATTATTTTTTCTTCTTCTTATAGACCTCAACTAGTCAGGCAGTCTTCCGCCTTCAGTCTGGTATTTGTCAGCTTTTCCGAGAAACTCTCATTCACAAGGGATTTGTGGAAATACAGACTCCCAAAATTATTTCAGGTAATGTATATTTTATTCAGCATCTACAGATCTCCCTGTAGAGTTGTTCAGTGTAGCTATCTCCTAAAAATTTGTCAGCTTTTTAAGACACTTCTGATTTAGATGTAATACAGCAACCTTCTAGCAGGTAATGAAGTTATTCTTCACCTGGCTTCAGATGCTGAAAAAATGACAACACAAATATATATACCTAATGTATGTACTCTGCAGCATATGCAAGTTTTGATTTGGTTTAATGAAGATACAAGATACAACATAGAAACATGTGCAGTCATGTGTGTTATTCTGCACATCAGTGTTCTGAATGATGGACACTGGCAATCTAAAATCCTACTTTCAAAACAAAAAATGTTCCAGTTTAACTTAAAAGCAGCTTCCATCATGTAGGAGTTGCAACCACCATATCATGGTATAAAAGATGATGGCATTATAGTAAATACTGACTGTCACCTCTGTAGCAATGAGCGTATGATTGAATGGAAGGTGTTAGCAGTGTTTTCCTGAAGGTGTGGCTCAGGACATTCAGCTCAAATGAAAGTTTTGAAAGGTAGGTTTAGCTTCTGATTCTGTCGCTAATTTGCTGTGTTTTCTTCAAAAGTGAAGTTTTCATATACAGTTTTTCTTCCAACTCCGGTGTACTTTGAGGTTTTATTGATGTCGCTAAGATATATTTTATAGAAAATGCTACTGTAGGGCAGAATATTTGTATTGTTCATATTTTGTGTGTTTATTATACAGATACATTTTGCCTACTAAGTTTAATACTTTTCCGTTTATATTTTGAAGACTGGTCTTCATAGAGATAAAACCAGCATGGGTTTTTTTGCTTTTACAAAATTCATGTAAGCAGCTGTCCTTACTATATGGAATGTACTGCTGAGCTATATGATTTACTGCCTTTGTTTCAACTGTCTCTGTAGGAAAAGCATGAAGCATTGAAGACTCCCAAATAATGTATTTACATAGGACCTTTCAGTGTGCTCTTGTTTCTGTGCAGCGTATCACTGAAAGCAAGCAAGCATCCTATTATCGGAATGAAATAACGTTTTGGTTTTTTTTTTTTAAAAAAAAGGTTAAATAGATGCAGCCCTTGCTAAACTTTGCATTTAAATCTTACCTGTTTTAAGGAGATTTTAAATGTTGAACTGTGTTCAAAAAATAAGTATGTAGATATTCACCTAGACCATTTTAGTGGGAGTATTAGTACTGAAAGAAGAGAAACGTTTATCTTGGTGGAACAGTTAATAATAATGACAGTATTTAGCACTTTACCTAGTGTTATCATAAAATTTTTAGGGACTTGCTAACAAGTAATTTCCTCTGGCATATTTTTGTTAGCAAGGTAGGCAAACGTAACTTTCATATCACTCACTGAGAAAAGTAAAGTGACTCAGCTGATAGTTTAAGCAGTTTACAATGAGGAATTCAAAGGCATGTGTTCTTGTCTCCTTTTTTCTTAAGGTAACTTGCTGTGCTAATTGCCTCGTACTAAGAGAAATGTTTAGACCTTTGGCAGATGTCTTCTGGTAAATCTAGCTGTGCATCTTGGCCTCATCTGGCCATCAAAGCCAGTTAACTCTGGTCTTGTAGGTGAAAGGAACAGTTGGGGATAGTAATATCTTAAACTACCCCAACAAAATTTACAGGACAGTGCCTTATGGTTGTGAGCCACAAAATTTCCCGCAACTCTAATGGATGCCATTGTATCTTTTTCATCTCATTCCATATGCTTTGAAGAAAAATCTCATTCTTGCCTTTAAACATAAGCCCAATAGTAGTGGAATCAGTCTCTGAATTTTTCTTTCATTTTTATCCTAATAACTACTGTAAACATTTGTTTCAGCTGCCAGCGAAGGAGGAGCCAATGTTTTTACTGTATCGTACTTCAAAAGCAGTGCCTACCTGGCTCAGTCTCCACAGTTGTACAAGCAGATGTGTATTTGTGCTGACTTTGAAAAGGTTTTCTGCATTGGGCCAGGTAAGAAGAGCATGGGCTTATCCAAGTTTTGAAGTGTGCAGTGATGTCTTTTTGCAGTTTGGGGACAACTAAGATTCGTGTACGCTGAAAGCTTCAATAGTTTCACTTTATATGGTTTCACTTACCAAATGCAAATCTCAAGTGGGCTGACTAATAAAGCTGGGTAAGGTTGACAGAGAAGTTTCTGGAACAAAACTAAAATGCTAAAGCGAGAGTGGAATACTCTTCTCCAGTGCCTTCTCTTCCAGGAAGAGAAAGAATTTTTGCATTGAAAATCAATAATATGATGAAGTCAGTAAAACATTTAACAACTGTGATTGCTGAAGCTTGAAGTTTCCTATTAAACATGCTTTATTTGCCCAATAGCTAGTACTTGAAAATAGGCAATTTAGGTTTTCTGTACCTCAGATCACATATTAGAATATACTTATCCTTTGCTCTTGTATATGTACTAAACAGCTCTATTTAGAAAGTTCACAAGTGGGCTGTCAGTAAATAATCCAAATTTAATTTTTTCCAAGCTTATGCTTTCTTTCTCAAAATATGTGCTAAAATAAAGCCTTGACTCTTCAAGCAGTAATTTGGTACCTTTTCCTAAGACCTCAAAATCAGATTTTAGGGTGTCTAAGCGGGAAGTGCCGGAAAACGAGTAGTAAAAAGCTTACCAAAGAAAAAGGCAACAATTTCAGAAGATCTTAAATGTCTTGTCTTGTTAATATCTAAATCATGAGTCATGGATTGTAAGAGACATGTTTATCTACATTCACATACTTTGAAAACAACAACATGCACACGTGCAGAAACCCTTTTCCTCTGAAAAAGGCAGCTTTTCAAATCTGCAAGTTCTTACATGCCTGAAAGCTTGTCTGTTTTTTCCACTCCTGCTAGTCTACCACGAGCTACTGCCTCTTTACAGATCTTGCCTCTCTTGTATCCTTTAACTGTCACAGTTACAATGATGTTATCAGTGTTATAAATGATGCTTTGCAGAAGTCAGTTTTCTCTTTGTTTTTAGGTAAGAGTTGTCATGTCTAGAGGCAGCTTGTCTGCCTGTCCATAAATTGAAGGGATTATCTGCATGTGTGTGGTTTTTTTTTTTCCCCCAAACAGGAAAATTAATTTCAGGTAAATAGAATTTCTGATGTTTAATTTTACAGTGTTTAGAGCTGAGGACTCCAATACACACAGACACCTGACTGAGTTTGTTGGTCTGGATATGGAAATGGCTTTTAGTTATCACTATCATGAAGTGGTAGATGAGATTGCAGATACGTTGGTGCAGATATTCAAGGGACTTCAGGAAAGGTAACTAGAGCATTTTCCATTTTATAGATTACTTCATCTGTAGGAGATACCTAACACTGTGTTATGAAATGGGTGGGCATTTTATCCTCAGCCTGACAGATGATCATTAGTAATCTGATTTACAGGAGAGCTTCAAAACTCTCTCTGAGCTTAATGGTTTCTCTGTGCCTAACTTTAAGAGTTCAGTAAAGCCACAGGCCAGTACATTTTTTCTGGTTTTAGCTTGATTTGCACCTCCTAGAGTATGCCAGATTGCACTAAGAAGGCCTGTTTTTCACCGGTGAATAAACTTCTTAACAGAAATGATCCATCATTACTGTAAAATATCCTTCCTTTTATGCCATCAGAGGTAGACTGATTGATCCATTAATCTAATATTTACTGTTTAATAAAACTTTTAGAGATCCAGGCTACTACAACACATTTGATTTCTGTCATGAAAGAAGTGAAGGTTATTTTCCATTGCAGTTTTTAACTTGGTAAAAAGCCAAGCCAGCAATTTAAGGAGTGGTTTTCGTTTTCTTACAGATTAGAGCATCTTGACAACAGAAATGCAGATCTTTTCAGCTGACTATAGGGAAAATGTTCTATTTTATTGAAATTGTACAAATCCAAGTAGACCCTGGCTAAATACTACAAATCAAAAGGATGATGTAAATATGTCTTTATTCTGAAGAATTTGACCTAGTCAATGATTTCTTACAAAAGGAATAAAACAGAAGTAATAGTAAAATACTAATGTGTATATCATTTAAGCAGATTACATAAATTTGCATGAAGCATTTCAGTAGGATTATACAGAACTTTTCCAGAAGCTGCCTAAAAAATGATTGTATGTTGCAAGAGGGACCTCTTGTGGCAAGAATTTATTGGCATTGCAAAACCATTATTAGATACAAGAAGAGTTATGTTTCTTGATTGTGTTGTATTTTGCTTCTCTTTTGTTTTCTTGTATGTAGATTTCAAAGTGAAATTCAGACAGTGAACAAACAGTTCCCGTGCGAGCCGTTTAAGTTTTTGGAGCCAACTCTGAGGCTGGAATACTGTGAAGCTGTGGCCATGTTAAGAGAGGCTGGTGTTGAGATGGGTGATGAAGAAGATCTGAGGTATTGAAATGTATTAGACTTGCAGTAGTAAAGTGTCAGCTTGGCACTGTGCAGCTGACATATCTGGAAATGGATAAGCTGTTCTTATATCCAGATCTCCTACAAATAAATGGATGGACTTGAAAACAGGCCTTTCTTTCACTGTAGACTGTTTACAAAAACTCAGGACATCCAAAAGGCAACAACTTAAAATATGAAATGAGAGGAACTTTGAACCTCCTAAGCATAAAAAGTATTTGTTTGCCTAACAATTACAGTTATTCATGTGAATTGTCACTTTTTTTAAAAAAAAAATGGAATTAAATTAAAAGATTCTTCAGTCCGAAAGTCGTTCTTTTCAATAACACCTCCCCATTTCCTCCTCCTACCTCTCAGGAAAGTTGTTAGGCGATGGTTTCATTACCATTGACTGAAGGATGAATTTGTTCAATAGAGACATAAATTTAGTGCACAGATTGTCAGTGATCTGAATATAGTGACTTAGAAGTAGGTGTAGGTATAGGAAGAGCAAGAAATCTCCAGATGTCCGTTAATTTAGGGAATTTCTAGGACCAAATACAGCATACTTAGGAACAGAAACAAATAACTTCAGTTTTGAAATTGCTGTTCACACAATCCAAAACACTCAGAAACAAGTAATGTATTTTGTAAAAGTGGGATGCAGCAAATTGCTTCTAAACTCTTTAGCCTTATGAAACTATCATCGCTTAGGTGATTTTCAGTTTTATCACTTAATGGTGATAATCTTTTTCAGCACACCTAATGAAAAGCTCCTGGGACGCCTGGTGAAAGAAAAGGTAACTGTTATTTTAGACTAAATGCATTTGTGATTGAAACTGAAGCCTGAACTTGTGGAATGGGTGGGTACATTTTTTATGTACAGATGGAGAAGATGAATCTGAGAATATGCATAAATTAAGACAGTTTGTGCTTGGCGTAAGCATCTTCTGACATTATTTACATTTTGCTGTTACTTTATCTATTTTCAGTTTTTTTTTTTCCTTATCACCAGGAAGTTGTTTCAAACCATTTTAGATCGCTTTTGATATTTATCACCTGTTATGTTAAATACAATGAATACATGTATTTATTTTCCCTTAGGAGAATTAAAAACACAGATCCTAATTAATTCTCTAGCAGAACACAAGTCTTTGGCAAAAAAGAAATGACCAGTTATTATGGCAAGAGACTTTACTGTTAAGCATCCTAAAGTTCACAGTATAAGAAATACTGGGAAACTGAAAAATAATGTAGTTTTTACTGATAACAATTAGTTTTGAAGATAATATTGTTAAATTTCTGCAAAGTTACTGGTGTTTTTTTTTTTTTAAGTTTTCCAAGATTAACTGTTTGCTGTTCATCTTTTTGTAATTTGTGCTTTACATCAATTTATATTATACTAACTGTTTTAAATGACTTTCTTTTCTGTCAGTATGACACAGACTTCTATATTCTTGATAAATATCCTCTTGCTGTGAGGCCTTTCTATACAATGCCAGACCCAGTAAACCCTGTAAGTAAAAATCTTTGTTGTTTTGTGACTTTGTTTTAAGTTGAAAATTTTCTGTCTAAGGATAACCTGACAAAATAGATAAATTAAAATACTTTTATGTTGTCTTCTGCTACAAGTGAAATTCTGGTAAGAAGAGTTCATCAGTGTTAAAAGATTCATAAAATGTTTGTAGTTACTCTTTATTGGTGAAAGTGTCCCACAGTGAAACCAATCAAGCTAATAGGGGGGTAGCTCTATGAAAAGATTACTAAAGTCAGAGCATTGGTGCTTTTACTGCAATCTCTGAAAAATATATTTTTCTAGTGCAACAGACACTTTAATAGATTTTTAAATTGCTAGAATTCTCTAGTTTATTATTAAATCCAGACTAAATATTTCTATAACATCTTTTTCTGCAATAACTATGTGCAATATAATGTTTTTTCAAAGGACCAACTTTAACTTTTAAAAATCTAATCCAGCCTAAAGAGTGGAGTCAAATTACAGTTAATTTAATAGTAATTTTAACAGTCCCCAAATACATTTCACTTTTCCTACACAAGTTCGAGTGTCATAAGCAATGTTATTTACAGTTGCATATAAAAGCAGGTATATGTTGGAAATAAATTTATCTTTGTCTTTCCAGAAAAACTCCAACTCTTACGATATGTTCATGAGAGGGGAAGAAATTTTGTCTGGAGCTCAGAGAATTCATGATCCTCAGCTGCTGACAGAAAGAGCTCTGCATCATGGCATTGGTAACCAAACAAACTATATCATATAAAGCTAGTCTTAAAAGTTTGTACTTTGTGGTAGGATTTATTTCCTTTAGAAGAAGTATCCGAGGGGCAGAATTTGATACATGGCAGTATTGCTAAAACTGCAGTACTGCCTATTGCGTAATGTCTCTTGTTCTGCTTAGTCATTTTAATCTAGAATGGTCCTCTTATAAAAAATTGGTTTAGTTTCCCCAAAACACCTTGATGAAAATAGGTAATTTCTGAAGGCTTTATAGCGATCATAGTGCGGGAATGAGAGTCCTGCACAGGATCATGCAATGGAATGAGGGTCGACCAGCAAGTCTCATCCTGCCAGTCCCTCTCTGCCCTCTCACCAACCCCTTACAAAATCTCCATCAAGGCTTTTTTTAAGCCTTGAGTTGGGAATCAATAAGAAAGAAAGAATCATTCAAGGAGCTTCCACTGGTATGGAAGGACTCAACAGGGGCAAGGCTGGATAATAGTAAAAGAGTAAAAGTAAATTATGTGGCAGACAAGAGTGGAATGTGTAGATTAAAATTACGGTTTCAGGAGATATTAGATTAAGGTTGCAGGTAGGAAGTACCACCAAAGAAGAAGCTCTTGTATCGAAAATGGTTGTTGGATCTTCTTTTTCTCACTGTAGGATATTCAAGAAGTCACCATTTTCAGTAAATTACAAGTAGTTTGCACTACCTCTTACTTGGTTTTGAAATACCTAATACCTTCTGCCTTGAAGTTATTAACAAGATTATAAAATGAAATGGGTATATTCATTTCTAGACAGTGTTTGCAAAAACTGTTAGTTTGTACATCACATTGATAAAACACATTTTGTTGAGTTTGCAATCCTCTAGCCAATTGTGTGTTTGACTTGAGGTTCATTAAGCAGGTGAGAAATTTATGGAAGTAAACATATCTTTTCCCTCCCTAGATTTGGAGAAAATAAAAGCCTACATTGATTCCTTTCGTTTTGGTGCACCTCCACATGCAGGTGGTGGAATAGGTACGTATCACTTATCTCTGTTATTTACTTTGTATTAACCTGAGTTTAACTTAAACTGTTTGATCTCAAGCAGGGTTCGATATCAATTTCAAAATGGTAATCTTGTTAAATAACTGCGAGATGTTTATTCAAGGGGAGCTCCTTAGTCCCTCAGTGCATTTGATGAAGCTGTTTTGTTGTGGGGAGAAACAAGTGGTTGCTTCTGTCTTAACGTGCAGTGGTCTGACTGAGTGGTCCTGAGCAGCTTTGGCTAATGCTGAATGTTTCAACAAAGTTAT
>NW_010585420.1:47029-68122 GCF_000705375.1 Tinamus guttatus | reverse complement strand
CTGAGGCGGGAGGCAGATCCCTTTAGTTAGGAGAAAGAAGGGAGAGCAGAGCACAGGTTCCTCATAAAGAAAAACCCACAGTAGGCACAAGGGAGTGCTTCCTGATGATGGGAGGCCTCCGGTAGGAGCACGGGGAGGAGAGGGATGGATGAGACTGTTCTCACATCTCCTGAACTGAAATCCTTGCACTAGCTGAGGCGGGAGGCAGATCCCTTTAGTCAGGAGAAAGTAGGGAGAGCAGAGCACAGGTTCCCCACACAGAAAAACCCACAGTAAGCACAAGTAACCCACAATGATGGGAGGCCTCCGGTGAAATGTGAATCCCTGGGGCAGGGGGAGCCTAACTCAGTGCCTGCTGCTGAGTAGGGTGTTATCCCCACAAGATGACCTCCTAGGAGGACTAGGAGCAACTTTCTGTCCAGGAGAAGAAAAACAAAACCCACCACAGGACAAGCATTTGTGCGTTGGCCAGAGGAAGGGTTTGCACTGCTGGTGCAAGTCGGCTGTGCGCCAGGTACCTGGGTTTGGCAGAGCCGGAGTGGAGAAGGCTCCGGGAGCTGGGAAACAGAGGAAAGTCTCATGCTGGGCCTGGAAATTCCTCTTAGAGCCACTCGTGCCATGGCCTGGGGTTACTCGCCATCCCAAGCAGATACGTGAGCACTGCGGGCTGGTTTCCAGAGGCGCTGGGCTAGCGCCAGGGCCGAGCGTCTCGTGCTCCGAACAAGGACGGCTTCCATGGAAAAGCGCCCCAGCTGCAGCCCGGGGCTGAGCCCTCCCAAAATTCCGTGATGGTCATGCAGGCCTTTCCCCCCGTCCTTCCCTGACAGCTTGGGAGGAAGAGGCTGCGCTGGTGACAGCATCATCCCTCTCGCATACCCTGCGTGCTTCCTATTGCCAGCACCCTGGAGGGGTCCATGGTGACAGCAGCATGCCCTCTCCCTTGTTATTATTATTTTTTTAATACTTGAGTGAGTATTTCTGGGGCTGGAGGCTGTCGGAAGCAGCACCTCCAGCAGAGTGATATTTTGTGATAGGAGCAGCCACTGCCGCAGCTGAAGCTGCTCATGGGAGAAAGGGCCCCCATGCCTCATCCTACCCACAGTTACCTCATGCCACAGCCAGGATGGAGGGAAAAAAAAAATCCTTTTTGACCCTGTAGTCACCTAAATCAGCAGTCTTGAGGCTAAAACCAGAGCAAGGGGAAATGTCCATCTACTAGCAACTCATCTCAGAGGCTGCGCTACTGAAGTGAAAAAAGCCGAGCTTCAGTCTGCTCCGCAGGTTTCCCTTCCCCTCCTTGGTGGCGCTGCCTCGTGAGGAAGCAGGAGGCTCCCAGGAGCCTCAGGGCACAGAGCCAGGCTGAAGGCAACCGTCTCTGCTGGGTACCGCTGGCCCAGGAGGAGACAGGGAGACGGGGGATGACTCTATTCCCTGGTCACTCAAGGGGGAAGAAGTGGGGAGTTCCAGAGAGATGGGGCAGGTGCCCTGAGGGCTCTGGCACCAGAGAGCGCCTCTGGTACAGGAGAACAGCCGTCACCATCAGCCAGATGGTGCTTGTAGAGCATGGAAAGGCAAAGGCGAATGTTAGATTTCCTCTCCCGGAGATTTCCACAGCCCTCTTCTGAGCTCCAGCAGCTCAGGGGGAATCCTGCCGACTCTCCTCTGCTGCCTCAGGACTCCTTGTGCGCCTCCGGTGCCTCCCTGCAAGGCAGTTTTCCCCAGGGCCCACACACAGTCTGTCTGCTCTGGAGGACAAGGGACATTTTATAACCTGCATTATGCTCCTGGGGGACCCCATCTGCGGTCAGGAGAGGGACCTGCAGCCTTTCCTGTCAGCCTGCTGGACCCCCACCTCCGGATCCAGGTCAGTGCGCTTGGCCAGCCAGTCCCTGCAGGGAACCTCAAAGGCTCTTTCCCACTGCCATGACCCAGGGAATGGAGACCAGCCTGATGTCAGCCCTACATGGCCTCCTGGGCAGAAAGGCTGGCCCATTTCCAGCCCAGCTGGTGCCAGTTTGTGAAGCCATCGCTTTCGGTCGTAGCTGGCACTTAATGAAAAGGGAAATACAGGATGAAAAAGTTGTGATTAGGGCAGAGCAATAAAAATGATTAGAGGCAGGGAGATATGTTAGTGATCTATTAAATAAGAAACAGGGAGAAGCCAGATGGTTGCTCCAATTTACTTTATAATTCCAGATGACTTCTATCAAGAAGCCACTTAGTGGAACCGAGAGACAAACAGTTCCAACTGGGTGACAACAAACACTTCATGCCTTCTTGCATAGCCCAGGTAAGTCTGGGGAACTTGCTGCGGCAGGATGGCATTGGCAAAACTGGCATAAGGGCCTTTTAAATTGTTTTTTATAGATTAGTACTGTCTTCTGACTTGCAGCAGTAGTTGCAGGTACTCTGGGAAAAAAATAGCAAAAATGTAAAGGATTTAGACCCTGAGCGATGAAGTGACCATCGCTGTAAGTCAGGGGTGATTTCCTTTCACACAGTGCAGCAGAGCTCCCTCCATGTGGGTGATTGCGGCAGGCAGGATGCCAGTGCCCTGTGGCGTTAGCCAATTCGGATGTTCCCATCCCAAAACCGCAGTGGCCGTGTGGGCACAGGAGACCTTGCTGTTCTGCCATCGTGTCTCCTCCTACGGACAATTCCTATAATGGGGACTCCTCCTACACTAGCGAACATCCAGGGGAGAGCAGCATTTGTCACAGGAACCCTTCCTGTTAGCCCGAGTGCCTCAGTGCTCGGCGAGCTCCATCCCAAGCGCAGCTGGGAAGGGCTGCCCCGAGGCCGTGGGCACCGCGGCAGCCGTTCAGCTTCCTCCTCCACAGCCCTGGTGCCACCAAGGCTGCTCCCAGCTGAGACTGCCTGCTCCTAGCGCATGAAATTGCGTGCATGTGTGCATGCGGGTGCGTTGGGTTTCCCTTCCCTTTTGTCACACTTGCTACACGGAAAGCGTGTGTGGCACCAGGTTCAATGCAGGGTTCGTGGTGTGCATTAACCTGTCAGTCCCCTTTTTTAGGAAAGACCCTGGTCACACCAGAGAGCTGAAGCCAGCAGGTAGTGGTCTCCTCTGGCTGCTGTTCTCACAGGTGAGTTTATGTAAGTATCCATGTGTATGTGGCTATATGTATATATATGCATATGTATATGTACATATGTGTGTGTATCTATGTATGTGTGTGTGTATATATATATATGTACAGCTGGTGTGTAGGGGTCTCTGCAGTGTCTCGTTTCTGGAGTCTGTATAGCCAAGGATACGTGGAGAAGTTTGGATCTCCCTCTGGAGCATCTCATTGCACTGATGAGCACGTGCACAGGCAGGACTGTGTGGGGCAGCTGTGCGCGCAGGGTGGGTGGCTCCTGCCTTTCTGAGCAACAGAGCTAAGGGAAGGGGATAATCATTGGAGGGTAAGTGATTACATAGTTGCTAAATGAGTCAAGCTGGTGTCAAAAAAATGATGTGATCCCAATATACTTATTTAATAGGAAACCTTTCTAACTCGGATGCAAGCTGTGGCACTCAGTGCAGGAGATCCTTGAAGCCACTGAATATTTTTTTTGACAAGAAAATACTTCTGTATATAAGACAGCATGAATTAGCATCCCAACTTTCATTAATAAACACTCTCCTAGCTTCATGACCTAAAGCTGATTACCAGAGCAGTGAAGGGGCTGTTTCCTTGTGTCCTACAGACGACCAGGATCAGTCTAGAATGTTTTTATGCCCGTAGACAGCAGAGGCCACTGTTGCAGGCCACTTCCCAGAACAAGGGCGACTTGAGGAAAGAAGGAAGCAGAGGGGAGCAGTGGCTGCTTGTCCCCTGAGGATGCTGGAAACCCTCCAGGCTCCCGGAGGGTCGAGTGAGATCTGCTTTGGGTTGGGAGGTGTGAAGGGAGGTCCAGGCTGCTGCTTGGGGCTGGGTCACAAATTCCTCTGGTGCAGGGATCCAACCCTCAATAACTCCTTTGTGTCCCAGCGAGGTCTCTGCAGCTTCCCCGCTCTCAGGGCCTCAGGGCAGTGAGAGGTTGTCTGCAAACTGACCTAGACAGCCCCAAAAGGAGCCACCAGGCTCCTGCTGTCCCAGCCCTGGCAAGTGACACTAACATTTGCTTTCAGTGTTCAGTTGAGAGCAAAACCCCTGGACAGGAGTGTGCAACGAGCAGCTGCGATTTAACTGCTCAACGATGTGTGAGGAACAGCACGCTTGTGCTCAGGCTCCGGAGTTGCGCTGGGCCTAACTTGCAGCTTTGAGCTGCTGCTAATGACCAGTGAGGGGCCCCATGGCCCTTCTGGAGCCCTGAGGGGGACACGGCCGCCTGCTCCAGCTGATGTCCCAGGAAGGCTCTGCGGGGGCCCAGCACAGCGCCGCTTCTCTGGGAGGCTTCACAGGGCCCTTTGCTGGGAGAAAGACATTAGGACCCCATCACAGGGAACAGTCAGCAAGAGGGGTGAGTGAGAACCTGCTGACGTGCAGCGCTGAAGCGCCGGGTGGGCCACCCACATCCCGCGGGGGGAGAAAAGCGGGAGTTTTTGGCATAGCCCAGCGCAGGGTTTCATTGTAACCCTCACGCCCTCAGTGCCTCGTGAGTGCCCGTGTGTCCCCCTAGAGGCTGCACTCCAGGCAGCCTTGAAAAACGCTGGACGTGCTAGCCAGGGGAATGAGTGACTCAAACTCAAGCTACCTAAAGCAAGGTGGGCTTGGTTCCCATAGTGGCACATAGGCAGCAAAACGCCCTTTGCTTCGTGTATGTTCACTATGATTTTTAACCTGAAAAATGCCTCTTTACAAGTGCTTGCCCTATTTTATCTAACATAAAACCAAAGAAGCAGTATAGGATCCTCTAGAAGAAGTTTCTAGGGTTTTCCCAGATGGCTGTACCTTGGTCGAGGACATCAGGAGCTTCCCTGCCCTGCAAGGGCCTTCTTGTCGCAGCCCATTCCCTGCGGACACGTCTGAGACACAGGCCGAGGGCTCCCCCATGTCCCTGCTCCACCTCTGAGCTGCCGCTATCAAATGGCAAACGCAGCCGAGCTGGGCTGCACTCTGCCTGGGCCCCAGCCCAAGGCTGCACACTGTCCAACAAACTACAGCACTCTCAAAGTCTTTGCTCCCCAGAAGAGCAGCTCAGTCAGCCTTGGTTTCATGTAACCAAGGAAAATTCTTTGGCTGAAGTTTCCTCAGACAGAGCTCCCTTCCATTTCCTTTTTTTTTTTTGTTTCTGTTCTTTTCTGTTCTTTCATTACAATTTCTTTAGAATTAAATGAATGGATAATTCCCCCTTAATCTCTCAGATTATTTTAGGAGCATGGCCTGGCTCCCCTCAGGGCTCCAGAAGGGCTGTGTGTCTCCTCACTGGCTCATTCTGGCTCTGCAGAGATGTCTCCAGATTTATTCTGAAGCATATAATGCTCCGTGTAAGATATTTTCTATAGGGATTTTCAATAGGGATTGTATTTTTCTATTACTTCCTACTGCTTACCAGCACCACCACTGAGGACGGAGGCACACCATGCGCAAGGTCCCCTCCCGCCGTTGGCTTCTCTCTGGCTGTGCAGCGGGACCTGTGACTGCTCCGCACGGCGGCCTCCCACGGCCCATAGCCACGCTTTTGCTGTAGAGCCAGGCGTGGAGCAGCACCAGGCTCCAAACAGCTGCCCTAAACTCTCTCCTCACCTACGCTGAGCATGTTTTCTTCCTCTCCCTCCCTCCTCTCTCAGACTTTGTCTGCTAGTGATCCCTGAGGCCCCTGCTTCCAAGCGCAGCTACCGCCGCCTCAGGCCATCGATAGCAACGTCCTCCTGTTGGAGGCTTCCTGTTGCGGCAGCCACAGACACCCCCACCACATCCCCAAGGTGGACTCTCAACAAGACCCAGCTACGTTTCCATCCAAGACTGGCTCTGAGTAGCAAGCTGAGCACTTCAGTAGCCTCCTCGAGAACTCTCCCTTTTGGTACCTGTTTTCTGGCAGAGTTTTGTTTCAGAAGTTACAGCTCTATCAGCCATTATTGGTTTAATAAAGGTATGGAGCCTTCAATTCTCAGATATTTTCTGGTTGTTTTCTTCTAGTCTTTCTCTCACTTTGACATTTGTGTGCACCTCCCGGGATCATTCACACAGTAGGTGTCTCTCTGATTAATACTAACACTTCTCTGTGTGAAAATTCAATACTAAAAGCAGGCTGTGACTCACGTGCAATAACATTTTAAGTCCTCTACTGATCACTTAGTGTCAAACCAGCCCCTAAATTTTCCACTGCCAGCTGTGCAGAACAAGTGCAATGTTATCTATTTCCCCGATTTCTTTTCTAGCACTAGACAGAACCAACCCTGCATGCTCCGTTAATTGGTGGTGCCCTGGCTCTACCACCACAGCTTAATTCTTTCACTTGATTTAATGCCTGCTTTGTTCTCCTCTGCCTTGTGGTCCATTTCTCAGTGCATTGGTCTGGCTGAGGGATTGTGTACTGCATGCATCCGGAGTAACTTGCATCCTAAAACACTGGATAAAGATCAACAGCCTCAGCGATTTGCGCAGGGCATCAGGTGAATCAAAGGCAACCAAAATTCTGCATCCTAATTTATTTGCTTAGTTTAGCAGTGCAGTTCAAAGGGCAAAATAGTGTCACAACAACACCCTAGCAAGGAACTATGAAATCCTCCTGAAATGTTGCTTTTGTTTCTCATCTTTTATAAAAAGTTGTGTTCCAGCACTGAGTAGAGGCCTGGGTGAAGACACAGCAAGATCACTGACTATATTCGCTAAGCCTGGATTGCATATGCCACTTTTTCTCTGCATCTCTAAGGCAATAAAATCTGCTAACAGCCTCTGGTACCTGGGATGAGGGATAAGGATGTTCCGGGTAATCCAGGCACCATTTCTGTGTAATTATATTCTCTCCTGTGGTTGCTCTGCCCACCCTACATTAAAGCTGACCAGTGCTTTCTTGAGAGGCCCAGGAGTACATTCCTGTCACAGCTGACATGGCTCAAGCTGAGAGGGTCTGCAGTTTCACTAATCACCTGAATAAGCAAAAGTGCTTTTATTAGCGCGTGTGGATGAGATACTACACCACTGCTCTGAGAATGTAGCAGACGTAGAGATGAACCACTCATACCATTTTTAGGGCCCCTCCTGCTCAGAGATACTGCTGCTGAAGTGATTAACCAGCAAACATCATCTTCCCCCAACTGAAAGCAGTCTTGAGGCCGCTATCTTTTATATGTGAACTGTGACAACACAGGCTATTTCCTCCTGTGTCCCTACATGCTTCAAAAGAAGCGTTCCTAAGATGAATGGAATATAGTAACCAGCAACTTCAATATGCTTCAATGTGAGCTCTACAGTCAAAACACTCAACTACTTTATTTTGCTTTTCAAAACTATACCAATGTGGATTTGTGAAGGTCTTTCTAGCTTCAGGACCAAAATCTCAGATCCTGTACAAAGAATCCCTTTTTGAGTCAGCCAAGCATGCTTATGTTACTAATATTGGTGAAAGCCTTGATAACTTTGAATACAAGTATTTTCTAAACAAAACTTACTGGATAATTATACTGTAATATTGCTCTCACTGCAAAATCAGCTACAAGGGAATCAGATTGAGCCATCTGTTTCTTTTTTTGGCCTGCTTTTAGCTTATTCTGACTGTTACTTTGCCTATAGACTTCGTACCATTCCCTGTATTATTCGTCCAAGTGAAGCAGTACCACAAGCATGTGATGTTATGGCTTGTGTGAAGTCTTCTCAGTGCGTATCACCTACCAAAGAGAGTCACCTCCTCTTGTCTTTTCCCTCAATTTTCTATTTCCAGACAGTGCATTTATTCAGAATTCCTGTACATAACCCTAGTCATAGAGAAAATAAGAACCCAGATAAGTTCAGCTGCATTTTCAAAGCACTGATACCTAGAAGCACTACAGAAACATGCACACGTGAAGACTATTCCTTCATTACAGTGTCACTAAACAGCATCCAGTGTACAGGCAGGACACCAGATCAATGACTACAGGCTGTAACAGTAATTGCAAGTCTAGAATTAGAACAACCTTAATCTGGTACACTTGTTGTCCAGACATGAAACAATCTATGGAAAAGCAGGGTACTAAAAGAATAGATACCAAACCATGTATGTAGAAAGCAAGAATATTTTGTAAGACGGAACTAAATGCATTTATTTTAGAAATAGAGATTTCATTACTTGTGATTTGAGATTTCCTTGTCAGTTAATCTCCATTTTAGATAAAGGAGCTAATGAAAGTTTTATCTAACATTTAGAGTAAAGGAACATTCATCTCAGCTTGAGAAGAAAAGGCTAAAAACACTGCCTAATGCAATGTTGCCACAAACGGTGAGTACCGTAGTAAGTAGCAAGAATTCTTCATGGCACAATGTAAATTTCTAGCTGTTCTTGAGTCACTGTGGTTTCAAAACTGCTTGAACAAATAGCAGTGACAGTACTCATTCCTTTTCAATTCTACCTTCATAGAACAGTTAGTACACAAAGCCCACAAATAGTAAGTTGCTATACGCACAATACCCTTCTTCAAGGTCACTGGCAACCACTCACATAGAGGCTACAAAGAACTCCATAAACACACAAATTTTTATTTTAATAAATAAAGTTTTACAGGCTCAGGCTTTTTTTTTTTTTTTTAAATCACATATACAGAACAGAAACTGCCTGACCAATAACATGAATTAAACTACTAACCTTGGGAAGGAATGCACACCTTCTGTAACACTGAAGACCTTAATTGGAAAGGGATTTCTTATGGGCAGCATAGCTATTTACTTCACAGATTAGACAACTTGAGAAAGATGTGGCCAAAGCAAAGAGAGTGACCCTAAATGGACCACTTGTCTTTATAGCACCACAACAGTGCAAGGAAAGCCAAGAGCCCAAATGCTCCACTTTCTAGTGTCACTTCTGGATGAGTATGCATGTCGTCACATCCTTTGAGCAATAAACCACAGGTGGAGAGGCTAAGCACAGCAGGTATGCAAAATTTTTCCATTGAAGAACAGATATTGGATGACACAGTAAAGTTATACTTCAAGATTTAAATTAGCAGATGCTTTTGCATCCCTTCAGTATGGCAGTGGAATAGATCCCACCTTCTTTCATAGAAGTTTAGTCCAAAAACTTCCTGTTGGCATTAGCACCAAAGAGTGCTACTCTGATTTCTGGCATCATCTGTTGAGAAAGAGTAAATATGAGCTATATTTAATGGGCAATACAATTGTTGTACATTCTATTGGAAACGCTGTGTGATAACTAGGCTAGCATTCAAAATTAAGAAGTCAATTCATGTGAGTTCTTCTGAAGTCTTCATCTGATCATGCACTGTGTGCTAGTCTACGAGGCAGAGATGCCAGAGCCAGTTTTTCGGTAGGTTTTATGATAGAAGCCAAAGTTCCCACTACTCAAGCTAACTTCAGTAATTAGTTAGCCTCAGTAATTCAACATCTACTGCAGCATAGCCATACAAAGCCTTTTATTATCATAATTTCTGGAGTTTTATGCTCATATTTCATTCAAAATGCATCATTTTGGGAAAAGCCATATTTGTGATAGAAACCCACAGGCAATAGATAGTTTCATTCCTTTCTAAAGATCTTCTTACTTGTCATGCACGTTGAAATCTGACCCCACATAGTATTGTGACTGTTACCACACTGAAAACTGAAGGTTTTAACTGTAAGACAGCACTAAATAATTATTCCTTGTTTACCTTCTCCGGGAGCCTAACTCACCTGCTGGGCTACAAGATCCAGACGACTTTCCAGGGTATTGGAAACCTTAATTTTGCCATCACTGTTATAGATTTCAACACCTCCAGCACTAGAAAGGGAAAAAGAAAAAAAAAGAAAAAAAGAAGAAAACAAATCGCAGACATAATACATCTCCAAGCCATAGTGTAACAGACACAGTAACAGACACATTATCCCAAATCCCTGCTTACTGGAACATCATATATGTATGTCAAAACATTTTTTTTAATATATATAAAGGATGCCTTAGTAAGATGGGACAAAGAGATGTAGTGAAGCAGTACTGCAAAGCATCCTTAGAAGTTATTAAGAGAGCATAATTGCATACAAGGGTCCTCATTAGCATGTTTAAAGTGCAAATGGGGCTATGAAATTTGTCACTACAAAAGAAAATTTTAAAATTGGAGGTTTCAAATTTTCAGAAATGAAAAACTCCCAGCAAAAAGTTTTGCTTCATCGTACATAAAAGACAAGATAGCTACTTTTAAAATAGATAGCTTTGTTCTGTGATCTTTATTATACTATATGGGAATAAAGCCTTGCAGATCTAGTGGCATAAACATCATTCAGTGAAACCCTGTAACACCGTATATTCCTCCTTATGACTCAATTGTTTGCTGCTTCTTGAGACAGAACGCATAGGCACATCTGTCTTCTCCCTCTCTAAAATTCCAGTAGTTAAAACTTTCTACCTATGGTTGTTCCCTGTCTGCTTCACTATGTGAAACATGCTGCAGGTTGCACAAAACCTTTATTGATGTTGTGACCGAGAGGGTACTGTAGGAAACTGCAGAATTTGCGCTTGATTCACAAGAAGTGCCAAACTGTGCTAAAACAGGAGCAGACACTTCATGCGATTATTCCATACGTGATGTTCTGCAGCTGCTACAGTAGCAGCTGTTGCCTTATAAAAATGCATTAAGTTAGTGCTCTCTATAAAAGACTTTCATTTTCCTTACATGTCCTCTGGCAGAAAGTTGTCTTGGTCAATGTGAACATCCACATCTCTCTTTGTGGCATTTTTGTAGATAGGAACACTCTTCTGTACAGCAACCTAAGATAAAAAAATAAACATCTAATTCAGTGCTAATGTGTTATTTAATGAGTAATTATTATTCTTAATATTGTGGTAATGTCTAAAACTTCCTAGGTAATAATCAAACAAGTAAATGATCCCCAAATCAAAGAGCGTACTTCCCCTCTTGCACTGTATTTGCAGCAGAAGTGCTTTACTCATTTACTCATATCACACATGTAGAATCTGGGCAGGAAATATTTGTAATGGTTTTTGGGCACTGGATATAGATATTTCCATTTTATTCTAAGCATCTTACCTTAACCATGGGGAGATCCTGTTTTCTACAGCGAACAGCTATTCTGGGCTCAAGCAGCTGGTAGAATCCCTGCACAAGATAACCATTGAAGTATCAGGAAATTAGTATTTTAATTGTGTTCGGATTGTTTAACCCCAAGAAAGGACAGGAGCTGATCAAACTGATAGCCAAAGAGCGACACCACTACCTTATTTTGTTTAGCAGAGGTGCAGTAGTTCTTTGGTTGTGCTCACCTCAAAGACATTCTGAGATATCACCAAAATCTGGGAAACCCCAAAGAACCTATAACTACATATGATGCATTTCCTGCACTAGCTACAAACCTGGAGCTCAAGTGTAGCTAAATGTATTGATCATAGGAGTAAACTGCCCAGGTAACATAGACATATACGTATGATCACTGCTTTGTAACCTGACTAAGCAAAATGCCAAACTGACATTCTCTAAAACAGCTGTTTAATTAAGACATACAGTTATTTTCAGGTGTCTGTTCTAATAATCCCTCTCTTGCAGCTGCTGTGGTAATACATAAGCACTGAAAGAGGAGATGATCCCTTATTGCATCAGATCTAATGAGCCATGACAGATGGGTCCAGCTTGCAAGAATCAGACAGGTTTGTTTGATGCACAGCAATACTGCAGGCCAGACCTAAATATGGCAATGAAACAACAGTATTGAATTTGAAATACAAGCTGGGAGGAAACACTATTAAAAATTCTCTGTCATCCAACTGAAGAAGGTAGAGCTAGTGCCCTGTATCTGTGTGAGGTCAAAAAAAAAAAAAAAGACTAAGTCATACCAGAAGGTGGCTCTAGTGGGCACAAAGGTAAATACAGTAAGATCCTGGCCAACATTTAAGTTAAGTTTGAGGACTAGAAGGTGGTACTCAAAGTCCATGCAAAGCCTTGTTCTGTGTTTTATATGTCTGTCACAGATGTAGGCCATACTACAGTGAGCTCTGTCAAAGTCAGGACATGTAAGTCTTAAATGCTCAGAACTTTTTAAAAGCAGAAAACTGCCAACTTCTATATTAGGAGAAACATCTTTTAACAAAGGTATGTTTGAGAAGCTCTTTATGCCACTTATTACAGAAGCTTAAAGTGTTTGCATTATATCTTATATGTGCATATTACAATGTATGCGATTGTTCTTATATCAAAAGCTTCTTACACTGGATTTCATATCCAAAATAAGCTGCAGCCAGACTTTCCTGTTCAAAATCCAACTGAGCAGTGTATAAAATTAACCCCTCAGCAATATTTGATCTAGACTTCATACAATAACTGTAACCACTAGAGTTGGTTGACAACTAAGGACACATACCTAGAAGGATAAGGTTTCTATCAACTATTTGTTATGATTTAAATATTTACCTGTAGAACTAGTCCATCCAGCAGTGTTTGGTACCTGGCAGAATCCTTCACCACCTTGGCAAGTCTCTGCTTGGCCTCATTCAGCAAATCCTACATTCAGAAGAAATCAGATCAGCAGAGCCCATCTGGTTGGCATTTGGTTTCATGCCTACCAACTTTCTGTACTCCTAGCATGGCTATCACACCCTGCCAACACGTAAGTGTACACTCCAGCTGGTGTTCATCCAAGCTAGACCTTAATCTACGTGCACAACACAATATTCCTTCTGAATGTTCCCCCCTCGTCTTGGTCTGAGCCCATTGTAACACGACAATAATCCTTTTTTTTCATGGAAAAGGGAGAGCTCAGTAGTAAAGGCCTAGTATTTACTAAACTATTTCAGACAGACAAAATAAATATCCTGTAAATCACTGCCTACCAAACTAAGAAAGTTGCCTGAATAACTGATCTTTCCAGCTTTGTGATCAAAGAAATCCAAAACCATTCTGCTTAAGTATTTTATTTTTAATTTTAAGTAATTATCAATCAAAATCAAAAAGTGAAAGGTTACTTTTAATTTGAATATCTGTGTTCAGGAAATCTGTATCAGAATTGTGAAGAATTTTATTCAGCTCAAACGTAGCTCCCAGAACTGAACTATTATCACACCTTCTTCAGACAAGCAATAGCATTATTTGGAGGGGGGGGGCAGTTTTAGCTGCCCTGCCTCCAGATGACTAAGAGAAGAGCACATGTTAACAGAATCAGTACTGAAATGCAGGAATACCACCGATCAACATCACAGTCAAATCTGGCAATACTGGAGTAACATGGCATTTCTGGAAATGCTCATCTCTTGTTCATGAAGGAGGCTAAAGATCTGATAAGGGAAAAATGAGCGCACAGCATGTGACTTTAAGTGTTTTAAAATGAGGAAGAATGTTATGCATTACTCAGAAAGCATGAGCTTGAGTCAGCTGATAAATGAGGAAGAGATTACCCAGCAGAGACTATTGCAACAGAGTTTACACTCTTGCACTCTAGCCAGCCACCCACCTCCCCTCTGCAAACTAAAAAAAAAAAAAAAAGTAAACTAGATTTAAGGAAGTAATTAACTGGTAAGTTCTTTTTTTTTTTTTTCTCCAAAATGGCAATGGCATCCACATTAACAAAATAATATATTTTTTTATTTTCAATGTTTCTCTGCTTCTCCAGTAGCTCAACAGCACCATCTAGCTAGAACATGGAACATTACATCGCTTCTGAGATGGGACAAGGAAGCTGTAAAAGAGATGACGGAAAACTTGCAGGTGTATCATGACCAAAACGAGAACACGCTGCATGCCATGTTAAACACAGTGACATTGAACGTAGACTCCATTTAGCCTGTACCGGTAAATGATCACTCACCCTATACCTGTCACATGCTAGAATCGGAAAGACCTTCTGATCTACTTGTGGCCCCTAACAGAGGTGGAACCGACCACTTTGTGGTGTTTTAAGCCTGCTTGCTTAAGTGAAGCCATGCTAGCTTTGCCAATGGAACTTCAGCCAATAGACCTTCAGTTCTACAAAGTGTTGTGCAAAGACAGTTCCTGGTCTTTGAGGAAATAAACTACTGCCCAAATTGTAAGTACAACTGCTACTTGCCACATTGCTGGCAGAGAACTATATTTGCCTAAAAGGACAGGGTATTTAAACAGAGGATAGGCTGAAGTTGATTAGAAAGATGGACAATATTTTAACAAAATTTAAGAGCAGCTGGGGAAGCCATTTTTTGTGTATTGAAGCAAATTGCTCAATTATAAACCATATTTTTGTTTGGAGAGTGGAAAAGATCACTTCCTAACACACAGTAGGAAAAAAAAATATCTGTATCTTTAATTCAGATATACTTACTGTAATAAGGTCATCTCTTGCCTTCAGAACCTTCAGTCTTGCCTGATTCATTAGGTTGGACATCTGACTGCAATTTGCATGGGAAAGTTGAATCAATCCACCAAACTCTGAACATGGGTATTAGAACTACTATATTTAACTGCACACTTTAAAGATAACAATTCTACATATTTAATGATAAGCCTGTTGACTTGTCTGAATCTGTTTCTGAACTTTTACAAATGATTACAATGCAGAACCATCTCCTTCAATAACAGCCCACCAAACACAAAACCTAACATGATCATTAGTCCCAACGTAACACACCAATGTGGAGTTTTACACAATAACTGCATATGGAAACACAGAAGATTCGTTCACCAGACTTCTTAGAAATTATACTATTGTAATGTCTCTTCAATAGTTCCCCCAGAAAGTCAGTATATTAGCTACAATTTGTCCACTTCCCAAGGAAAAGCAGTTTATTGTATAATCAGTTGCAAGACGGTAGCTCAAGCTCTGAAGTTGACCATCTAACTTAAGCAACTTACATTTTCTTTTGCTGTTCAATTTGTTTCTCCTTCTTTTCATAATACTCCATGATCTTCAGCCTCTGTGTTTGCACAAGGCGACCCTTCTCAATGTTGAACTCTTCTTCTGCCTAGAGTAAAAATTAAATAACTGAAATGGAAATTGATTCCACAGTCTGAAAAAAAAAACAAACAAACAAACAACAAAAAAAACCCCACAGAATCAAAATGAAATGGCTATGCTTTAACACATCTATGGATAAACTGGGATGATAAAATTCCTGGTTCCATACAAGCAAAACATTTCAGGCAATACTCAAGTCAGCATGTTTTTGCTAAAACCTTTCTAATAAAGAAGCAATTTATTTTATCAATGTTTGACGGGTCATGTTTCTCTTTGGAGTCCTCATGCATATAATTATTGACCCTATATGTTACACAGTCAGTGAAGAGCTAAGAAACTAAATTCTCTTTTGTCTGAGCTTCAGGCCTGGATTTTTTTTTTTTTTGTAGCCAGAAAGCAGACAGAGTCTACAAGAGTTCCTACCTAAAATAAGCTACTTAGCTCTCAGTGTCCTTCAACTCCACAATTTTAAGCAATGCTTAAGGAAGAGTGATAATGTAGGTATTACCCTTTAAAAAGCCTAGTTATATAGCATTTGAAAACACATAGGAAATTTTTATATTTATACCCGAGTACCCAGTCTCAGCTTCTGACTTCTCCTTGGAAATCACCTGCTTTAGAAGAAATTAGAGATTTCTCCAGATCAAAATGTTTATGGAAGGTTATTAACACAATAATACACAGACTGAGTCAAATACTAGTTAGATTTTTTTATATAATGCAAATTGGTAGGATTGTAGGACACCATTAATGCTCCTTTAGTAAACATCACCAGATTCCTATTATGCTCGTTCCCTTCTGAACTATCCCAAGTGAACAATTCTGCAACTAATTCAACTCATGCTTTAAATTTAAATTTATGATTTTCTTCCTTGTGATGGCCACTAATCACATCTAGAACCGAGTTTATGTGTGGCTATACAAATTTAGATACAGGTATGAACTGGCTCACAGATCAGTGATGCCAAGTTATCTATTGGCCATGGGGGAGGACAGAGGGTCTTCCAATTCATCTACTGTATCATATTAACACTTAAATCTCATTTTACCGCTTGCATATAGCTGCATACAAGTTCACATTTAAGCACTATGAAACCAGACAAAAGGTAGCTCCAACTCATCGCTCTTGATTTGATCTGTCAGAAGTTAATAAACATCCTGTTTATTTAGTAGCATAATTTTGCTAGATAAAAACTAATTGCAAAGGAAGTTGTATCTTTCGGAAGTGTTATAGGATAGTTATCAAAATAGGATGCCATATGCAGTTCTCCTATTGCACTTACGGACATTGAACCACCATCTTTACCTTTGCATCTATTTCTTCAGCCTTTTCATTGGCTTCTTGCTCAATGAAAGCCATCATGTGCTTGATCTACAACAAGAGAGAAAAAAGAAAACATTTTTGATTGCAAAGAACTGATGAAAAGGCAAGGTCTCCTCTGTTCCACAAGAAGTCCCTCCAAACCTATTCTTTAATTCTTATAACAGTGTTTCTTTCAAAGAAGTTCAATTGAGCTTACAAGTCAAAAAATTACTTCAGTGTAACACGGGCTACAAGAAAGTCATTTTTTTAATAATAATTCTGTACAAGGCCATTTCACTGGATACCTTAAGAAGAATCTAGTTAGAAGCACAACACGACTATGCAAAATAAACTAAAGTCAGTTTGTACAAATGCCAGATTGAATATTTTCATTCTTCACTGAATGAGAACAGGAATTTTTATCCCCTGGACTTAAAATAAAATAAAATAAATCACTGTATAATACAACTAAGTAGGGTAATTCTTACAACATTCACATGAAACATGGAAAATTAAATGTGGAGTCCTTGCTCTAAGCCAGGACAGATAGCAGTTAAAATAACCTGGGCCTTCCATACAAGATGAGTGCTTAAAGGAAAGAAAAGGGCTACGTTTCACCCTGGACAGATGAAGAAGTCCCCTTTACACGCAAAAGAAATCTTTCTTAACAGATGTAAAAAATTCTGTAGGAAGCTACAAGGTCAAGAGCTTGTGACAAAAGTGTTCAATAAAACAAACAAACAAACAAACTTCATTCTTCAGTTCAACTCTACAAATGATTTCACAGAGTAGTTGCATATTTGTTTGGAGGGGCTGGGGAAGAAGAAATCAGGGATAGCTGTGCTACTTGACCAAGACCACATCAGGTATATCACATGCTGCGTTAAAACATAATATGCATTAATAGAATCGATTTGAAGAACCTTTTGAAAATGAGTCCACAACATTATAAAGCATTTGAGCTGCTTGTCTGAAGACATGGAAATCAATTATGGCAGGTTCTGCTCATTATGCCTACATGCCAACCTGTGACCTGGCTTAAGTTTAGGTTCACATCTGGAGTACCTTATAAGGACTCACACACACCCAAACCACACTTTTGAACGCAGCCTGGTGAATGCTTTGTCCTTTAGTGGACCATAAGACCTTACTGACTTTTTACTTGTACTCAGTGAAGAGAACTATTTCTCAACCTGATCTGAACAAACTTGGATGAAAGATCTTATCTGTATAGTCTCATGTTGAAATGAAGTATTTTAAAGAAAGAAAAGGGTGGCAATGTAAAGACAACCAAGGCATGCAGAGCAGCACCATGTCCGTATAAAAAAGAAAAACAGAAGCTAGCAAACAAGTGGAGGATTTTAAGCATATACAATGGATGAAGTGAATGAAGATATCTCCATTCTTAAGATCAAGTCAGAGACTGTTATTTAATTCCAGTTTGCAATATTTCTGTAAGCATGTCCACCTGCAATTTGAGCTTCTTATCCTGCTCACCTGATTAGATGCCTGGTAAATCCAAGCATGAGATCTACCTTTAGAAACCAGATGAGAGGCATTTTAGAAACCACACGTGAGGCTGCTAAAATATGGGAATCTGTTTTGCTGAATAGCCTAATGCTGAAGGAGACTAAAGCTTTTTTTTTTTTTTTAAATAACAGCAGTAATTCTTGCACTACTTAGTAATTTCTTCAGGTTTAGGTTGGTTTCTGAACTTTGGAAAAATACTTTAAGCAATTCTAGATGTTCAAGATATGTCCTCTGCCTAAGTTAGAGAAGTAAGACAGAACCAAGGTGATATGGCATGCATTTTCCCATGTCTGCACTGTAATAATACATTAAACTAAACACCACTATTGCTTTTGCATTGAATGCTCTTTTTGCTTTTCACAGAAGAGAGACCCTAAATGAAGCTTTCACATCTAAAAAGGCTTATTAAAAATAAGGCAGTCAAAAATATTTATTTTTAAATGACAGGGTAATTTCAAATTAAGTTAACAGCTCTTGCACATCAAGGAGTATATGTACTAGCTTGATTAACCTTTCCATGGTAGGTTTCAGCTGTTAGACTGGTTTAGGCTAGAAATGACTAGCCAGAATACATACAAGAATCTGTAAGATACTGTTATCAGAAGAAAGTAAGCAAACCTATCAATGGGGAAAAAATATTTTAGTTAAATATAATTTCTAATGTGAAAATTGATGAAAGCACTAGGCAAGTGGTTGCAGTTCAGAGGATCATTTTCCAAATCCACACTGGGATTCATACACAAGCAGAAGTGAGCACACTTATAAGCAATGTTCTCTTTTCCAGTTAACAGGTTCACCCTAGTTTCAACAGGGAAAAACAATTACAGGAAGGTCACAGATGTGCATTTCTATTTGCATTATGTGTTTAGTTTATCTGTATATCCTGATCTTGTCTATGGTAATTGAGCGACACCACCCCAAAGTCAGTTTTATTGAAAAGAAAGGAAAAAAATCCTATGTTTGCAAATAAGAAACTGGAGAATGTAATGTCACAATTCCTCTTTTGGAGAAAGGCAACCAACTGATTTTACTTTCAATGTGATGTTTCCTTGCCAGGAGACTATGTTTACTGAATGAGAAAGTGAGACACTAAGCACTTATGATGCAAAGGACATATGGTGCTTGACTGATCTGCCCATCACCCGTAGCGAACTCCACTGACCAGCCTCAACTGGATCTGTGCAGTCTTTAACCCTCCGCACCACCTTCAACCCAGCTCAGAGCAGCTTTTACAGGGAAAAGCACTGTTTACTGTCAATAAGGACAGAACGTCCTGACTGGAGGAAGGACCACAGTCCAGACTCCGGCCTTGTAGATTTCCATTGCCAGAGAAGCCAGGGTGCACCATGCTGCCCAAGGTACAGAAATAGGAAAAAAAAAAAAAAAAAAAAAAAGCATTCAAGACAGTTGAACAGCCTGCACAAATGTCTTATTTATCTGCTTTAAAATGAGCTTAAATACTGTAGGTAGCCTAAAGGCTACTTCTGACCTCTTTCATTACAGCCTGTCACGAGGTGTCACCAAAATGCATGAGCAAAGTTCCCCCATGCATGGCAACCAATGGAATGAAAAATCAACTCCCTCTGAAACTGACTTTGTTCCTCCCAGGGATTCCCAGCAAAGGGAATGCCTTTCCCCTTGTCTTCACAAGGGAGTGTGGCACCAGAGCAGGAGACCCTCCTCAGCAGCTAAAACGGGAGTCAGCCACAGGATCTGTTCCCAGCTACGACTGCTGCTTCAGAGCAGGCACTACCTTTCTGCCTCCAACCGGGCCTCTTCCAAGGACAACCCTGCCCGCATCCTGGAGGAGGCCTGGAGAGCAGCTCTGCCGCCAGCGGCGGTGCCTCCCTGTTCGGTTCCGTCCCGTCGACTCCCTCCCTCCCACGCATCCCCGGCCGGGCCATGAGGAGCGCACAGAGCCGGCAGCGGCCACCGCACTGCCCGCTCCGGGCCGCAGGCTCCCGCCTGGGCACGGCTTCGCAAGCGGTACCTGCTTCTGGACATCGGCATCGCTGAGCGCCATGATGACAGCGGCGGCGGCTCGAGGACGGATCGTCGGGACCGTTGGGACCGTTGGCGACAGCGAGGGGAATCAAATCCGGTTCGGGTCACAGCTGTTGCTGCCGCCGCTGCGTCACCACGCCCCGCCCCCTCCGCCCCTCCCTTTTTTTTCTCAGGCTGTTCGCAGCTGCGGGGAGCGCAACAGCGTTTTCCTGCAGTTAGGCCCTTCCCCGGTTTCCAGGCACGCCTCTCCCGCTGCGAGCCTTGGCGTGGGCGGGGGGCAGAATTAGGCCTCAGAACTGGAGTGAGTAGGGTCAGGAGCGCTGTGTGTGAGAGAGGGAGCAGTTTTCCCCCACTAACTAGTGTTTTAAGGACTTTGACTGGCATGGTGTGTGCAATTCTGAAAAGTTGTGGTAGTTATGAAGTTATTAATTTACAATAGAGGGGATTTAGGTTAAACATGAAGAAAAACTTGCTGATAAAGCTCTAAAGGAGATGTTTTGGTAGTGCTTTAGACTCCCCATCACAGGAAACTTTGGCATCAAGGTCACTTCCAGCTCTCAGTTGTATAAGGCTGGGAAATACTAGTATTATTGTTTTTCACGTTTATATTGGTAGTGTAAGATTAAACTGACTTTTTTTTAAAAAAAAACACACGAATGAGATGGGAGGCTGCAGTAAGAATCATGAAGAGTAAAGCAGAAGGACACAGAAAACAGCTCAGCAAGGGGAGGGAAAGGCCTGGATAGCAAAATGGAGGTAGGAGGTCAAGGACTTTCAGGTGGAAGCAATTTAGAAGCATCTTGTGATAAGCCATTAAGGTTGGTTGTATTTCTATTTTTAACAGTTACAGCCACAGCTTTTCATTACAGAAATACACTGTGAGATGCAAAAGCTCTTTTTCGTTTTTTTTTTTTTTTTGGTTACCTCCTGTCACTTTATGTCAGGACTACTTTCAAAAAAAAATGCACCGATTCTTCAAGAACGTTGTTCCCAGCGTGACGTTATTTTGAGCAGTCTGTGACTGGTGGTATGGTTTACGCTGACGAGAAGCTTCTTCCCCAGTGCTGCCTGTACAATCACCAGAGGAAAACAAACAAAACAAGAGAAGCGCTCATTACAAATCGGATCGTTGAGCGGGGTTTGTCTCGTCCGTGTTTCTTTCCGGGTTGTTTTTATTTATTTGTTTTTACTATATATTTTACCGCATTGCACGCGGCGGCGCTTCCCGCCTGGGCTCCCCCCTCACGT
>NW_010585420.1:11931-46395 GCF_000705375.1 Tinamus guttatus | reverse complement strand
CGCGGCCTTGGTGGCCGCACCTGGCGCGAGCACCGGTTGAGCCGTGTGATTCGAGCGCCTCAAACGCTGCCGGCTGACTCATGCCCGCCTCGGTGCCTCTTGCTGTTTCTGCCTCGATATAAATATCTCATTCATTGCCGTAGTAACTGAGTAGCTTACGCCGCGCTCCCGGGGACCTGCTCATGGGTTTCATCCCTGTGTTTGCCTGGCGCGCTGGAAACTTGCGGTAGCAGCAGAGCTCCAGTGCGAGCTACCTGCTGACTGGTTTGCTTTTGAGTCCAAGCAGCACATGGCAAATGAAAACACAGTGAATGCAAACCGGGGTTTCTTACGCGTTCGCAAACAAAGGTTCAGTTTGCAATAATTTAATATTGTGGTAAGATGGTTTAAAGCTTGGAATGGTTGAAAACCTTTGCACTAGGTAATTCATAATTTTTTTTTCCATAAAAGAAAAGCAAAATATTTGTCTGGAATGCTCATTTAATTACATTTTCATCTAAGGCCAACCAAAACCATCGCTAGATAAATGATTACCCCATTTTCCAGTATTTGTATCCATTAAGTACTACTAGCAAATCAATAATGGATGTAGTATTGATTCATTTCCAGTAGGAATTGATATATTTGAACCCAATAATCTTCAGGTTACTGAAAACATTCAGTATCTCTTATGAAATACTGCAATATATGAAAAATGCTCCAAGGGTATTATCTTCTATCAGGGGATGCCTTGAAGAATCCTACCAGATAGGTGAAATGTTTTCAGAGACAAACTGCTGCAAGGTGCAACTAGTCCCTGCAAGGTGCAACTCGTCCCTACATGCAAGTTTCATTCAAAATATCCGTAGAGCCTCTCTGGTAAACTTGCAAAACACTTGGCTGTTTTGTTTTGTGTTGTTTTGTTCAGATGGAGCATGGTTTTGTAGATCTATGACCTGCAAACAACTCCCTGACGACTGAAAGTTGTAAAACGCAGCACAGTATAAATATAATTTAGGTTGGACTGAAGCATGGCGAGCTGACAGTGGTAAATGTGGTTGCATGTAACAGAGGGGGTTATCAGGAGGATGACTTAGAATATTTCAGCAGCTTGCTTCCCTAAAAATGATTTGAACTCTTGTACTATGGATTTGCTACATCTCTAAATCTCACCATCTGTGCTTGGGTTAGCATTGCCTGGCTGAGACCACTGATGTTCTGAAATAACTCTCCCCCAGCCGGAAGGGACTCTATTTTAGCAGTACTCTAACACAAACATTAGCAGCCGGTAAGTGAAGTTTGGTGACTTGGGCTGTAGATGGAAATTGCTTCCCACCCTGGAATGATTGACTTTTCAAGTGTGACTTAGTGACTTTCAGGATGTTGGTGTTGTTTTTGTAATGAAGGCAGTCTGCAACTGTGCTATTGTCATTAGAGTTTTTAGGGCATTAAATGGAAATCATTAAGGGTCCGGGTCATCTGTTCTTTAGTTTGTAAATGAACAGCAAAATACTTTGTAAGGGCACAGCTATAAATGCGTCAGGCACATTTCTAGCCAGCAACAATCATTGGAGAGCCAGTAGCTCTTGATGACAACTGTATGTTTGTCCTAAGGACAGTATTATAATACCGTTGCGTTTTGTGTTTTGAATTATACTTAGTGAATTTGTAGTTGGATGCATGCTAGGATTATACAGGAAAGAACTAAACTGCAACAGAGCTACTTCCTTAAAGGATTATTTTTGTTGTATTTGTTGGTAGTTTTCACATTGCCCTTGAAATGAGGTATAGCTTCTGTGTGGATTAGGATGTGACAGACTGTGTGAGGAACTGAGGACTCCAGTTCTCAGATCAGTTGAACAGCCCAGCTCGTATGTAGAAAAAAATGACAGCAGGGTTGGAGGAGTGAAAAGTTAAGTAAGCCTGAGCAAGTGTTGCTTTTTCACCCTCTCGAGCATGCAAGAATGGAGGAGGATTGCAATTTTTCTGTAGGACGTAATTTTTTAACAGTAACAGTCTTGGTCTCTGTAGCTGCTGTGGAAGCAATATTCCTATGTTGAATCTCCAAAATTCGACACCTCTTGCCCTTGCCTTGGAAGCTCACATAGTGCTCTGTATCATGCCTTTTTTTCTGATCCTTTACATCTGTCATACAAGCCTTTGTCTTGTCCTCTTAAAAAGTTTCTGGACTCATTTGCATCATGCTTCTGTAAATGGAAAACTCTCCTTCCTCTGATCTTGCCTTTCAACCTGAGTGTCCTGTTTTAGTCCCATGTGTCCCTGAAAACAGCCTTGTTTTGAGTAAACTGAATGATTGCATTATGGGCTTTTTTGAAGGGAAGATCAGTGACTTTGAAATGCATTTCTGGTCTGATATTCTTTTATATGAAGCCTAGGGTATTTATTCCATACAGGTTCTTATATTTCCCATGTCATTTCAGTATAAGACTGTCTCTCAGATTGTGTTAACTAAAGTGACTGCTTTTTTGATCTTTTTTTTTTTTTTTAATCTTTTCCCAGAAGAATTTTAGTTACTGTTTAAATAACGTGTCTGATTCTCTTCCCCTCCAGTCTCCTCTAGAGGAGCTGAGTTGATCATGCCAAAATTTTCATGAATTAGGCTTCACTGTTGCATATGGATGACTGTGGTGATGTGGAGTCTTCTTTTTGTATTGGTAGATGTTTTTTTCTTTCATTTTCGGTGTTGATTTGGGATTCTAGGTAAATAATAAACCTTTGTTGTATATTTAGCCTTGTTCTTTGATACACAGCATAGTGTCTGGATTTCCCTGGACCGTGCATCAGACTGTGATTCTTTCAAGATGGGTCTGTTCAGTTTTTCTTGAAGGGCTCCCATTCATGATGCAGACATTGTGGGGGAAGATTTTGCTTTTGGGTGAATGAGATCTTTCACACTTGTGTGAGGTCTGAGGGTTCCTAATGTTTTTTTTTTTGTTCGTTTGTTTTGAGCAATTGTTTTTGTCAAAGCCTCTGTTTGTGGTAGTGGGCAGAAGGGTAGCTGTGGGCTATTCAAATACTGCTCTTACCCTTTGCTGTAGCATCTTACGTTTCTGAAGCAGAGCACATTGCCTTTAGAGCTCCTTGGCATACAGCAGATAACGTAAATGTAGGATTACTGCTCTAAGGGAGGAAGAGATGAGTGTTGGCTCAAAGTCTCAACATCTGTTCCTATACAGATTGATACTTAAGTAGCGAAGTAGCAAAGACCAAATTAAATCTTTCTGGTAAAGGATTTCAAGTGTTTTGAAATACCTAAGAAGAGGCAGGGCTTACTGGAGTATAGTTTTCATGAAAGATGCTTCCTGTTTCCAAAGCTGAATGAGTTTCAGAAGCTAGAATTGCTAAAGATTAAAGAAAGACCACCTAGCCAATTTTCCACCAACTCTTTTTGCTTTGCAGCTTTTAGTTTGACAGATACTTTTCGTTGCCAAGCTACTTACAAAATAATCATGCCAGAGCATAGTTCTGGTTCTGTTTATCTTCACTAACTAGTTGTACTGCTGTTAATCTGAATTTCTTTCTAGGGAGGAGGGGCATTAGAAGTTACCCACAATAGAGATAGACAGATCAGTGTTTTTCTTTTGCACGCTCTGTTTTTTATTTTTTCTTAGTCTTGAGGCATCGTTTGCAGATAGTGCTTTGGTTTGCTAACTTGTTTTCCTGTGTTAATCTCAGGACATTCTAAATGTAGTTGGGAAGCCTCCTGAGATAAACCAATTCTGCTGGTACTTCTGTAGAGTTTTTCTCTTATACATTTTTACTGTTAAACCTGGTTTAATTATTTGTTCTGAAGATTAATGTAATTTCAAACTAACAGACTGCCTAGATCCTTTGGTGTACCAGGTAAGTAGCTGTTCTGTAGCCTCAACATTTTTGTGTGCCTTTCAGTTAAGTATCCAGTGTGATGGCTAAGTGTGAGGTACTACTTGTTCAGGAATGACTCCCTGAAGTTATTGATGAACTTGAATTATTGTTATTTAATACGTCAACCTGCTTGTACATTGGAAGAAGTTATCCAGGCTGTTCCTAATTGAAATTGCTAAAAGCATGTTAGTCTGAAGCTTCCTTCAAATCTTTTGTATGGCTTTTTCCTGCTCTCCATGTTGTCTCCTGAGGTTTTTTCTTTATTCCTTTGTCCCTTTTGACTGTTACTTGTTTCTTTTTATCTTAGTCTTTTCTACTGTTCTCATTCAGATGTTTGAAAAGTAACTAAACAAGTAGAATAAAACATGGAAGGTCCTTGGCCAGAAGTTGCCCTTGGATATGTATTTCTGTTTCATCAGTATTTATGCCTGGGTGAGAAGCCCAGGACACACAACCATCTGCTCTTCCAATTGCTGCAATAAATGTGGATTTTATTTCCTCTTTTGACCATATGTTTTCCACTGTTGTTGGAACAGTAAGGCATTTGAGGCAATTGTGGTCACTTTTGCTAGTGGAAGAATTTTGAGCATCACAAGAGCTGAGAATCTGAGAGGCAAGAAAATGCTCATCTGAGGATTTGGGGAAGAGAGACTCTTGTGAACTATTCCCTTAAACTGTAGTTATCTAAGTCTCCAAAGAACTCCTGCAAAATTTATATGAGGTTTTTTTGGGAGACTTTTGGGAAGAGGACTCATGGTGAGGAACTGTTGCTTTAATGTGAGAGTTCATATGTGAAGTGGGAGTGAGAATTTCCACTGCTGGCAACAGTCAGGCAGGTTGCTGTATTGGGGAGCATTTGGGCTGACTGCACAGTTCATATTTTAAAAAGAATGCCTACAATATCAAGACAAACATCTGGATCATACTTTAACGTCATTACGTAATTCCCTGTTATGTATGAGTTCATGACCTGTTGCAAACTTATAAAAAACAAAACAAAAACAACAACAAAAAATCCTATTCTTTCCTTACAGGCTTCATTTGTTATCCAGAGAAAACCCTGTGTGCCCGGTAAGAGCACTGAAGCACTGCAAGTCAACCCAATGGCGTCCTCTACTGCTGTGCCTGTAGGATTTCATTATGAAACAAAATATGTAGTTCTCAGCTACCTGGGACTTGTATCACAAGAGAAGCCACAGGAACATCTTCCTCCTCCAACTCAAGGTGATATACCATGTATACTTGTGTAATTGTTTTGGCAATCACTTATAGTCTTGTCCAGTTTGTGCACATGTGGTAGAATGTCAGCCACATGCTTAGTGTTTAGTCTTTATTATTCATTCAAAATAATGTGAAAGAATGCTTATGGAAACAAAGCTGTTTGCATTTAGATTGCTATTTTAATTTGAGCTGTGCCAGAGGTGATTGGTGTTCATGAAGCAAATAAGTGATTTTAAGTATCTGTCTTCAGGATGAATATTTATTATCTTTGTTGAGCCATCTTGAGAATCTGAGCTTGTGTTTATGTTTCTGCAGAGGCAAATGGAAATAAGCAGGGGTGAAGTGGTGTTTACCAGCATAAGCCCTGAATGATGACCTAAGCAATGCCCCGTACTAAATATTTTTGCCATATTATGTTAACACTTCTGTTGTTGTCAGTCAGTGGTAGCGTGGAGATGTGAGACTTAATTTGGCCTATGCTGCATTTATTTGTTTATTTTTAAGAAGCCAAGGATTGCTTGGAGTCAAGTATTTCTTCCCAAACAGGATTATGCATTTAGTAAATTGGGCATAACAAAAGGAGTTTAGTAGATTGTTTCATATTCCAGGGAGTAATAAAAACTACCTTAATGTTGTGGTAGCAAGCACTTAAAACAAGGAATGTATTTGTCAAGATTATGATGATGGCTTGTCAATTCTTGATGATGTTTCAGTCACTTACTTATTCTGATAAAAGTCATATTTTTAAAAAGGCCACTTTTTGGATTTTTTTTCCCTTGGATGAACATTTAAGAATGCATATCCTGTCATTTACTCCACTTATCTGTCATCAGAAGAAATGACAGATTTCAAAAATAAAATTATTTCTGCCATATCTTTGATGATATAATTTTATCAATTTGGATCAAAGATATGGCAGAAATAATTTTATCAATTTGACACTAAAATATGCAACATATGATGATTATATCACATAGCACTTAAAAATTAAACATTGTATGTTTAAGATCTGTCTATTCTTCTTTGGCTACATCTGTGGTCTGTGAAGGGAGATGTACCTTCGTGCCAAGATACCGTTTCCTAAAACTCTTTGTTGGAAGATGTGGTTATTTTAGGAATAACATCTCATTCTGGATATCCACTTGGGATAACGGGACTATATTTGAGAATATATGAAGTGCATACAAACCTACCATGTGGAAGAGTCTATTTCATCCGGAAAATGAAGGACTCAGAAGGGGAACTTAGTCCTAAAGCTTTCCTTTTATCATTTGGATATAGCTACCTACGAAATATTAGAAAATTGAGAGGATGCTTCTCAATTGTGTCTCAGTTCAGAAACCTGTAAAAAATATTTGAATTTAAGAACATTATTAAAACTGTATAAAGAGAAGGTGCTGCTACAGATGTTCGCATACACATTTTATAATTAATTGAGAGAGCTTTTGAGATCTTGGTTAAAGAGATGTGTTGAATCTTCTACTCGCACTATATCACATATCCAATATTTAGATATGCTAGCTTATGTTACAGTGGGGTGGACTTGGACTTGTTATTAAAAATACTCTTGGACATTGACACTTTCATCCCTTTTGCTCTAAACCTTCCATCCTAAACAGAAATGCACTTCCTTCCAGCACTTCCTTCACCAACATGAACACAAAGTGGACACAGCTTTTTCTCCCTTGGTCATCTCTCACTGTGATTAGATCTCTCTTTCAGTGTTTTTACTACTTTTTGATCAAAACTGGAAAAAAAATCAAGTGAAAACATTTTATCCTTTTTTAAGGCACTATGTAAATTTGTTTTTCTTTCTTCACTTTTGCTTTGCTTTCCTGTTTTCCATCTTTGCAGAAGTTTTTTGTTGGTCCAATAGTTTTTCCATTTTTCATAAAATCTTTTCTACTTCATTTCTTGTTGCTTGCGCAGTTTCAGCTACGCTCTTGGGCTATCTGTGGTTAAGTGTCATGTGTTTAATGTAAAGTGCTGGATGCATTTTCACTGAATATAAAGTAATGTACAGTGTGTACCTTCTTGTTGCTTAGATCTTGCCGAAAAGTGCAGTAAAGCACTCTGCTTTTTAAGCTTCTCGCCTAAGGAGACCAGGAGAGAACAGGCAGCCCGTAAATGTTATTAGCTGCCCTGCCTAATGCACTAGTGGGAGTTAAGTGGGTATTACAGTAACAAGTGCAGTATTGGAAATTTCTGAAGAACAAGAGAGAAGTGCAAGCCTGTAAATGAAAATGAATAATTGTTTAGACTGCCATCATGAATTAAGAACTTCTTTTTTTTCATAAGGAAAATATTTGCAGGAAAATAATGATGAAACATTACAGCATGTTTGTCAGTGTGTCTTTTCATGCTGTATTATCACCAAGCCATTGTCGTAGTATCGTGGCAGATTCTGAGGTACTTTGATTGTTTTTGTGGTGTTTAAAACCTTGCATGCTGGTGTATTGCTAAATGGGTATTTGATTGTATTTTAATTACAAAACAGTTTTTAGTGCTTTTCATTCTTACGAGGTACTGCCTCTTCGCTATATAATAATCTCTTTCATATGCTTTTCTTGGGTCCAGATGAGTCTTTACTCTGTGCCCAATTTGTACTTTATGCTGCAGTATAAAGGGAGTATCCAGAAATGCTGACTTTAGGCCTCATTATGCTTTTCTTTTTAGTCTCCATCTGTATTGAGGAGTGCACGGCTCTCGTACAGGGTAGTTCAGAGCAAGATCCTCATTATAGACACCTTGAATTATGCTCTGGAGAACCTTTTCTTGCTTTCCCTTGCATATATAAAGTACAGAGAAGTTAGATACACTAGGTGTAGATGGCATTTGTATACTTCCCATGAGACTCCTTCTACAGCAGGCCTCTAGATTTCACTGACCAATACCAAAGAAGATTCAGTGAAGCTTCAACATCCTGGATAAAGGAAAAGGTATTAAATGGCTCAAAACAACCAAAAAGAAAAGCAGTCTTTCCTAAGAGTAGTGCTGCCACTTTAGCTCTTGAGGAACTTGCAGAAGAAAATGGAATGTTTTTGTTCATTTGCCTCTGTTTCTCAGCTCTGGTGATCTCTCCCAAAGCTGTGCTTTCTTGCATTTGACATTGGAGAGGTCTGCTCCTGACATGTCTTCCTGTTCCAAAAGCTCAGTTAAGAGTAAAATCTTTTAAGATACTTGTTTCACATAAAAACTTGTATTTACTTTTTGCAGATTAAATATTCTTCAATAGAGTGATGACTTCCAGACAGAATTAATTTAGTCAAGAGAAAGCTTGGACAAATTACAAAGAATTACCGCACTGTGATTTCTTTAGGGATCTCTTGGTCTCTTGATTTGTTGCAAGAAATGTGGCTTTACTTCCTCCAGCTAAAAACTGTTCTGACTTTAGGCAAAGAAGGCCAATCTATAAGTCAACACCTGCTGTTCCTGTGAAAGTTTTATTTAGAGAACTGCTCTTCAGGAATTGAAGAGAGATCTGTCTGCAGAAAAAGTTATTTTATCGGAAAAGAAAAAGATTTGTAGAATTTTGTGATTGGACTCAGTATTTCTAGAGGAAAAGCCAGCAAATTTAGAAACAATATTAGAGATTACTTCTATTCGAGACACAGTTCTGGAAAAATAATGATTCTGCATAACTGCAGGCAAGAGTCTGTTAGCAGAAAACACCACTACTTTTTGGTAGAATTTGAGATAGGTGAATGATAAAAGTCGCTCAGAGAAATCTGATACAGAAGACAGAGTAAGATATCATCTGTGTAAATTTATACAACCTAGAGCAACGAATGAGTGCAATTACTTAAAATGTGGAAGGAAGTTTGCAGTGAAATAATTATCAAATATTGAAAATATTGTGATAATAAATATCAAGTATTGAAATATGTTTCTGTAGTTTCTTCTTCTGAAATTCACACTCATTATGGAGGTTTCCTGTCTACTGCAGCTGCTTGTCCTACTTGCTATTTTTCACAAGTGTCCAAATAGTTTGGTTCAATACACCTGTTATAACTGCTTCTCGAAATTTGATTAAAGGGTTTGTTTATTAGTATATTTCCGTGTTTTTTTTTCTTTTGTGTGTGTGTGTGTGTGCTTGTTTAATCAATTTCTCCATGGTTTGGTTCCAACTAGTAAGCCTGTAGTTACAACTGTGGTTTTAAGGAAAGCTGTTTTTCTGTTTTCCTAGACAGACTCCCACACAGAGTTCTAAGAAGCCTTATATCTCACAGTAGCATCCACAAGATTTACAATCAATGTCACTATTAAGCATGGCACAGATTGCACAAGAGGTCAACAAAACTTTGACAGCTTTACAGTTTCCCTGAGATACACGTTATCTAGTTGTAAGCCAATTACTGTGCACATTTTCCTTTTGACCATAAATTATCAGTTAGAGATTGCTGTTTGAAGTACTGTGCATATTCAGTAATCAAGCTATTACAGTGGTGGTGGTTTCCCAGACATATTTGTTATTGCTAAGTGGTGTTGACCTGGGATATTAGATATGGATTTTACATATATTTGTTCACATGTGCCAGTTAGAGAGCTCTGATACATATAATATCTCTATCTTACTTATGTTTCATAGTACCTGTTATTGTCCTGGGGGAAATGGACGAGTTTGTATTTTTTTTTAGCTAAGTAACTTATTCTTTAAAAACTTTCCCTTTGCAGAAAATATACACAGTTTTGCTGAAAAATTACAATCTGAAAAGCTACAAATGATATGTCATACCCATCCAGTTGCTAGAGGTAATAGGGAAGCTCTTTCTTGAACTCAGGAGAAGACATGTAATTCTTGGGGTTGTGACTTGGAGAGGGAAGAGGGGGTACCTCCAAAGATGTAAATTCCCACTGACTTAAGCCTCCTCTCTGCCCACAAAAGGAAGGACTTATATAGTTTGCAATTTCCTGTGTCTCTTTGGTTGTTAACTAGGGTTTTTAACTGTGCGGATATTATTACAGAGACTTGAAATTTGAAAGCAGATATACTGATAAGTTAAAATAATAGATATGAAACAAAAAATTCCCAATCTGTGACATCAAAGACCACCTTTTATTTTTCAGTGACCCTACATTCAACTGAAATAAAAAGGCATGCAACTTTTTTTCACTCTCTTTTTATAGTTGCTCTTGTCAATTTGACGCAAATACAACAGAATCAGATGTGCTGGTTCTGTAATTCTGAGGAATGACTTCCATCCCTCCATTATTCCCTGAGTCAAACTTGGAAATAGGCTAGTTTTATATTGTTACCAGACTTCTGCAATGGACTTAATGGCATACTTCAGTGAAACTATCACATTGGGTCACCAGTCATTGCACTGTCGTTTTCCCTCTGCTTGGCATGTTACCTCTGTATACCTGAAAAATGAACTATTAACAAGAAAACACTTGGGCAAAAAGGTAACATTTATTCCTTAAAGAGAAAGTGGAATGTACTTTTTTTTGTGTGTGTAAGAATTTTGTTATAAAAGTTTGTTGTGTCTTTGTGTTGGCAAGAAGCCTTTCAGGGTCAGTGTACCAAAGATCTGTTTTTTTGTTTGTTTTGTTTTGGTTTTGTTTTCCAGCCTACAAAACATTTCTTCTTCGTGAGTCTTTTAAGTACCATTTATGAGGTGAATATTTGGCACTGATGGAGAATGAAAATATGATGTTCTTGCTCTACCAGAAGCTGTTTTTACTGTCTTATCCTAATTATTTTCAAACTGACGTGGAAGCTCTCTAAAGGAGGAAAAGGATAACTGCTGTTCTAAGAAATTTGATATTAGCATGTGTTATTCTCCCATACTGGGTGCATTGTTGTGGCTAATGGACAACATACAGAAGATGCAGAAAGCTGAAGCCCTGTGACAGGGGAATAAACCGTGCAAAGTCACTGAGCCAGGAGGGGTAGGTTTCTGATGTTTTGGCGTGACTGGACGGTCAGGTGCTGTTGGAATCAGCAGCTGCTGCAAAGCTCTAGGTGTTAGGGGATGGAAACCATTGCCTCTGCAGCGCTGGTTATCTAAACGGCTCTTTTATGCGCTGGTTGCAATGGAATTTCGCTTCGTTCCCTTTTCCACATGACCTCTCATCAAGTATGACAGCTTGTCATGTGTGATCACCATCACATCGGTCCCGTGAGAACGGGTGCTTTTCTGAACACTCTCTTTCCTTCCATATGCGGGGTGAAACCTAGGTTAAAACAAGATTTTGTGTTTGCATGTACCCGCTGGGCTTGGCTGCAAAGCAGTGATTCAGCCATTCAGAGACCTTGAGGGCACTGACAAGGTATTAGTGAGTGTCTCTTTATTAACCAAAAGAAGGAACAGTTTGCTCCTGTCTGGAATTTATGGTTCAGAGTGACAAAGTAAGACTGTTTGTTTGAGAAAAGGGATTTCAGAAGTTAAATAAAGTTATTCTGAATTAGGTAATGGCGGTACAATTGTGTGATTAAGTAATGTGAAACTAAACTGACCATCTCTTGGCCCTTCAAAACTATTGAAGTAAACAAGTATAAACATTTTACATAGGACAATGTATCTGTTTCACATGAATTTGTCTCACAGGTATCCATAAGGAAGCTGCACAATTAAGTATAAACAAATGTCTGGTAGGTTGATTTTGAAGATTTTAGCTTGTGTTCCAAGTGTGTATGACATGACAAGCTTACTCAGTGTTCTTAAATACAGAAATTGCACTCTATTGTGGGTACGGTATGAGATATCTGTGTGTGTTAGCTGATTTTGATGCTTTCAATGGTTTTCACACACTCCAGTCTGAAAACTAGTGTTTATAGTGTGTCTGTTATGGAGAAAAGGGGAGGGTGGTGCAATAATTAAAGTGAATTCAAGCAGATTTAACTAGAGATGAACCAAAACATTTGTTCATAACTGCCAAATTATGATTTCGTGCCTTTAAAACAGGAATGAAAAAAGTTATGCCAAAAAGCATGCAGTAAGGTCAGACAATGTTAACATTACTGATAAAAATCCCTTCCCTTTTCATTTCCTTCAACTGATTGAGGATGTTTTGTACATCAAAATAGTGCCCAGGTGTCCAGGAAGACCTGCCAGCAATTAGGGTGGGTGCAGAAAGGAGAAAGAGAGATTTGAGAGCTATAGGCAATTCCTATAACAGGCGCTGTTATAGGAAAATGAGACAGAAGAAGGCTTCTAAACCATGTGTGTTGGAGAACATGAAGTTCCCCAAAATAATTCTAAGGAATATTGAAAGGTAAGAGATCCAGGAAAATGCATGTGGGGAAATATAATCATGGATACTGTTAAAAGCAACAGAGTGTGAGGCTCATGAGGCCCGATGACTTAAAACTTTCTTTCCTGACACTCAGGGAAAGGAGTGGACGGAACGGAGAATCTGCTTTGAAGTCAGCTTTATTTGTTTATATATTTATTTAATTTGCAAGTTAATACAAGTCAACTTTTATATACACGTGGGTGTCATATTCATTATATCTCTGAACAGGACTGTTTTGGAAGATTGAAACAAAAGGAGAAATTCAGAATTAGGCTTTTGATTCAGTAACGTGTGGTGATAATGGAACAATTTCTGTATTGTTCCTTAAGAACAGGGGGATTTCATACTTGAAAGCTGATAAAGGGAGAAAACTGAGGAAACATTAAAGATGAGCAAAAAATAAAAGGAAAAAGCAGCTAAATAGCAAGAGTTCTGAACTGGCTTGTATGTCGTACACATCTCTTCTTTGTACCTGTTGCAGAAAGTTATTTGAGTAGTTTTTTATCATACTGTCTTTTATTAGAAAGATTGAAATTCAGTAGCGTTTTCTCAGATTTGTGTGTTTCATAGAATCACAGAAAGGTTGAAGCTGGAAGGAGCCTTTAGAGATCACTTAGTCCAAGCCCTCTGCTCAAGCAGGGTCACCTAGAGCATGTTGCCCAGGGCTTTGTCCAGGCAGCTTTGAAATAGCTCCAGGGAAGCCTCTCTGGGCAACCTGTGCCAGAGCTCTCTTACGCTTATAATATATTTTTTTTTTTCCTTAAATTCAGAGAAAACGTCATGTATTTCAGTTCTGTTTGTGCCTGTTGTGTCTCATCTTGTCCCCTCCCCTATATTAAAATTGAATATTGTGAACTGTAAAGAGATCTGCTTGGGTCTGGTATATGTTGATAGTGAGTGTATTAATTTTAATTATTGCCTGTTTATGTGCTTTGGTTTGATTTTGATTTGAACAAATTCAAAAGCTTTTATGTTTTTGGATTAATGTAATAGAACTTGTAATAAATGCGGTCAAGAAAATGCTGTGTGAAGTCTGAAATATAATTTCCACTTTGAATTTCATTACAGTTCAAATCATATTCCATTATCTATTTAATGTGAAATAGTCCATTTGAGTAATTCTTTTTTTTTTTTTTTTTTTAGGAACTCAACAACAGCTTGCAGCACAACATGCTCTGGAGAAAGAGGCTTTGGAGAAGATTAAAATAGAAATTGAGGAGGAGCTAAAACATCTTGATGAAGAAATCTTGGAAGGTGCAGGCTCTTCAGATTTTCTCATTTCAGTTCACAAACTCTGTACGATATAACAGTGGTTATTTTGTAACAGGTACTCAGAGATTTTTGGCTGCACTGAATATCTCTCTTCCTCCCTTCTTCTCCCAGTGCTTTACCCTTTGTCACATAAAGTAAAATAGTTAAACTTTACCATTTAGAGCAATGGAGTCTAGCCAAAGCAAACAATTAAATGGCAATTAATAGGCCAGTAAAATAATGAAATGGAAGCAATCCTTAAGCTGCTGTAGTTGATAACAGAAGTAAATTTTTTCCTCGGCAACTAACATCCATGGGAGAATGGACTTAAACTGTCCAATGTTTCAGTTCATTGCTTTTTTTCCTTCCTTGTGACATGCTTTGACCTGTGAATGTGACTTCTGCAGGACTTCCAGCAAGCGATAATTTGGAAAAGATCTTTGATTTGCATGTGCATTGTAAACAGGGAAGCCAGAGTAGAAGAGCTCTAGATTTATTTTCTTTTTCACGGACCTGTTACTGCTTTAATGGACCATGGACCAGAATATTGCTTTAAGAACGGATTATCTGGTACTGCTGCAGAGAATTCGCTGTGCCGGAAATATTACCATGGGGAGGAAGCTCTCTTGATTCTCTTTCAGACTTGGCATTAGCTTAAAGTTCAGAATATTTTCACCTTCAGTGAATTTGCTATTTAGCATATGATCGTGAAAGAAGACCTAGACGGGGAATGTAGTTGTTCTGTGTCTCGGAAGTACCACTTCCAGAGCAATTTTAGCCTAAACATGTTTTGATGGAATATGTTGATAGCATGTTTTGACAATGAAGTTGTGATTTCTTCCTCGCTGATTCAAGTTGTGCTTAACTAGTCGTATAAGAAATCTGAGACTGATGGTGTACTTACATGTATCTATATATCTTTTTTCTCTCAGCTTTTACTAGTACAGGATTTGACTGCCACACTTCTCCAGTATTCAGTCCTGCCAATCCAGAGAGCTCAATAGAAGATTGCCTGGCTCATCTAGGGGAGAAAGTGTCCCAGGAATTGAAGGAACATCTGCACAAAGCACTACAGAGCATGCTTAGCAAGTGAGTTTCCCTTTCTGCGTTCAAAAGGAAGTCATTTTCATTTGCATTGTAGCTACTGCTGACATGCTGAAGATAGGACTGCATTTTTGCATTGCATTTCTGCCTCTTTTTGTTTTGTTTTGTAAAGTCTGATTACTTCTTTGTAGTATTTGCTCTTTGAAATGCTGGAAGTTTTTTGTTTTTTTTTTGTAATCTTTTATCACTGAACTTCTGAGATTAATTCAAATACTTTGACTTTCTGCTGAAACTATCAGCTGCACGGTGCCACTTGCTATTGACACTATCATGGATGATGGGCTGTAGCCAAATGATCAACTTCTACTTTATAGAGAAAGTGGGGCTGGGGGTTTGTTTGTAGTTGTGCCCAGAATGAGAGGAGGAATTGCCTGAAGGTAGTTTGATGCTGTTATGACCAGCATCCAGGACACACATTTGAAGCAAGTGTGGACACTTGGCTAAGCTGAGTGCATTAGAAAGCGTCCCTTCGTTTTAGGCTTATTACTTAAATAGAAAATAGTACTGGGCATCCCAGTATATTGATTAATGTGATTTTTCTTTTTCTAATATGAATTACTAGCCTGATTTCTAAGGGAGCCGCATGAATGACTATCTCCATTGAAAATCAGACTAGTATGCTGAATGACCTCCAGAATGTGTTTGTAGAGAGCCGGGGTTGGAAGGTGCTAGTCAGGGATCGTTACATAAATGCAGATGTGAAGGCAGCTTTAGAAGGTGGCTGTCTGAACTATATACGTTTTGTGGATTGGTTTAACTGACTTGTCTCTAAAGGAGCTGTGAATCTGTAGTACTCCTCTTTCAGATTTGCATAGCTGTTCATGAAATACTTAAATAGCAAGATGCTATAAGCTGAGATACCAGTACCTACTTTAAACTTTCTATTTTGAGGTTTAAGGAGTATCATTGTGCCTTTATGAAGGTTCCCTCTGGCAGATCTTTGAGAGGTTGTAAATGTGAAAGTTATTACTTAACTAGCCTGTTTTCTTATAGTAGCCAGCAAAGATTGTTGACTTTTTATGACCAATTTTCAGAAGCATACATATAACGTATGCTTCTCCATGTAGTTTTCTAGGGTCAAAAAAAGAAAGTTAAATCTTGTGTAAACTAAAAATTATTTAGCCACAGAAATCAGTGCATGTGCTGTGTATTTCTCCTTAAGCTACTAGTCTTAACTAGCTACTAGTTAAGTATTGCTGGTACTCCTCCAGAATTCGCAGCTTATCTGTCTTTACAGGTTAGGTATTTGCCCATGTGACCTTAAAAACTTGCAGTTAGTAACTTCTAAAGAATGGTTATTTTGAACAATATCTCACTGTCCATTTAAAAAAAAGCACACCGGCAACAGGTTGGAAAGTTAGCAGAAAGATTTTGCAGCTCATCCTTTTTGTGTATCCAAATTCATAAATTTAAGTAACAGTATTGTGCAAATAAAAAGTTTTAAATAAAAGTTTAAACATCTTTTACAGTGTAGGTAAGGAAATACTAGCTGTCCATCCAGTAGTGTTTGATCTTGCCTGGTACATCTTAGATTGTTTCTTTTTTGGAGACATCTTTATGTGAGGACTATAAAAATTACATTAGTGTAGACCCGAGTAATTTAATAAATACCTCTTAATAGCTTCATATTCTAGTTTTTCTGCCTGTCTTACAGGGAATTCTTCCATTGTAAGTATATTTTTAAACATCTATATCCATATCTATAGATAGATAGATAGGCATTTCAGTACTATGCAGGAGATATAAGTATGGTTCCCACTGCTGTTACCTTGCTATCTAGGTCTTTATTCACTAAAAACAAGATTTCAGACTCCAGGAAGCCCTAAGGCTGATAGGTGAATGTAATTAGACGTTCATATAAATAAGTCTAAAATGCCTGTGAAAATGTGGATGGCGTACATGCTTTTCTGTAAGGTGAACTAGAGCTGCTGTTTAATCTCTTAATATCCTTCCTGCAGCTGTTGTTGCTTTTCTCATCCTGCTGATTCATTTGGATGTCAGTTTAAAAAGAACTAATGTACCAAGGAAGTTAAGAGAATGCACTTAAAATAACAAGCCCGAATTATGCTTTCCACAGTGACCTCCAAGTCTGATCTTTTACGCATGTTTGCTATAGTAGGATTACTTGACAAAATTATTTCTTATTCTTACTCTTCTCTGCTATACATATAAACAAACCTATTTGTGTTAGTGCCTAATAGGAGGCTAAATCATGACAGGTTCCCAAACTTCAGGAAGGGTTTCTTGTTTTTCCTGAAGGCTGACAGTGCCTTCTACTTTCTCCCTGAAGTAGAGCTTGCCTTCTGCCATGGTCTGGCTTCAGGGAAGCTGCTCTTGCAGCAGCAAGTTTTGTGTTGTCCCTCAGCAGGACCTTTATTGTCGCTAACTCTGAGGTACTATTTGATCCTGGAGAGAGATTATGAAGAAGGAGTTGGATTATGGAAGGATTATGGAAGAGAGGAGTTTCCGCATTCCAGTTAAGAGAAGGAGGGACGTGGTAATTCTAAAATGAGAAGTCTTGTGTGAGATATCTTCCAAAGTATAAATATTTTTTTTGATTAAAAGTACTGTGTTTTGCAACTGCAAGTTTCAACCCTAATATAATGTTAACATATCAAGCAGCCTGTGTTGGTTCACAGTCTGTACAATTTATAAAACTTTTACTCTGCTTTCACCTCTCTCACATGTGAATTGGCTATTTTTTTTTCATTTTCTAAATTGTAGATCATAAAAAAAAGATATTGTGCAAGAGCATAGTGATTTCGATAGCACATCAGAGAACCTACTTATCTAATGTCCTTTAAGTTGTAGACTGTCAAATTATTATGAAATACATCTAATCAACTTTGCAATATTATACCACTGGGAGAAGATGGTGCCTTACTTTCTGCACTGAAATGTGAGACTTGTTAGTTCTTGAATTTTTTTTGTAATGCATGGAAAAATACTTTGTTCTCTAGATAAACTGAGGATTTTATTTTATTCTTTTGTTTCCTTTTATAACTTTCAGTGTTGGTTTAACTTCTGCAGGCCAGTGACATACCAAGAGTATCGAGAGCGCACACAGGAGGCAGCTGCTCACGCCACTGGATGGAACAAGGTACCAGCCCCCTTTTCTTTCTCATCTATTTGATGTCCATGATAGTGTTTGCTAGGTGCAGACAGGTGTAGCAGAGGACCATGAATAAAAAGAACACACTTTCTTTTCTGAATGCAATGTTTCCCTCTCAGAATGGTGCTATTAATTTATTATGTAGTTTGTAGATAATTTAAGCAGAGGTTATTCAGTAGTATTAAATTTCCAGGAGGGATTTACAGTGTTAGCAACACTCTACCGAAATCTGTGAGGGATGGTTTCATAATATTTCTCAACCATTTCTTGTTTCCTATATGTCATTTGAAATATATGTAAAACAATGCTAAAAGTGGTGAAAATAAAAATTAACAGTATCTTCAGAATATATAAATTGTTCAGAAAACATAAGATTATATGTATATCTGGTTTCAGGAGAAGCTATCTCAAATGATGTGCAGCTTCTTTTTAAAATCATATGCAAATCTAAATGGACTCTCCATTTAGACTTGCATATGATTTTAAAAAGAAGGTCTCCATTTAGATTCTCCATTTAGACTTGTTAGTTTTAATGCAAAGTAAAATTACTGTCCTCAGATACATATTTCATTCATCATTCTTATTCATCCTTCATTATCCTAATCATTCTATGAGAGGTTCAGGGGATACCAGAAAAGAGAAGAACAAAGCACTTATTTGCAAATGTAATTGCAAATTGACTGCTAGAGTTTAGTCGTAACAGTGCATTGGAACAAGAAATCTTCCTTTTTTTCATGCTTTTAAAATATATGTATTTTTTCAGAATCACTTCATTTCCTTAACTAGATTTTTCTATTTAGTTCAGATACTGATCGTTTCTCGCATTAACCACTAACCAAGGGCGGGGGCATTTTGAAGTAGTTTGTTAACATTGCTTGACAAGTTACTGCCCATGACCCAGGCAACTATAATTGATGTGTATGTGCTTTCAGTTGATCCTATTTGAATCACAGCGCTTGTGCTTCAGTTGGTAAAAACTAAAAGCAAGCATAAAATTAGCCATTGTGGCTCAGCTTCAAGAAAGAAGGTGGCTGCAGCGTAGTTGCCTACTGTGTCTCCATGCCATCTCGGATCAGATGCCTTGCTTCTATAGTACTGAATGAATTGATCTTCCACCCTTGCAATTTTATGATTCAGCCCTCATTTCTGCTACTTTCGTGGAGCCTCTGTGGCCAGCAGGTTTTGTGATCCTCATTGGCTTCAGATTGAGAGCATCAACCAGGAGATAACTTTGTTATCTTTGCTTATGCAGAACATTTATTGCTTCAAAACTTACAGTCCACAAGCGAACTAGAGTGGAAAATTTTTAGACTAATACAATATCTTTGATATTGTTTTTGATTAGGAATGCTCAGTAGTTCCTTTAATAATACTTGTTTTGAGGAGATGGAATATATTTGGATTCATTTCATTTCCTTTTAAATTCTCTTCTTGTCTTAATCAGAATCATCTTTCGTAATAGAAGAGATCTAGATATCCTTCCTCCAACCTTACTCTATCTTAGCTTCTACTCTAGAGTGAAAATTGTTAAAAAGATAATTTGGAAATGTAGTTATAAATAGACTTACTTAGGTGTAGGTCTAATTAACAGGTCTACAGGAGAAGAATGAGGCTATGCAGGCCTCAGTTTATGAAAGCCTGTAAAGTGTATATAGGTTAGCTCTTATCAGGAAACTTGTCCACTTTTGTACAATTAACTGATGTATTTCTGTAAAAATAGAAGCCATGGATCGTTAAGTTATATGTTCTTCTTTTTTCCTGTAGCTAACACTGTTGTAGTGTTAGTGTAGAAGATATGCCCAGGCCATGACTGCTTTAAGAGAGAAGGACAAATAAATTAATAAGGATAAGTAATTAATTGATAATGAATAAACATGGTTTCCATATGAAAAATATTTAATAGTAAAGTTTATTATCAGTAAAATCTGAGGGAAAGCAAGAAACACAGTACTCCCGTTAGAGAGCTGTCTGCAGATACTTTCCCCAATACTACCAGAGATTTTTCATAGAGATAAGTCTCCTGTTGAGCTTGTTTTTGTCAATTTGCACAAAAAGAATGTTCATCCCTCTAATAGAAAGTCCTGTGGCTGAACTGAAGTAAATGTCTTCGGCCCTTTTATGCCTAACCAATAATAAACAATTTACGTGATCAGAAAGCTTGTGATAGTAAGGTAGTATTTTGTTTAATGGTTCCCTACAAACTTTCTCCAACCAAGTATTTTCTGGCCACTCTGCTTGTTTTTGTACAAGTTTTTTCTTAGATCAAAATCTAAATAAGCCTTAGCATTCCTTCCTGTGCTCACTGGTGGAGAAAATTACAGTTGCTTTAAGACCATAATTTTACTTTGGTCTCGTTAAAATCTCATTGACACTCATCTAGCTACCCTTATATACAAAAGGGCTATGGTTAACCTTTATCAAAGTACTATAAACTTAATTTCTTTTACTGATTTATGGTAGTATTGTGCAAAGCCACTCCTGCTGCTACAGATCTCAAAAGCAGACAACATTCCAGGGATTTCAGTGAAAAAGCAAAACCAGACTCTGTGTATTGGTGTGCTTGGGACTGAAGATTAGGGCCTGAATTTGGTCTCTTGCCCCTAAGGCCTGCCAGAGGCTGGTTAAATTTGGGAGGAGAGGATGGATTAGATGTTTAAATTGGCAAAGGAAGAAAGCAACCATCATGTTCAGTGTGCCAACATTTGATCTCCCTTAATTTCCTAAGCAGTCTTGTTTTGCCTTTGTTTCTCTTTGCTTTAGCTTCAAGTAGATGTTAAATCTTTTGAGATCTGACTGTTTTTGCCATCCCAGAGTTATGTGGGTGTGCCCAGAGCCTCTGAAAGACATCTAGCGTTGACAACATGATGTTTTTTTTTCTCTAATCCAAAAAGATTTAAGTTTCTTCTGACACTTAAGCTCTCCTTGACCTGCTCTGTGCAATCCTCCGTGTAACTGTAAGCTTGCATCTTTTCTGTCTCTGGTTTGAGATTATTTACAAAAAAAACCCCAAATCCAAAGCTATTAAAATTCAAATGCTGTCTCATTCCTAGTTAAATGAATGAAGTGTTAACTTCTTTTTCTAGAAGTAATATAATATATCCTTTGTAGTGTTGCACTCTCTCAGTTGTTAATTATCTCAAATATCTTAAGTTTATCACATCACAAGCATTTTTAAGATCCCATCTATTTTAGTGTCCATCTGAATGTAACTGTACTGTAGATTTAGAACAAGTCTCAAACCCAGCCTGCTTTTGCTATGCTCTTTCCTCCATCCTTTGCATGCTAAGATACAACGTCTGGGAACAGTAATGAGAGGAGACTTACAGAAAAGAAAATCAGGCTAAAGGAGGAGGAGGCGATTGGGATGTCAGCCTTCTGGTGGGAAAGGAAGCAGGCATTTGAGGTTCCATCTAAGCAGTGGTATTTACCTGGGGCAACATTCTCCCTTGTGCAGTGCTGCAATGGCCTGCTGCCACCTTTATAGAGAATAGATGTGTGATGCAGTTCTCACAAACTAGGCACAGTAAAACTTTAAAGTACTTTTCTCTTGTGTCATAAAAGGGCTTTTTCAGATGTTAATGACTTTGAATTCATAACAATTTTTTTCTGGACTTGGTAAGCACTGCATATAAACTTGTCCTGAGGGCTGCTTGGATGCTCTAGGAGAATAAGTTTAAAGTGTAAAACTTCAACTGCCTGTTGTTTAGGCAATGAAAAATGAAACTTCAGAATGGAGTGTCTGGAAGAGGTGTATAATGTGAACGAGCTGGATTCACAGGGTACTACATTTTCCAGAGTAATTCACATTTGGATAGGGCTGAGCATTAATTTGAATCATAAAAGGTTTGGAGGGAGGAATGAGAGTTGGAGGTGAGGGAGGAAATTCTGTATGTGTTAAATTTGGTTTAGGTGAGAGGATTTAACATGGAGAGGGTTGTGTATGTCACTTTAAATATGCCCGTAATGTTTTGATGCTGTGGAAAGTTGTTTGCTTCTGTCCTGTCTGAATAGAGAGAGTGAACTTCTAAAGACACTTTCTGATGCAGTACATGTATTCAAGAAAAATTGAGTTTGCTGTTTAAATGCATTTTGGATGTTTATCCGTTCAAACTATTGATGATGATGTATTTCAGGACTTCTGGAGTTGCAAGTTCTGCTTCTGGATCTGTTCTGCTTCTTTACCTGAATCGTGCGCTGGGGAAAAAAGGGGCTCAAGAAACCACTGCAGTTCTGTTTTCTGACAATCTTAAGTTACCCTGTAGTATTCTGCTTGCAAGATTAAAAGCTTTTTTGCTATTGTCCTGTATTTTATATCTAGCTTGTGTCTTCACAAGATGCTTGTGGAGATACTGCTGTAACTTTTCTCTAGACTGCATGAATTCTTCCATTTCACCTGCACAGCAGAATTTATGATGCTTTCTGTATTCATCCTTAGTTCTTGTCTTTTGCAGGTCTTGGTGCCTTTAGTTCTGCTACAGCAATTTCTGATGGAGTTGACCAGAAGGGGCCAGGAACCACTGAGTGCACTTGTGAACTTCGGGGTGACATATCTAGAAGACTATTCTGCAGACTATATCATTCAGCAAGGAGGATGGGTAAGAAGACAGTGTTCAATTTCCATATTCTGTTCAAAGCTTATTTTTAACTGTGTGGTCCTACTCTTGGTAGCTGTGAAAGAGAGATTTCTAGGAGTAAGCATGTGAAAGAAGGGATGTATTTGCCTCAGAAAAAGAACAGAGACTCATCTTTTTAATGCTGTCCTCATGCTCTAGTGAAGTGTTACATTATTTTTTCCTCTTAAATTCAGCCTTTTAGTAGGTATTTGGCCGTTTTAATTTAACAAGTGATAAGATAGATAATGTGTAGTGGATTTTACAGTGCTATGGGAGCATGCATAGGATATAATGAACAATCAAGATGCGTTTGTATTGTGTTTCCGTGTGGAAATCTTAAATTCGTGATGAGCTATGCTCCTGAGTCATAGCATGCTGAGAAAGTTGCCATTTAAAAAATGTGTTCTTACAAGGTTTGCATTGGAAAGTACCAGATACTTGTAAATTGTCAGAGTTAAGCCCTTCTTATGGTTTAACTCTTCATTTTATCTGATCATAGTCGATGAGCTGGATCTGGAAGGCAGAGCTGTGCTGAAGGAGGTTGAACTCCAGATTACTAGGTTTGGTAAGGATGCCAGATTTGAACAGAATTAACTGGGATTAGTGAAATGGCTCCAGCAAGTGGATTTAGTGTAATTAAAAAAACAAAACAAGTTAGGAAAATCCGGTGATTAAAAAGTGTTAGTAGGAAAAATCTCATTCAGCTTCTCTCATTTCAGATTTTACCTGTAGTTCTTTTGAGGAGTTTTGACATGTCTGCACGTTCCTTTACCCTTTCCCTTCCTAGTAATGGTTTTTAAAAACCTAAAAGGATTTTTCATTCATCTTTAATGGATGGAAAGAATTGTAAACAGCACACACCTGGATGTTAGTCTATTTGATAAATGCATCAGGATTTCAGAGCATTTTCGGTACAATGAACGTCCTTACTTGTGCCTTTAAGACAGATGGGTGTTAGTACTAAGGCCCATGTAAGACTACTGTTTTGTTTTGTTTTGTTTTGTTTTTGTCTCTCGGAAAAGGCTGTGCTCTGTTTTGTAGCCCCTTTTGGAGGCCTGCTATAGGCAGACTTAGTACAGTGCACAGCCTCTGAAAACAGGCAGCTTTCCAGCGTGGGGATATGCTTTGTGTTTGTGTGGCTGGGCATGTGTGCACAGATCTGGGCAGTCGGTGTTCATTGGGCTCGGAGCTTGGCTCTATACACCCAGCCAGGCATAAAATCAAACTGACATAAGCGGTACAGCAAACAAGCCAGAACTATTTTTGAAGCAGCAGAAAAGGCAAGGAAAGAAGCAAGGTGGTGAAAACACTTTCCAGCTGAATTAAGACAGCAGCACCCTTGTGAGTTGCGTTGGGGATAGGGCTGGGAACCGACTGTGCCTTTGGTTTTACTTGGAGGAAGGGAGTGTATGGGTTTATTCTGCCATTTCTTATAATGACAGTGTTCATTTTCACTGGGTGAGGTGCTTGCTTCTCGATTTGTTCTGAATCTGTAGCGTATTCTGGGGATGGCAGGACTGAAAGCAGGGAGCAGAATGCAGGTAGAAGAGTTGTTTGTGTTTTGAGAAGGGCTGGGGGGAGAGCTACCTCGCGTGCTGTCGGCTGTGATGTGTGTGGTTCGCATTTTTCAAGATAAGTATCTGTTACAGGAGTTGTGTGCAGATCAAGTTGTCAGATGCTTTGCTGGAGTCATCAGGATGATGTATAAACCTAATAGTCTCCAGTAAATGAGATCGCTATGATAGCAAGAGGTTTAGGTTTTGTGTTGTCCCGGGGTGGTGTAAATATCAAATAGGTCTTTCCTGGAACTGCTCAGAGCTTATTTAATGAAAAAATACCAGAACTGCATATCTATTGATCTGTGGACTGACAGAAGAGGCGTAGAGGAGAGCTTTACAGGAATCTATTTTCAAGGGTAGACCTGAAAAATTCTGCAGTCACTCAGGTTCCTTCTCCTGCTGTGGCACAATTTGGGATCGTGTGAAATCTTCCTCAGTTTTTCAAGTGAACCCTAAATTTACCAGTAGGGAGGTAGCCAGTAGAAATGAAAGGGGCTAGCTCAGCCCATCCTCTTTTCAGCTGCTTTTCCTGTGGGATTTTATTGAGATATTAACACAGTGGTTCACAGTGTTTTTGCTGCATCACAGTGTGCTGCTCAGCAGTTTGAAGAGCTCCAGAGATTGTATTTGTGTGCCAGATTTCCAGTGGTTTTGTGGGCATGGGAGGCTTGTAGGTCCAGGAAAGCATCTGATTAAGGAGTACTTACCAGAAGCAAAGTTGCTAGCCCAAGGAAATGAAGGTTAAGAAACTGTTCAGCAGTGCAATAGATTTCAGGAGTGCGTTTTGTGAGAACTAGGTAGCTCTGAGCCTAGAAGTATCTTTTGGGATCTTTCATCTCTGTCCTGTAGAGATTTGTGGATGCTATGATATGTTACAAGACTGAGCAGCCCCTTCCCCAGCTACATTCATGCACTAAAATCATAATTGATTTAACTTTTAATCGTGGAGTGAGGCTGGGTTGTAACGGTTGACTGTTTGGTGGAGGAATGGCTGGCCTGTCTATTTTTAACACATGCTTTGATACTGTGTGCTATTGTACTTGATACAAAAGCATCAAGCATGCACTCTGTGTTGCATTGTCCCCGATTCCCCCCGTTTTTTTTTTTTTTCACAGCTTTAAGTGAAAAGTCTACAGAAAAGGTGTTTCTGTCCTCAAGTCCCATATGCTGTTTGGATGCAGCTGTCACAAAAATGTCTCTGAATGGGGAGTTGAAAGGATAACTCCATCTTGTTTGCAGTCTCTCAGATTTGAAGGTAGATGCAAGTTGAGTTTGGAGGGCTATAGGAAAGCAGGGAAATTCTCCTTTTTTTCTGGCTAGTCCCTCTTTCACTTCTTACAGTGGCAGGTTTAGCTGCAGCGCTTGCATTTATTCTGCTTGACTTTTATTGTCAGGATGGTCTCTCTTTGCCAAAGTCATGCCTCCTTTAAGTTCTCCATGTGGGGATACATGTTTCTTCCTCCCGATTCTAGGTTTTGAACACGAACGGTCATGCTCTAAAATCTCATTCCCTTATCATTTTGAACTATCGCAAAGCAGCTCCCAGTTTGATCTGGCAGCAGCTTAGTTCCCCTTCCCGAGAGCAATGCTAGGGCTCTCCAAACTGGCGTGCAGTGTTTATGCTCTCCCTTCCCCTCCCACCCTCTCCCCTCCCACCCGCCCTCCCTCCCTGTTTTGCTTGGTCTCTGCTTCTCAAGGACTGAAAACTGCTGCATCAGAAGCAATTCTTGGGCTCCTGGAAAAGTGCACAGTAAGGCTAGTCGGTTGGTAAGGACTTTCTTCCTCTTTCCTCCTCTCCTCCCTCTCCTCTCAAGTAGTTTATTTTTTTCCTCAAGCTCTGCATATACTGTTTTTCATGGCCAGACTTCATCTGTTTTGAAATAATCTGGAAATAGCTGTAAGAAGGGAGAAAGTATTAAGGCTACTTGGAATCTAACTGCTCTCTTTTTTTTCTGTTCATGTTACAAGCTCATCTGCTTTTTACTTGTTTGATAAAGCTGAAATAAGTGCATGTAATCTGGGCCTGTTGAGCTGTAGGAATAACCTTCCTTCTTTGAGAAGGAGACTGATCTTTGCATTTGTGACCCGTGACTGAAATTGTCTCTGCTTTCCCAGAGACATGTGTTACAGTGTTGGAATTCGACTTTGAATTAACTAGTCATTAGCCTGTGTTGAAGAGGGTAAAGTAAATTTAGTGTTTGTAGTTTCTTGTTTGGACCTTAAAGAAGTTGCTCTGTCTCCAGTGTTTTGTTTGGTACTTTTCTACTGTTTTTGACATTTTCTATGCTGCTGTTGATTGAATAATCTATGTATTGGACTTAAAATTGTGAGGAAAAGGGGAGTAAAGAGGTCCTTGTGATGCTTGGGAAGCGAGGTAGGCAGTTTGCATCGTTGGAGATTACGATCTCCTTCCGCAGCAGTCCAGGTGCCTGCCTGGAGAATGACAGTGCAGAAATCCATGGACGTGCTGTGCTGGAGGGAAGATAAGTTGTTCTAGGAGGGTAGAGATGCAAGAAAGAAGAGTCTTAACTACAGAAGGAGATTTCCTTTCAAAATAATTATACTTCATGCTTTTCTCATGCAATGTGTCAGTGAATGTCCACTTCTATTGCAACTGCTTTGGTACTAGAATAGGTGTATTTTTATACATGTGGTTGAAAGAACAGGAACTTAAATGGTGTGTGACCAAGCAACTACATCTGCTTTTGCTCCCTTCTCACCCCTTACCTCCTGCTGCTCCCCAGATAGCATTTGTTAAGGCTTTTCCAATCTGTATGAAGAAATGGTCTCTAAATTATTGGATTTACTTGAGTTTAAGCAGCTAAAAGCAAGATCTCAAAAGGTTCTGAATTGGAGCTGACTCTTGTGGATAGTGGAGGGTATGTTGGAGGGAAGGCGAAGGAATGGGATCATTTCTGCAGGCTATTTATTCTAACTAAAATACTCCCCAAAGGGCTGAAAGCAGTGGCAGTGATATCAGGGTGTTTTGGTTTGATTCCTGTGCTTTTTTTTTGTGTGTGTGTGTGTAATTTTATAAAAAGTTTTAAGTCAGTTATGGTCTCTTTTTGTGAGTTCTGCTGTGCTTTTCTTGGCTCCCCCTATCTAAACAGGTTGTACATTGATGAATAATATCTAGATGCATGGGAATTTTTTGTTACTTTTAATTTTGTAAGGTTATTTTAGATCTGTTCATTGCTTGCTGGCCCTTTTCTAATACCTATCTCTGGAGGCTTGGCGGAGCAGTCAGGTAGCCTGAATTCAGGAGGAGTTTGCTTTCTGAAGAGGCATAAGGGAGTCTGGCTGGATCCCGAGGCACAGGCTGACTGGTATCTGCAGCTTGAATTGCTTTAGGCAGCAGTGAAGCCGTCCGACCACGCGGGTGCTTTGTGGGTGCAGCCTTTGCGGCTCTGGCATGGCCATGGAGGGCTCCCCCTTTGCAGGGGGAAGGCTGCTCCTGATCTAGCGCTAGGAATCACGCGGCGTCCGCATTCCCATCTCTGGGGGAATTTGTTAGTGTGGGGAGTTTGCTTAATTCCTTAGAGGGAGCTCTGGTTCCTGGACACGGGCCAGTTCCTGACTCACTGCCTATTGTTGTTCACGGCTAGACTGTAAGGAGGGATGCGTCTCTAGTGGTTTTATGTTGTTGCTGTGAGGCTATCAGTGTGAAGAAAGCGTTGAATGAACCTCATTTCCATTTGAAGGGTGTGTTACAAGGTAAAATCAGAAACTTAAACTTCCCCACTATGTTGGGGTTTTTTTTGATTTTTTTGTTGATGTTGTAGTAAAGTAGTAAAGACTCTTTTTCTGGAGCTTGCCACTTTCCTTGCCCAGTCTGTTAGCTTTTCCTCCTGTACTTCAAGGCATTTTTCTTCTTGGGGATTTTATATGGACCTGTTTTAGGAAAAAATAGAAAACATAACAAAAGTAGAACAGATTTTTTTCCACAAGGTGGCACTCCTGTCTGGGCAGTGTATATAATTTTTGCCCTGCTGGACAAAATGCAGCTTTGTGATATGAGACTTTTGAATTTTGAGTGACTTTCTTCATGGGGTCATTGTTGCACTTCAGTAGCAGTGTGAGCAGAAAGTGAGCTGTCACTTGTGTGTTTAAATTTCATTAAGAACTGGTTTAGAGAAACCAGTCAGGCTTTTCAAAACACTTTCAACTGGAGAGTATTTGTTTTGGAAGATTGTTATTAGACCTTTATCTTTGTTTTAGATCAAACATTAATTGCTAGCTAAAGGCTGGCCCTAGAGTAAGCTACCTGGGCATCATTGAGCAGGTGAGCAAGCTGGCAGGGTCGTCTGCTTGCTTTAGCAGAGAAAGTGCAGAAATGTTCAGTGGGAAGCCGGGAGATGCACTTCTGCTTTGTCTTTGCTCATGAGCTTGGCTTAAGGGCTCAGAGAAACGTGTGGGCAGAGATTTACCTGGTGGATTCCTTGGTGCGTGGCTGCAGCCCGAGCCCTCGCACCGGTCGCCGCACGTGCCGCGTTCCTGTGGTGCAGGCAGACCCGCGTGAAGAGCCCCCCTCACCGGGTGTCTTGTACCGTGGAACTGTGCAGAGCGGGTCCGAGTAAAACTGCTTCCTTCGTATTTAAAGATTTGGAAAGATTATGCAGAGGGACTAGTTTGATACTTGTCAAATCAGACATAATTTGGCAGCTTTTCAATTGCTGATTCTTAAAACGTTAAGCTTTGTCACACTTAAAGTTTTAGGGCTTCCACAATAACCAGAAAGTCTTTTGGCAGGCATCTGTTCTTCAGTAGTTCATAGGGCTGGGTGTTAAAAGTCTAATCTAAGGTGCACTTAATATTCTGTTAGATAACTTAATGTGCACCTCTTTTTTTCCATTCCTTATCTAATAACATCTCCATTACATACGCAACACTATTTTTTTAGAGAGAAAAAAAAAGTAATTTATCTCTCTGAGACATTCTGAATTTTAATTTGAATATCAATTTCCATCAGCTTTGATAAATCAGGCCGAAATTAAGATTGTGGTAAATAAGTCTTTTTTATGGAGTTAAGAGGGGTTTTTTCTGACTAATAACTACTACAGTTAGTAAGTCACTTTGTTTCAATACAACTATTAAGAAACCTCCCCATTAGAAAACTGTGTAAAGGAAGAGAGTCACCATGAGGGTCGGGTTCCAAGACTTAAATTGGTACATTATACTTAATGTCTTTGTGATGTGGTTGAAAATTGATGTGTTCTGTATGCAGCAGTTTCTGGCTGTATGTTAAACGTGGTGGTTTTCAGAATTCACAGCAGAGAGGGATTTTCTGCAAAATTCTGATTCCTGATGCTGTCAGGACTACAGCTGAATCCAAACTCATGAGTTCAGCCTATGGTGACAATTTTCATGGCCTTTTTTCATTATTTTATTACCAGTTTGCAGTTTTGTAATGTAGCTTGGTGTGTGGCAAACACATTCCCATGCACAAATGAATGCGCATGGGCTGTGACATGAACGTAAGAACTGTGGAGGCTACAGCATTAAAGGGGTTGTCGCTTGCAGAGGGCTTGTGGAACAAGTCAAACCACGTAGGGTGAGGATAATGGTTGACTTGTGGAGGTCCACTTTTTAAATCTGCAAGTGCCACCTCCACAGAAGCAAGTTGATCTTCCCTTCAGGACTGCACCGTGTGCCATGGATCATCCTTATGGTTCTCTAACTGGAAGGGGAACTGTCTAGTTCCCCTGATCGTGATTTGTAGCAACTCCACCCTCAAAATGCAGTGGCTGGAATGAGGCCTGAGGCTGTGGGGAAGGGCTTGCTCCTGCAGACAAATGCAAAGTCATTCCATAGGTTTTCCCCATGGGGAAAAGCCCTTCCAAGTTGCAAGTCTCATGTCCCAGATTAGAAAAAAGGGAACTCTGATCTCCGTTGTCTGGTGAAGCAGGCAGAGAAACGTGCATATGTTTCTTATTTATAGTTAAATCTACAAAGTGTGGCTTATCTAAGACCTTGGTTATTAACGATCCTTCCAGGTGGTCTGCCCTATCCCGAGTTATCTGTCTGTGGGAGCTTTGCTTTGCTGCTGGGTCATATCTGTAAAGGGATGGAGAGAATTGTCCTAAATGTCACTGAGTTTTTATGGCAGCTCTTTTAAAAGAAAATAAAAAAGAAGGCAACCTCTAACCCATTCAGCACAAATCCTACCTTTGTCCTCTTGATTTTCTGAATAGCTCAACTCAAGAATTGTTAATTTTGCATGTTACATAATTCCTGCTATGTCATCAAACACTTTTGATGAGGATGTAATAAAATCAGAGGTTGACACTCAGTATTTTAGGTTTCTCAGATTTTTCAGCCTTGGGCCTTCTGTCTCTTCATGATTCAAGAATTCTGTCCGAGAGACACTGGCAGTTGTTGGCCTGTTTGGACTTGCTACAGAAGGGAAATATCCCTCTGTAGCTGGCTCTGATTCATGGGGAATCCCCCAAAACTCTGATGGAGTCAATTCATTTTTCACAATTCGGGAAAAGAAATGCTTGAACCTCTTCAGGCCTTCACTGCGCAGGAGGAGGAATGGGCACGTTCATGTCTGTACAGTCTCAGTGAAATCTGCAAGATGCCAAGGATTGCCCGTATTCCCGTTACGGCCATCCTGCATTCCCTTACCTTCCCCAAAGCAGCTAGCAGCTTTCCATGCTACGCTTGGCCTGTGCCCTGACCTGGCCTGTGCGCTGCCAGGAGCGTATCTGTGTGAAAGTGGCAGTTGATTTTTAGTGTATCATTGGAAAGAAGTTTGTTGCAAACATCGGAGTTCATAATTCTGTAGAAACATAGCTGGATTTCAGAATGTTTTGTTCAGATGCTTCGTGTTTAAGCAATTGCCCTTCCAGAGGTATGTTAAGACGAGAACTGTTAAGACAGGAACACAGTTAAGTGGAGTGTCTTTCCATGCCAGTTTCCACTAGCATCATGTTACAAATGCAGTCTTTTGTGTCATGATGGGCTCTGAGTTATGATAATAAATTGGTTATGATTTGTTGAAGGGTAATACTGAGTGGAGAGGAGGACAGTGTCAGAAGTTCATGAGATGGCAAATCTTACAAGAATTTCATCATTTAATGGCAATCCCTCTGAATCTGTAAAACCTGTGGAAATACAGAATTTCCTATGATTGTATGTCCTTGTTAGTGTGTATATATATATACATGTGTATATAAGTATATACATTATATGTAAGTATATACAGTAATATATAAGTATATATTACAGTGAGGCCGTTTCTTTCTTAATCAACATCCAGAGAAAATCCTAGTGATGACAGGAGCAAATGTAAAATCTCAAAGTGTCTGGGCAGGCGGCTTACTCTGCAAGCTCAACATGAGGCGGTTGAAGTTAACTAGTGGGACCGACCTGCTTCTGATTTTGAGTGTCCAGTTCGGAAAACAGGAGTTTCATCCCATTCCAGAACAAGACAAAAGGTGGATGCTTGTGGATGTTTTTAATTCGGGTCCTATACACTGTGGAGGAAGTTTGGCTTGCAGTTGTCTGTACTTGGTCTCCTTGGATTCGGTAACATTTTCACTTACTTACTCCTCTTTGGTCATCTTTTACTGTGCCCTTACTTTGGGGCACTTGTTTCTTCCTAGATCATAGAAGTCCATTTTCTTCTGTGGTACGGGCTGCATTAGAAAAATGTTCATTTTCCAAATAAGATTTTAAAGAGCTTACTGGGGTCTTGAATTCTCAGTTACTGCTTGTAAGAGAGAACTTGACGTATGTGTGATGTCTAAACATTTTCATAAATAGAATGCAGTATTAGTTTTTATTTCCTTCTGAATCAAGACTTTGTGGGCATTTTAATTGTTTAGTTGAACAGCTTGATTACTTCTAACCTTCCCCTTGAGAAATTTTGTTTATCCTTTCTCTTCAGAGTTTCTGAATCTATTACTGATCCAAGTGATGCTTCTGACATCCAAGCAGTTTGCCAAGAAAAGTTCCTTTTAAAGTGTTCTCCAAAATGCTTTTCTAGTGCACACACATCTTTCAAATTCAGTGGTCTAAGATGTTATTTAGATCCCCTCTGTAATATCAGTAAGGTATGAAATCCTTATCTTCCTGGTGCTCTACTGCACTACAGCCAGCGCTGCAGCGTCTCCAGGAGTGAGTCCATTGAGTTTTGCAGAACATCAGGGTGTTTGGGGGAATGGTTAGAGGGACCACACACCATCCACCACCCCTGACCCCTTGCCAGAAAGTTTAGGGATATAGTGATAATCTCTACCACGTTACTGTCTATAAGTTGTGTAAATCTCTCAAGTCCCAACTTTATACTTCTCCCCTGTGCCTGCCAACTGGGGTTTTTACTTGTTTGTTTTTGGAGATCGTTCCCTGTTCTAGCAAAGTGGAGAACTGCAGCGTGTCTAGTAGCTCTGCAGAAAGTACTTGTGTGTTCCTGGAGAGTCCAGAGTGCTGGCCTTTCTGTGGGGAAGAAAAACACTTGCTGCTGGCAAAGTCACTATGAATTCTTCTGCTGTGCCCACCACAAGTTAGAAACTACTCACTTGTAGGCCCTGTGTTCATGGCATATTTTCCTACCAAGGAATCACTATAAATTATAGCTTGTTGCTGCAAAATAGAAATGCAGACTTCAGATAACACTGTAAAATGCAATAAAATTAACATACAGAAAAAAATGGCCAACTGTATGGAGCACTTGCACAAAACAGAGATTCAGCTGGGCTCGTGTGCCTCTTGTGTTGAACTTAAGGTTGGACTTGTTGTCTTTTCTGGTTACTAATGATACATTTTGGTGATGTGCTGAGTGATGCAGTACCTTCAAGGGAAGGAAGGGCTCACAGCAAAGCTCTTTTAAGTGGTCCTGCTCTCTGGAAATCCCAGTAGGACCATCTGGCTTCTGTAAGCACTTCTAAAATGTAGGTCAGACAAATCCTGCTCTGTAGAGGCCCTCTGATCTTGCTGCCAGACTTGGTGTTTCCAGATGCCTTGTCCTCCCCGTATGTGGTGCGTAACTGCTGAACTCGCGGCTCACGCGCTGTCCTCCTCTTCCTTTGCAGGGGACAGTCTTTACTTTGGAGTCCGAAGAGGAGGAGTACCCAGGGATCATCGCGGAGGACAGTAATGACATCTACATCCTGACGAGTGACAACTCGGGGCAGGTGAGCCCCCCGGAGTCCCCGACGGTGACCACGTCGTGGCAGTCGGAGAGCCTGCCCGTCTCGCTGTCCGCGAGCCAGAGCTGGCACACGGAGAGCCTGCCCGTCTCCCTGGGGCCCGAGTCCTGGCAGCAGGTGGCCATGGATCCTGAAGAAGTCAAAAGCCTGGATAGCAATGGAGGGGGCGAAGAACGGAGCGAGAACAACTCTTCCAACTCCGATATCGTTCACGTGGAGAAGGAGGAGATACCGGAGGGCATCGAGGAAGCGGTGGTGCCCGCGGCCGCTGTGGAGACCGTGCAGGCGGCGTTCCCCGAGCCCCCGGCCTCTTCACAGGAGGTAAAGCCTGAAGCTGCAATCGGGGCCGCTGAAAAGGCGCAGCCCTCTGCGCTCCTGCGTACGAAGCAGGAGGAAAAGGGAAGAGTGGCCGAAGAGCCTGTGGAACCTGAAATCCCCATCTTAAGTAAACCTGGTCCAAAACTAGTGCCGTCAGAAGAAAAGGCTGCACCAGAATCTGAGAAAATACTGCTTCCAGGGGAAAAAAAAGTGGGGAAAGAGGGCCGCTTGGAAGAGATGGAAGAGAAGTCCTCCACTGCAGAGGAGAAGCCTATCTTATTGCCCGAAGGGAAATCTATATTGCTGTACGGTGGGGCTGCTGCAGTGGCTATATTAGCTGTAGCAGTTGGAGTAGCGCTGGCGCTTAGGAAGAAGTAACAGCTTTCTTGAGGAGGAGGAGGAGGGGGGAGAGAAGAGAGAGCATTATCCAATATTTGTAGTTGTGTTAACTAAGGGTTGAGCTGCCTGCTGTTTAATTGGACACTTGAGTAACTTAATGGTGGTGGGGTGAGGTTATTCAGTAAGCCTCCAGCTATGGACAATCATGTTTTTAGTAGATTTAGGGTGGGGACTGGTTTTTCGTGATTAAAGTACGGGGGGTATTTTTTAAAAAAAATAAAAGAAAAAAACTCTGCAAATTTAAGAACTTAAGCGCAGGTGCTGAAGCAAGGGGTGCTCGTGCTCTAGGAACTGGAACGGAGAATCCCCAGGGGAAGGGGAGAGCCAGCTGCTGCCAACCCCTGGAGTGTCTCGCTCCGCAGACGGACCCGCTGTCGCAGCTGTGCTGTCCTGTCCCCTCCCTGCGCAGCCCCGAGCCCTCCTCGAGCAACACGAGCCAACCCGACCCCGTAGCGAGAGGCTGCTCTCCCCCGTGTCTCGGCTTCCTCTCAGGTACGGCGCTGCTCCTCGTAACCTTGCGGGTTCCTTCTCGGCGCCGGGGGGAGGCTGCTGATCTTACCTCTTGGCTCACGCCGGGTTTGGCCCCGACGTGCATCAGGGCCCCGTGCTGTAAAGCCGCTGCCTCTCTGTGG
>NW_010585420.1:0-11181 GCF_000705375.1 Tinamus guttatus | reverse complement strand
CCTGAGCACCCCCTGCCCCGCTGCGTGCCCAGAGAGGCAGCAGCCCGGCGGGACGCGGGGCCCTTCTGACAAGCACTTTGATACGAGCGAGCGTGCAGCAAGCAGGTGGCAAGGCCGCCTGGAAGGGAGGCATGAGCCGGTGCCGCCTGCGAAACGCAAAGGTTGAATGCTGTTTTGTCCTGTGTCATGCTGCAGTCTCTGTTGTCTCTCACAAGTTAAGCACAGAGTGTATCTAGTCCTAACTTGGTCTCGGCTGTGACAAAATCCCAGACACCTACGGTACTGGATTCTAGTAACTAACAAAACAGCATTAAATATCTCCTCTGTGTGCCTGTTCCTGGCCTGACCCTGAGTGGTGTTCGCTGCAGTTTCTTTTGCGGCCCTGAACCTGTAACTAGCTGAACTTCCAGATTCACAAATGCTGAGAAAGTTGCTCTGGAAAAAGTTCATCCCTCCTCCTTCCGGCAGTCACCACTCAGATGCTTCCGAAGGGAAACCTTTCAAGTCTCGCTGTACGTGCTGGTTACGCCAGGTCCGCTGCAAGCGTTCTGCTTCACGGTGCACTTCTGTGTCTCTGTACTGCAGCTTTCTCCGGGGGCAAGATCCTAGATTTTCCAGGCAAAATTACTGACCATCCCGGAGGGTTTATGCTGGCACTGAGGCCTAGGGCAGATGGAGGCAGGTGAGAAGGAACTTGGAATAATGTAAAAGCTGAAATGGGAGCTTGCTTACTGTCAGCTTACTCTCCACAAAGCACAAAGACAAGCTCCTTTTTTAAAAAATACAACCTTACCTACTGTGCTGCTTGTAATGAGCTTGTTCCTTAAGCGATCTGATAACAAAGAGATTTTAGCACATTCTCCAATTTAGCACGAGGTCTTCCTCTTGCTACTTTTTTCTCTCCCTGCTACATCCCAATATGGTGGTAAGTTAGTAAGAACCTGGCAGACTCTAGGGAATTTTTGGTTTAAGCTTTTTCTATCATGGATTATGTAGAAAACATCCTGGATTTTGAGCTGTTTGAATCCTGACAAGAAAGGACTCTCACATAGATACTTTGCTATGGAAGGGAACTCAGCTTAGGGGTTCTGGGCTTTAGTGGTGATCACCGACCGCTCTTTTTCTGTGTACAAAAAGCAGCAGGTGGGCCTTAAAACACACAAACAAGAACTGTTGTGGAACTGAGTTGATTTCTTGTCTCTTGGTGTCCTGCTGAGATTGTCACCGCAGGCTCAGCGCAGGGGCAGGTTTCTGCCTCCCCACCACCGCAGTCCTCTCCCTCGGCACCTCCTTCGGGAGCAGAGGTGCTGTTACCCCTTTTGTGGCAGACCCGCAAGGAGGTTTACATTTTGCTCAACTGAGATGTTGAAGCAGTATTTATTGGCAGAGGGGGTGCTTGGTTGTTCCTGTGGGGCCAGGGCTGCTGTGTGCAGTGAGTGGGGATGGGTCCCTCTCCTCTGAAAGGGGTTGTTTTACTGATAGAGCGGGAAGATGTGCACAGGACAGAAGATAAATCTGCACAAGTCAGGGGACACAAAAGAGCCCAGTGGGGCTCTGAAAAAAGGTGCCTTTGCCAGGAAGGAGCAGTGAGAGCAGGGAGGCCGCAGTGGTGGGGTGAGCAAGCGCCTTGGGGTTTTGCCAGGCTTTTTGCAGTGGGGTGTGAATCTGCAGCGCCCGCGCGTGGCTGCTCGGAGTGGCGCTTTGGCCGCACAGCGACAGGTTTTGGTACTCGGTCCCTTGCCGGTGCTTCCTGTCCTGAGGCTGATTCAGAAGGAACCTTGTCTCGCCCATCCTCTCATCACGTGTTGCAAAGTTCCTCGCTCATCTGTCCTCTAGGAACACTCCGTTAGCTAAAGTCAGCTGGTTGTGGCTGGGAGTTGTGCTCAGTGTGGAGCCCTGCGGTCAGGGCTGGCCCAGGCCCATTGAAAGTGGCAGAGGGGTGAGTTAGCAGGTGGATCTTCCCCTTCCCGCCCCTGTTTTAAAGTACACTGAGGGAATCCTAAATTGAATGGTGTAATGACGCTGAACAGCAAGCTTGCTACGCTGCGTGGTGACCCTTGTAGCTGCCGGAGACTTCCTCAAGGAGAGGCAGTGTCTGTGTGCTTGTGAAAGAAGGAGCATATGGAGTGACTGTCACTCCTGTCGTTTATCCCTTTCCCGAAAGTGCCTCTATATCTGTCCTTGAGTGGACTGTACCTTAACAAAAATGGCTACCTTTGACCCGTTCTTTCTTCACTTTATCCCTGTCTGCTGCACGTCCTCAAGCTAGTGATAAAGCTGCAAAGGGCTATAGCTGCAATAGCTGAGAATTACTGCAATACGGCGCTCCTCTGCGTGCAGCCTGGAGATACTGCTTGCAAGCCACACTCTAAATAGTTAGGAAGTGGCAGCATGCTAAATAGGAGCTGCTGAGGAAAAGGCTTTTAAGCTGAGGTGCTGGGATTTATAATTCAGTGATGCTCAACTCGAGGGGGCTAGGGAGAGGCTCGGTTGGGCATTACTGCTGGGAAGAGGGCAAGGTTGTTGTGAGCAAACCTGAAGCAACAAGCGTGGGGGCACAGCCTGAACCCCACCATCCCTGTTACGGAAATGCCCAAACAAGCTGGACCCGATCCCTTGAGGCTGCTCGAGAGCTTGGCGGGGGGGGCCTCCTACTGTAAGAGCCAAGAGAAGCTCCTGCGCCAGGGAGCTGAGGTTGGCAGAGCTCAAGAGCCCCCGCGTGTCGGCGCGGGGCCGATGGCTGCGGCGCTCCCTGACCTGGCTCCGAGCGAGCAGGCGCTCACTGCAGACACTCACCCTCGCTCTTCATGAGGGCTGGCGTTTCCAGCCCAGACGGGGGCCAAGGCTGGGGGCCTGTAGCTCAGGGAAAGGTTGAGTGCTGGGCGCAGGGCGTGCGGTGGCGCCGGGCCAGGTCTGCTGCCAGGATCCCCTGTCTGTGCTTTTCCTGCAGCTCTGGTCACACCTAGGCTAACAAGGAAGTTGGACTGTTTGTCTTTTTTTCTCTCTCTCTCTCTTTTTTTTTTTTATAAACTAATCAGTGTTTTCTAATGGTCGCACATGGCTCATTTCATTAGTACCAAACAAGTGAGTTTCAAAAGTTATTTTTAATTAATTATTGTAGCAGTCTAATAATTTAAGGCCCTAAGTCTTCCCTATATTAAAGCCTGCCCCACCCCTCAAAAAAGTGCTTCTAAGCAGCACGGGATTTCATTGACTGAGGCAGAGCAAACACGAGCTGCAAGGGTTGTACCTGAAGGTGTAATTTCTAGAGGCTTTGCTGTGAAAGTGGTTCTCCTTTCCTTGCGGGGGAGCTGGGGGTGAACAGTCACCTTGCTGACACTGCAATGCACCTAGCCCAGGTTGTCAGTAAAAATTCCTCATTCTTGGCATGACGCACACGGCTTTCGGCGTGCAAAGGGCAGCTCCTGTGTTGCACAGGTCCGGTACGTGGGTAGGTTACAGACCTGCAGGAAAGTGAGTTCTAAAGCAAAATGGGGCAAGGGGAGGCTGAAAACTCGCTTCCTGTCCCCCCTGGAGGCATGCGCTGAGCATCGTCCTTTTTGGCTTGGTCTGCTCAGTCTGCGCTAGGGAGGTTTCTAGACCAGCCCTGCTTTGAGTCTCGGTGTTCTGCTGTGCTTTGAAGTGCAAAAAAAGGAAAAAAAAAAAAAAAGGCATTGAAGCCAGTCCTGTGTCAGAGCAGCGTAGCTAGTGCCCTGGCCAGTCTGGAGCAGGGAGCACAGGGCTGGCTGTAGGCAGCGGGTCTCCGTTTGCGTCTGGTGCCGTTAGCTCCGTGGACTAGTTTCCTTGGCTGGGGCCTGAGAATGGCACCAGCTGGGAGAGGCCGGCTGTAGTGTTACCAATACATGCAGGGGGGCCAGAACACAGATGTAGCTCCTACTCGCTTCATTTCAGTGGCTGCATCACTTTTTTGTCTGTAACAGCTGCCCCTCTCTAGGTTTCTTAGGTAGGCTGAGTTGCTTCCTCCTAGCTAGAGGTCTATGGTTCTGCTGTAGAGGAGGGGAAGCTATCGTTAGCTTCCAGTGGAAGCTGCTTTCAATCTCGCTGCAGTATCTGCAGGGGAGGCAAAGGAACATTGTTGGCTTGGACAGAACAAGCTGCAGAGGATGCATCTTATTGCTGTATCTTTAGGGGGTTTCTCCCCATTTTTAACTCGCATTATAAGCTTTTATTCAAGAAAGTGTTACAAGGCTAAAACCCACTCAGACCAAAAGATTGCCACCTGATTCTGTTAAGCAGCAAAGTCTCCTGGGACTGACTCATGGACACATGTTCGGGGGTATCTCCCACTGGGCTTCTGCTGGGTGTAGACAGCCAGGGGCTGACTGACTTGCAGGGGGTTCGGGTTGTGTTCCCCAAGGGCCTGTTGGCGGGAAGATACCCTGATGTGTCCTGAAGTCACCAGTCACCCAAGGAACTGGTCGTATTGTTCCTTTTAATGTGTAAGTGCAGCCTTCTTGGGGAGAACTGTCTAAAGCTTTTTGTGCCATTTGGTTAATAAAAGTGTTTCCACCTTTAAAAGGAAGTTCTTTCCAGCTTCATTGTTTAGTTCAAGCGAAGGGGTATGTATATTTTTTTCTTCTGCCGATGGGACACTGCTGTAAGACCATGCCCCCAGGTTGCACTTTAATAAATGGTACAGTTTTCAAAAACACTGTGTGGACTATTTCTGTGCTCCTCCCCTCCCCACTTATAGTGCAGTGGAACAAAAATTCCACCAGCAATTTCACTTATTCAGGATGACTTCAAGGCGTTAGGAATAAGCGCACCTCCCTTGCGCTAGCTGCCTCCTAAGTACTATTAAGTAAGTGCACGGTAAGAACTTGCACAAAGCACGACAACTCCTTTAAAAGGTAGAGTAGAAATTCAAACTCTTATGCACTGCATTGCCATGGGAAATGACAATTTTATTTATGTTTAAAAAAAGCAATATATTTACATTCTCAAAGTTCTGAGGGAGCTGGATGAAGCCTCAGCTACCCTGTGTGACACCTGAGTCATTTCTTTTGCTCAACAGCACACCAGCCCTGAGATGTGAATGCAGGAGGGACGTGGTCAGAGATGCCAGGTATTCTTCCCAATTCATGGGCAATAGCTCGTTTTTCTTTGCAGCAAGCTATTCTAAAGCTAAAAAACATTTTTTCCTCAAGCGTGTCCAGATTACTGTGCTCCCTGAAACAATTTACCCCTGTAATTTTCTGCGTTAGCTGCATTTCTCAAGCAAGCATAGCTGCTGTGGATTAAGACTACAACCATTAAGACTGAACCTTACCCTACCTCTTCCAGGACTGTTTCCAGTTGCAGTCAGCTCGCTCTGAGGTAATCTAGATATTTTCTCCCCTGCTTTGGTGAGCGATGCTGATGAACCACCCGTTCTAGAGCCAAGGCCTTGCAGGGAATGATCAACATCCACCGTGCCCCAGCGGCAGCACCAGGGTGGGGAAGGCAGTGGCTAAAGCAGAACGCACCATTCAGAGGGTAAACTGAGAGGCCAGGCCCTGTGGCCATGGCATTTCCTCTGGAGGCACCTGCATTTAAGTCTGCTAATGAAAAATAAAAATAAAAAAAATACCCCCTCCACCTCACCTATTCGACAAAATAAAGGGCAAGCACTACTCCTGGCAGGTGCTGGCAGGCCGCTCATAAATGGCATTGCGGTGCTAGTCTATGAAAGCCTATCTACATTGCTGTCCCTTCTTTTCACAGCCATATTCCAGAATTAAAACAATTCTAAGGTATCAAGAGTAGAAAGCCCTTGGGAAGCAGCAGTCTTCACACAAGGCAGCTGGAGCCGAGCCTTCTCACCCACGCAGCTGGCAGGAAAGAAACAGAGCCAACATGAGCAGCCTTGCTGGAGCCGTGAGCCCTCTGCCCGCCCCGAGGAGCCTCCCTGGGAGAGGAGAGCAGCACCTCAGCGGCTGCCACAGGCCCCTGCGGCTCCCCTTGGCACCAGCTCTGAGCCCTGCCCTGACTCTGCCGCCTGCTGCTCCGCTCTGGGGCCCCCTGCCTGACCTGACTCTTCCATCCCCAGTGCCGTTTTCTGTGCTGAGGGCAGGGCCGGACGAGCTCTGAGAGCTGAAGGGTCCCTTTTCCTGCCCTCTCCTGCTTTGCCCTCAGCTTCCTGAGCTGCCTCTCTGGGGCTGGCCAAGGGCTCCTCGTGTGGGAACGCGGTGGCCCCGAGTGAAGCAGGATGGAGGAAAGGGGGTGCTGCCCAGCCCCGCTGCTGCCTCACAGTGGGCAGGTGACAGCCGTGGCGCGAGGCGCCTGCCCAGGCTCATGGCACCGGGGCGCAGGCCCTGCTGGGGAGCACAGGGCTGGCCTGCGTGCGGGTGGCACCCAGCCACAGCGCGGCGCTGGCCCCAGCTACCTGCCCGTGCTCAAACCCCGCTCCTGCAGGCCCTGCCTCTGGCAGTGTGCACATGGACACGTATGTGCATGTGCACATACATATGTACACACAGGGACTCAGTGGGAGTGGTGCCATCCCTCTGTCCCCCCCATGCCCCGTTCAGAGCTCCTGCGGGCCCCTCCAGCCACAGAGGCCATGACCACACGGAGCTGTCAGAGCGCTCACCATTCGGACGATGTAGGTGTGGAGGTGCTGGTTGATGTAGTTCACAGTGGTGCTGAAGATGCGCTGGAGAAGGGAGGGCACTCTATTTGCAACTTTTTTAGTTAAGACCATTGCTAGCACCAACAAGGCCTTCTCCTGTTCCATGTCTGAGGGGATGGCCCTTGCAAGCCCTTCCACTGCCTGTGACAGGCACCGGGTTATCTCCTGTATGGAAGCAAGGGAGGGTCTTAGTACAACAGCTGTAGAAAGGGCTCTCCACACACCACGCTGGTGACCAACATGATGGTCCAACACCTCACGGGGTGCCGCTCTTTCCTCCCTAGCACAGCAGCCTGCCGGAGCTCTGGAACACCCCATTTGGCAGCGGGAAGGCTGCTCACCCAAGACCAAAGCAGAGGCGATGGCCCACGTGCTGCTGGAGAGCTTAGCCAGCACATCTCATTTTGGGCACCACAGTTATCCCCCCACGCACTCTCCCACCCCTCCTCAGTGCTTGCACACAGTCTGCCAGTGCCCAGGAGGCCTGGGCACCCACATGGTGTTTCCCTGAATTTCACTGTGCTTAGGCAGGGACTAGTGAGGGGATGGCAAAGTGAGTTTCACTGAAAAGCCATCAGATACAGAGCTAGAGAAAGAGCCAGGCATGGGACACGTATCGCCTTGGACAAGTATTGCCCACCATCAGATGTACAGGACTTGGCACCAGCATCCACAGACCCTCCCACAGATCTTTCTTTTAGACAAATACTGAGCTTAAACCAGAATGGTGATTTGCAAAGATACTACCCTGAGCCCACCAACTTGGGGGCAAAAACACCTGTGAAAATCCTCACCACCTTAATTTCCCAATCCACAGAAAGCCCAGGGAGCTCACTCTGCAGGGCAAAGGTTGCTACAAAGCTGCCACAGCATAGCCCCTTACAGACATTCACATCAAAGGTAAGCATAGGGGCTGACTTCTTTTACACTTGGAAAATTAAAACAATAAACCAGCAAAAATGCAGATGTTTCCAGCTTGCTGCAGGAAAGTTCAACAACATTCAAAAGGCAAACGACTAGTGAGGCTGCATTTTTTTACTCACCTCTCTAGACAAATTCTCATTCAGAAAATGCTGTACAAGATCGTTTACTACTCTTGCTTGGATTTCTTTATCCAGCTGGTCTCCAATCTCTGCAAGCTGAGCACCAATGATCCGGAAGATTTCCTCGTTCCCCATGTCCTCAGCGGCGAGCACTGCCAACACATAAAGCAGGATTTAGCTCACAGGCCGCAGCCACCCTACGTTCACTGCAGGTAAATGGACTCACAGCATCCTGGCCACCACCAGCAACCCCTGCTCCCTCTCCCACATGGTGTTTGTGACAGCTATATGTGCTACGGGTCACTTGCATCCGCACAACAACCTAAACTTGCCCAGAGACTGCGCAAATAGTTTTTCATGTAGTTACAGGTATATCTAGTACTTCACCAGCCACCCAAAGCAGGGTCCCCTCCCCAGTCCAAATGTGTGACCTGGTACATTGACCTTAATCTCAGTACAGCTAAGAGGACGTGCAACAGTACACAGCCCTCCACCATCCCAATCTTCATGGGCCTCATGTCCCAAAGGAGCACTGGGAAGCTTTGCTAAGCAGAGATACTATGTTTTAGATGGTGCTTAAGACACAGATCTTAATGGCTGTCAAGAAATTACGTGAGCTCTTCCAATTCCCTCCTCAGCTCGAGGCAAACTGTCGGCCACAGATACTGTAAAGTTGTAATATCCTCTAGAAATTCTGGTTTCATATGCTTGAATCTCCCCCTCCCCTCCCAAATAGCATTTCTTTTCAGCAGAGCGAGGCTGCGTTTTACCCATATTACAGCTTAAACTCTCCCTACCACACATACAGAAGAAAGGGATGAACCCCACAGCACAAAACAAGAACGTGTTCCAAAATCCAAGCCCCAGAACTAGTGCTGTTTGTTAGGGATCAAGTTCTGAAACTCTCTTCAATAAGCAGTCTGAAGCCTGACATAGGATCACACTGTTTAAAAACTGTCCTGCTGCTTGGGACACTCATCTGATGCGCTACGTAAAACCCTCAGTGTGGCAAGTAAGCCAAAAAAACACAGAGAAATAAAGTACTAAGCATTAGCAGAATTATATAAGTGTTAAAATCCCAATTAACATCACTATCAATAGCCATGCTCTGAAGTTTCTCAGTGGAGAGGAATTTACTCTTCAACAGGCCAGCAGAGAAGACAAAACAACAAACAACAACAAGCCTTGGAGGCTGGTGGGAAGGAGAGCACTCACCCAGCTCACCGTTCTGCAAGTGCCCGCTCCGATTCCCGTCCGTCTGCAGGTCCCCGTCGTCGTCGTAGTGGCAGACCTGCTTTGCGACAGGGAAAATCCACTGGCCTTGCAGGGTTTGTAGTTGGTCTCTAAACTCGCAGTTAGAGGAGCTCTGCAGGAAGCTGTACAGGAGGATGCGCTCCATCCGGCTGGATCCATCGCTGTGGATATCCTAAGCATAAGACAGTCACTGTTAAACTCAGCCCAGAAAAAGTACCATCTTTCCAACACTGCTTTCCAACAGCAGGCACACACTTTTCTGGCCTCCTTTAAAGGTCTGAAATAGTGTTAGCCAGGAAGCCTTCAAATGTCAGCAAATGGATGTTTGTGAGTAAGCTTGTGGATGTTTACTCAAACACAACTGTTTGATGGCGAGCACTAGACAGCTCCTACAAACCAGAAACAACTGCTCTTTCTAGAAACCCATTTTTATGAGCTAGCAGAGAACTGACTCTCTGAAAGTGTGAGCTCACCTTCCTCACATTCCCAGCTGTAGCGAGGACTGCACCTCTGACCGGAGCAACTCTTTCCAAAGAGAGGTGCATCAGCACCACTTTCCTATTTGGCATCTGCATTTGGAAGACTTATCCCTGTATTTGGGGACTGGGCACCCTACTTCCTATACAGAACTGTAAGCCAGCAGCTTTTGATTTAAAGATAATTAACCACGTGAACCTTAATTTTTGCAAGCTCCTATTACCTCTTTTCACCATATCTTATCTCTCTCTTCAAGGGGATCTAGACAAGGTCCATAATAAGCCTGTCCAGAGCCCTGGAGAGAGCCATGCAGCTGCCAGCAAGAGTGACAGCGAAAAGGCAGACTATGAGTGTCTGATGGCCCTGACATCCACGCTCAGACAGGGCACATGCTGCACGTGTGGCCATGCACACTTCCCCCGAGCCACAGTCTGGCTGAGGAGGCCTGGCAGGTGGGCAGATAGATTGATGCAAGCAAGAGGTCCCAATAAGGCATAGGCCTTAGGCCTCATAACCACCTAAGGCCTCTGCAAGAGGCCCGGAGATGAGCCAAGAATCGTAATTAAGCAGCTAAGAGAGCAGGATGTTGTGCAAGTACAAAAATACAGGGAAAAAATCCTGCTCTGGTATGCAGACCATTTGTCTATAAGAGAAGAAAGTGCTTAAGCTTAATTTGAAGGATTAAGCCTAAAGTAGAATGATTTTTTTTCCTTACCAAGGGCATAAGGCCCATAAGCAAACAGGATGAAGCCAATAACTGAAGGGGAATGAAGCTTTGCAAGGCCACCCATACCTAGGTAGCACTACCAACATCAACATATAGGACCCAGGTTATCAGCCTCAGAAATACAGATTTGGGTATAGATATAACAAAATTGGAACCAGTGTAGGAAGCTGAAGACTTAACAGATGGCAGATCTTCCACTAATAAGGGTGTGAGTGCCTACAGATGTCAGTGAAGCTCACCTGGTGACCCAAGTTCACCAGGACTCCAGAGGCCCCTTTGCACTGCCTGCTGGACCTCCCATCAGGTTTATCCACAAAAGACTTGAAGAAGGGCAGAGAAGAGGGTTAGAGTAAGGGTCCCACTTACTGTAAAGGGGGGAACAGGAATAGACTTCTATTTTAATAGCACTTTTGTAGTTAACAAGATTTAAGGGTGATAAGTAGAAGCTTCATAGTTGTGTTTAGCACTGTACGAAATGGTGCAATCATAAATTGATTACAGTGATAGGTCTGTTACTCAATTTGGTTAACTGATTTATTAGCTTTAGTTGTATGTTGCTTAACCAAACATTGTGGTCTCTCAAATGAGCTGTATCTCTAGCTTTCAACCTGGCAAGAGAGAGTCAGACTGTGCGGTAAGGGAGCAGCCTGCAAACTAAATTATTCCATCTTCTTTTTGGCCATATTCCTGGAGGAAGAGAGCACTATCAGAGGCACCTTCAGGAACTCTGGAGGAGATGAGGCACTTTTTTGATACACGCTGTCAGAAGTATTTTGAAACTTCGGTCACGTCTGCAACTTACCTGTTCCATGATGACTCCAGAAATAGGCTCTTGTTGCCCTCTGCTTCAGTCCCAAGGTCCTTGTCCTGCAAGGCAGTGAAAACGGAAGGGATTAAAGGATCACCCCATACCCCTTTTACCAGTGCTCATGGGCCCTTCCAGGGATGCACACCCTGCCAAGGGCTGTCTATTCCAAACCAGAAACAAGGCTGAGAAAGTCATAACTGTGCCAGGAGGGCCCTATGCAGGTCAGTGACACAGACAAAAT
>NW_010585419.1:194434-213819 GCF_000705375.1 Tinamus guttatus | reverse complement strand
AAAGACCAAGGAAAGAGTCAAGAAGAATCCTTGGAGGAATTTGGACCAGCACAGAGCCCTGCTGAATCTGTCATGTGCATTTTTGTTTCCTTGAAAGGTTAAAATGATCTTTGACCAGATTTTTTTAAAGGAAGTCTTCTTAATTGAGGCATTTTTTTCCAGTGCTAATGAAAATCCCTTCATGATTAATTCAGTATCCTGATATTTGAAGAGCACTGATGTTGTGGTATTATATAGCTATCACAGAAAATTACCACTTCAGGACAGATGGTGCAGTGGTGTTGATGAGTAACAATTAAGCCCAATCATTAAGGGCTCTTCTGCTCATTGAAGACATACACTGAAGATGTGTATGTAGAGCACATATGACTTGTTTTCTGCTACAGATATCCTCATAGACTTTCTAGAGAGCCCTATTTTATCCTTAGATGGATTAATTAAAGAGGCTATATCTGAATTATGACTTTTGATTCTCTTTTCTGAGTGTTAAAAGCTTTTAGAAAAAGTTTAACCTAAAGTTATATAGTACTTGTAATCATTGCTTTATAGTGAAGACTATAAAACTGATGGCCTGATCCATTATGTCTTATTGTTAAGTTTCCAGTTTGTGAACAACCATATGAATCAGATCTTTAAAACTTTGCCTCAAAATAACCGCAAAGTCACGCGGCAGACTCCCAACACCACCCCACAATGGGACAAGTGTGTTGTTATTTCAGTACAATATAATTTGGTCATTTGTAAAGGAAGGTAACCAGCAAGAATAGTTTTTGAACTAGTATTATCTCAACAGATGAACAGAAGGAGGGATGAAATGTACCACTAGTCAGTGACTCAACAGAGATTCAAAATGTGGTAAGACCCATTAGACACTATGAACAGATGGGTGACATGCACTTCAGTACCAAAAGGAAGCTAGAAAGTGACAGTTCTGACTTCAGTCTGGTGAAAATGGTTTTCCTCACCCTGTAAGTCTTCCTTTATCTTCTCTAACATAATTCTCTCAGAATCTGCGCTCAAGCCACAGGAGCTGGACCAATGGGCCCATCCTGTTTTCTGCCTACGGTAGGATCTCAGCTGGGAAATCCCTCTGCACAGAGAATTCCCTGCCCATCTGGAGTTCTGTGAAGTTCTGTGCCTTGTCAGGAGCACAGAGGAACAAGGGTGGCGTGTGATCAGGGTGCTGCCTGCCACGCTATGCAACAGCCACAAGTGACACTAGGAATGATGTGTCTCTAACAGGGCTAGAGTTCCCCAGGATCAGCAAAGAACCATGTGGCTAGGGCAAACAAGGCATTGGTCTTAGCATTTGTATCCAGAAGATACGTGCAGTCAAAGAAATCACTGAATTTGGTTGTGGTAGTAGGTCTGACAGCCATCATGAGCACACAGGCTGAGTACAGAGGTCACTGGAGGCACAGACTCCAAATAAGACATGATCAGGAGTCCTTCAAGCCAAATGTCCCGTCTAATACTGTGGTAGCTGAACATTGTAGTGGCAGGATATTAAATGGACACACTTAAATAAATCTTTGCTGGAAGAAAAGACCTGCTTGCACCCTGGATCAAATGAATCAGTGCAGAGCACTGCTTATAGCAGCTTGCACAGGGCTTGAAGTGATCAGCCCAGGCTTCAGGAGGGAAGCCTCTTAGAAAAGGCCACAGTAGGAACAGTAGATTCAATTGTAGCCTCTGAACGACACGTTCTCGTAATAAAAGAGACAGGTTTAAAACTAGGGTTCATCCATGTCATGTGTGCCAGGGAGTAACACAAAACATTGCTGGAGGAAGCTGACTGAAATATCCATTCAGATATATACCAAGATATTAGCAGAAACTTTATTGCTTCATAGATGATAGTAACTATTCATCACCCATTTTCTATTGAGAGCCTATAGCTTATGACAGGGTCATGCTCACCCATCGCCCTCTTCTCCTGAGATAAAAGAACGTGTGATACCAAGGGGACAGAAAGCATATGTTAAATAGCTGACTTGTGCCTTGCTATTATCCTCCTCCTTCCTACATAATAACCTCCTCTTCTCTATTTATATTCGCATCTATATTTAATGCTCACTGAAGATTACAGACTTGTGTTTGATGTTCAACTGAAGACATGATTCATCACAATCCTCATTTTTAGTAATGGAAAAAGGCTGTGGTAGAAAAAAAACAGATGAGTGCTTTTCATCTTGGTAGCCATGTAACCTTTTTGTGAACTTGGAAAGTCATACAAAGAATGGCAGACTCAGCCTCTCACGAGTGATTCACAAAGTTTTCTGAATGCTGCCTGATCTCCCCTAGCAATATCTGATCTCTCCTTCTTTAAAGAACTCTCATTAAAAAATAGACACTAAATCACCCATTCCTTGACCTACAATTTCTGTTGTTGTTTTTAACATGAGATGTAAAAGACATTCTATTGACTCTAAAAAGTTTTTTAAAAAAACAGATGTTATCATTTCCATGTCTGTAATCCTAAAAATGAAAAACAAGGAGCATAGGTTGATTATTAACTTGTTTTTCATGCTGTGCCCTGCAGCCAGAATCACCAGTGTTATGACTCCCAACCAACTGGTCGGAGGGCAGCATGGTACTCCCTTTGAAGCTACCAACAACAACCCTCTAAGAACGACCTAGGCAGCAATGGTGCGGGGGCTCTGAATGCAAATAACCAAAGAGCTTCTAACAACGGAAGTGCACGATGCAGCATAGTCTAGTGCTCTGTTTATTATCACAGAACTAGCTGGAGCACCAGGGTAATTTGTGTCATTGGTACATATGCAGATTCTCTTATATATCCTTCCAAAGTGATAGCATGAAAAACACCATTGCTCTTGGGGTTAAAATATCCCTGTGTGTAGAAGCTAGGTGCAAATAACTGTTTGCCCATAACTTTATAAATCTCTTTGCAGAGAAAACATACTTACCTCCCTCTTTTCCAAACTAGCTAATTTGCCTTAAAATAACTAACAACAGACTGTTACAGATAAGACATTACTGCGTTAGATGACACTAAAATCTAAGAATATCATTTAATGCTAACTTTTAATAGCAAATGAAAGATTGAAATTCTACTCAAACACATGAATTCATTAAATTGAATTTATTTTCATTTTTCAGAAGAAATCTGTGCTCTTTACTGAAATAAGAGATAGCATAAAGGACCTCCAAATTCACAGTTACTCTTAGGAACATTACAGCTTTCATTTGAATTAAAAATTATTTTAATTTCTGGAAAAGGAAAAGCACACATCTTTCATCTCTCTCATTCTTGCTTTCCCCAAAGGAACTTCAAAATGTGTTATTGTGAGCTCTTTTTAATAGCAAATGAAAGATTGAAATTCCGCTCAAACATATGAACTCATTAAATTGAAGTTATTTTCATTCTTCAGAAGAAATCTGTGCTTTTTACCGAAATAAGAAATAAAGGACATCCAAATTCAGCTACTGTTAAGAACATTACAGCTTCCATTTGAATTAAAAATTCTTTTAATTTCTGGAAAAGGAAAAGTACACATCTTTTATCTCTCTCATTCTTGCCTTCCCCAAAAGAAATTAAAAATGTGTTATTGCGACCTCGTCTATGTTAGCAGAAAGACATCAGAAGATCTGGCTGAACAGCACCTGCAAGGAAGTGAAGCCAAACCAGAAGGATGCTTTCGGAGCATGGAAGTGCTACCTGTGAAAGAAACAAGTGGCAGTGACAGGCTCATCTGGCAACCCCTAATCACACCTCAAGACCATTTATTTGCTCAAAATTGCTCCTTGGGTCCAAGAGAGGTTATGGAGTCTCCTTCTCTGGAGATCTTCAAAACCTGCTTGGACACAATCCTGTGCCACTTGCTCTACGTGACCCTACATGTGCAGGGGGGTTGGAATAGATACTCTCTGAAGGTCCCTTCTAACCTTAAGGATTCTATGATTCTGTGATTCTGTGAAAACTTTTTGGAGCTGCTGCCACATTGAGGAAATGACACGCTGGGAGCGCAGGCACTGAGCATGGAGCTTCCTGCCCCTACCACCTGGGAGCATTTTCGTTAGCATGCCCAGACATGTCCCCTCATGCCTCAGAGCTTGCCTGGGGGGGTGCCCCCACCCATACTGAGCCCAAACTTTGCAACATCAGTGGGAGTTCAGCTCCCGCAGAGACACAGCTTGTCTCTGCTAGAGGCTCATGGTGTCTGCAACTCTTACGTGGGCAGTAGAGGTCAGTTCTGGAGAACTTTGAGACTGCAGATCCTTGTTCTGGCTGTAATGTCAGCTCCCACCACCTCTTTGTCTTCCCTCCCCTCCTTGCACTGCTTATTCCAGCCTTCCCACAGTCCTTCTGTGGGTGCACAGCTGCAGCCAGTGAAGCTGGTTGGAGCGGACACAACTGGACTGGGAGATTAATCTGAATTAAGAGCAATTGATTGGTTATTGATTGGCTGCATTTGAGGGGATGGTTTCTGTGACCCACCCACCCTGAAGCTGCCATTCTGCACCAGTAACTGAGGGAGCTCTCCCTTCCATCAACATGGGGACTGATGCATCACATGAGGGAAAAACCTGATCCATGCACCCTAGAAAATACTCTCCCAGATTCAGAAGGAAATTAAAAACAGAAGAACAGACTAGGAGTAATTCTGTTTCTCTGTTTTCCTAATACCCTCACCCATTCCCATACCCCTATTAAAAAGCAATGATTGAAACCTATTTCCCTCCTTGTTATTCCCACATTATGATTGTTTGTAAATGCCTTTTTTTTTAATTACCCCTTCCTACATATACACAAGAACAATAAATAGGATAAAGAACAATCCAACATTGAGATTGAATTATAAAAGCATTGCACACGGCTGTCCTATTAACTTCATAGCTGTGATGTGTTATAAAATGCAAAGTGCAGAAAAGAGGGTAGTAATTTGTTTATAAATATGTTAATTAGGTAGAGCAAATGCCATATTGCCTGAGAAAAGAAAATCTCTGATTGCAAAGTGTGCCTTCTAGCATGGATTTCATGGGACAAAATGTAGTTAATAAAACTACCTTTATGTTTTGTATTACAGCTTTTTAGCATAAATAGCTAATAACCAATTTACATTAATGGTATTGGCACAAATGTAAATTAGGGTCTTTTTGTTTGCATTGCTGAAGTGCAATTCTGTTGCCAGACAATTGTATTTGGCCATTTCATTAACTGGAGAGATTTAAGAAACAGATACAGTTCTAGGCCATGCCTAGAATATTAAGATTAAGAATATTAAGATGGAAAAGAAATTGCACTGCACACCTGGTTATGAGCCCAGGTCTCCCAAAGAACGTATGTACTTTATGGATAAAATTCTGTTCTTCCATCTCACACGTAGAGGTAGCAGGACCACATCTTGACCAAGTTGATAATGTATCAAATTCAGTTCCAAAACATGGGTTCCAGTCATGTGTAGCTTTCCAAGACTGCAGCTCTTTTTCTGTTCTAAATCACAAGAGCCTGGCTGGCATCTACACTAGCAAAAGAGAGAGGATTAGAAAAGCCTGAGTGTAACCTGTGGCCATTCTCTTGGAATGGGGAAAACTGGTTCCAAGCTTGTGCTCCACCATTCTCCAACCAGAAGGTTGTCCTTGTCTCTGCCAGGTGCCCGCTGGAGCTTCTTTGTCCTGGATCTCGCTCCTGGATGCTCAGAGATGCGAGTACAAAACTGGATCATCTGCACTCCGTCTGAGTGACACAACCCTTTGCTACACTGCTGTCTTTCTCCAGAGATCAGAAATGTGCTACCAGAACAAAAAGAATACACAGCCCACCAAAATTTCTGTCCCTGAACACTCAGTTTTGGTGATTCTGCATCTCCCAGAGGAAAAAAAGAAAAAGTGTCATTAAAGTATCAGACTCAGGCTCCCTGGGCACTGACCTCAGCAGAGAGGTGTTGTGGCTATGGCAAGACAACACAAAATGGTGGATTTGGTCCTGCTGCATTTTCCCATCCGTGCCCCACTTGGGAGAGGTCAACCCTCAGGATCCTCATGGCGCTGAGGCCCCAAAACCGCAGTGGAAGAGCCATGCTGGGGCTCAACCCACTTTACTCCACAGTCACGGAGGCTCTGCTCAGTGCAGAGCAGCTCACGTGGCCGCAGTAGGGCTGCTGTCCACAGCATGGCTGTGTCCGAGCTTGCGGCCCTCTCTGGCTATTGAATACTCCCCTGCTTGTGAATGATTTAGAGCACACTCTTCCTCACTACAGTGAAACCATTCTCCTGCAGCTGAGAGATGTGTATTATATTTTCTCAGATGTAGGAAGTGATGTGGAACCTTATACGGGATTTACACCAAGTTTCTCTGTGTTCCCAGGATAATGGCTTTCCAGCCTGACACCTAGAAAACGAGACCGTCGCAGCATAATGGTTTTAAATGGTTTAGATAGCAGGTGGAGAAAGGGGTCTTTACAGCCTACTAAATCAATGTTTCTGCTAACCAAAGATCAAATGTAAATGTTGGCAAATTACTGGCAGTGCACATGAAAGCCAAGCAATCCAGTCTGCTATAGCAACAGAGGTTTTCCATTTCAGGTCTCATTCATCTAGGACCTTTCATATTCACAGGGTCTTTCTTTGGTCATGCTATGTAAGCAGCTGCTGTATATACTGAAAGCCAATTTTCCCATATACTTAAGTGTGCTGCTGGATGGACAATAAATCATTAATCTATTTCCAATTGCATTACCCTTTATATGATATTGATACATAAGCATCCTTTCCCCTCATCTGCTTATTTCTAATAGGAAGAGTAGAAGAGTTCTTCTCTTTATGCAAATTGACATATGTTTTCTTTTCATCAATACAGAAGCTGACAGTCATTTCCTATAGCAGGTGGACTTTGGAAAAGGGATGCCTGTGTATTGGCTATGCGTTGTTTTACCTTCAGGTAAGGAATACATTGTGATAAATTTTGATATCCTTGACACTGGTATAACATCTCCAGACATTCCTTAATGAACTCAGAAGAAAAGTATGTATTTGAACATGATCAGCCATTTGAAAGAATCATGATGTAAATATATATATATACACTAATCAGCAGCAAGTCTCATCCTCGATATGAACAAAGTCGTTCTACGCAGATCCATGAAATTACAGCAGATCTCAGCCTTGTACTTATCCTGCATTGCTATAAATTAAGACTAAATTGATATAAAGCAAGAATAATTTCAGAATGTTTAGGATGCAACTCCAATGCAAATGAGATCAGAATCAAGCTTCTTGACTCTGGATTTTTTCCCTGCTACATGCACAGAGCATAACTATGGAAATGTGGTAGACAAGATAATGTTATTCTCCTAGCATACAAAATATTAAAGGCAATTAGCAAAAGGCTAGTGACACTAGCATTGCAAGATCAGTGTTACAAACAGGCAAAACTTGAAAGGAGCAGAAGAGGAGAGTGATTTCTCCTCTCGTGGCCCTACGAAATGGACATTGGCATTAAGTGGGTGCTTCAGGCATGTTCTGGTTTGGTAATTACTTGAAATGGTCACTATCAGACTGCAATTAGGTGGACAAAGTGAAAGACTTTATGGTTCTACTCCCATTCCTAAGCAACAAGACCAGCACTTCACTTGGCTCACATGGGTGTCTTGCATATTATAGGTCATACAAATACCAAATTGAGCTAATTATGATTCATGCTGAACATACACAGACTGATCCAAAATGCATTATCTGCATACAAAGATTCCCAAGAGGTTCCACAGGCTTTGGATAAGATCTACAATGATGAATGCCAAGTTTGTAGGGCCAAAATGAGCCGGCTACACCAGTACAATTTCAGCATAACTCTATTAAAGTCAGTGGGGCTACTCTGATTTATGTCAGTCTAGCTGAGAGAAGAGTTTAACCATTAATGGTTTGCAATGAAACACAGTGCATCCCATTTTACAACATCCCTAAGTATATTTTCTTTTTTTTTAATAAGCCTTAATTATTTTTTCTTTCAATTGTAGCTGTTACGTGTTCTCTTGGTAGTTTTTCAGGGTAGGATACCCCATTTAATGATCTCACAATTTCTTCTAGTAAAAATATTCTTTACAACCTGTAATAGGGCAGGAAAGCTTTTAATACAATGTAGCCTTTGAGTCAAATACGGCTCTTACTTACACTTCAGTGGGATTTTGTTCTCACTTGACATCAATAATGTTGCCTAAGAGCAAAAGAGAGGGGATTTGGTCAATTATACCTACATTTTTACAGAGCCAGCTTGAAAGTGACAGAAGTAATCATTAATCATTAATGAAGACTAAAGGGAAGGTTCTGGGGTACAGAAATAACGGTGTATTGCTTCGCTTTAAAGCCAGGGCTGGGAGGACTGAAAATGAGCAATCCCAAGAGTCATGGCCTGGTATGGAGCAGTGTGGTTAGCAGTGTGGGGCTGTTAATATTCTCCTATGCCAGTATTTCTGCAAGAAAAATGTTACCAACTTTATTGAGCTGCTGCAACCCCGGTTCGCACTTGGTGATAAGGTACCATGGGCTCATCCAAAGCTCCGAATGGGTTAAAATGCTGGATCAAACTGTGTTTGCTTATCTTGAGGATGGCTGGTTCAGGCAGCTCCAGGACACGGGTTGCTGCCCGATCTTCTGTGCTCAGTGTCAACATCCCTGGAGGGCCGGGCCGCCGGCTCCGGCTCCCACTCCGGCTCCCGAGGGCGACGCGGGCTCCCGCTGCACCACAAACAGCCTTGAGAGCAGGGCCGCCACGCCACGCTCTGACACGCGGAGCCGCAGTATTTTACAGGTAAATAAACCTGTCTGCCAGGAAAGGCTCGTCACTTATTTTTGAAAGTGATATCATGCAAGGAAAAAGCCAGTGTCTTTGTCGCTGGGAATAATGCTGTTTACAAGAAAAGGATGGCAAATCAGGCCGGGCTTCCCAGAAAAACCCTCCTGACAGATGAAGCTTAGAGAAGTTTAGCTGCTGATTTGCTGCTGCTTGCAAGCCCTCAGAAGCTTTGAATGCCTCAGCATTGCATTAAGAAAAAAAAAATGTATATTACATAAAGCTACCTTAATCTGGCAACTTTTACAAGTGCTAAATTCCTTTAAAAAGACATTAGAAAAAAAAGTACTGAGGCTGAGATTTAATAGCACAGCTTTGGTCGGTCAGAATCAAGGGCAGCTATGCAATAGCTATTAAGAAAGATCAAACGGTGTGTGCATCAAACCCAGCAGCAGTGGGTGCAGTGATATATGGCGCAGTTCAGCCTGCCACGTTTGCCTACTGTCCCAGTATTGCCAGCACTATATCCTGCCTTAACTGCTTTGCAGAAGTGCTTTGGAATAGGCAAGTGCAAGAGGTGCTCTATAAAACCAAATTTTGTTTCCTTCTATCTAAAAGTTAAAGGCATCTGTAAAAGAGGATAAATATCATTCCTCACTTTGTGTAGATGGGGAAATTTATCATCAGATGATTGATAAGCCTTAGCACAGAAGGAGCCTGCAGGGTGCCACTCTACCACCACCCTGGGAAACACAACACCGAATTTGCCAGTCCAGGTCGCAGAGACAGAGCGAAATACCTCTGTCACCAAGTCCATGCATGCTGGTGGGGACACCAGTGGTAGGGACACTGCCTCAGGGGACCCAGGGCCGACAGCAATGGTCTCTGGGCCAGGGAACAAGGACTGTACCAAGAGCCCCTGCGATCAGAGAGATACAGCACTAGACATGCCAGCTCTCAGGGAGCCGCGCTGCCTCCTCCTTCTCCAGGAGAGAAAAGATCCTCGCATGCGACCTTCACAAACCCACAGGACGTGCAGGAACAAATAAATCATCTCAGGCAATTTCATATTCCTGGAGACCTCTCCAGTGCCCCTTCACATTACCTAGCGGGAGAGCTGAGGGAAATACTAAGCAGCCGGTAATCACTCGGGACAGAGCCACGTGCACCTCGGTGCGGGGATAGCACAGGACTCACACACCAGGGAAGGCACATGGGAGAAGCTCCCTTGTCCACACAGGTCTGCACAGCCACTCACAGCCCGGCTGTGCTGGGCTCCATTAACACTTCTGGGAAAGCAACAGACTGATAAATGGTCTCAAAGGAACTTTTCACCACAGGAAACTTATTTCAAAGGGCAGATCCCACATTTACTTGGCAGTTTCCTGCCAAGAGGTATCCCTGCAGCAGCAGACACGACCAGGCTGGGCCAGGACACTCAGCCTTGGCTCCAGCCCTTTCACCCACTCGGCAACCCACGGCCGCCTGCCAAAGGGACCAGGAAGCCCGGCAGCATCCGGTGTGATTACCGAAAATAAGTTACTTAGGCAAACAGTATGCTGAAACTACACTGAATTATGGGCCTTTCTTATCCCTAGCTCCTGTCAGACACGGTGACATTTTAGAGGTCAAAGCACCGCCAAGGTTCTTGTTGCTGCTTGCTACCTCTGACCAGGGTTCCTCAGAAACAGAAATAAGGAGAATATGCAGGTCTCTTAATATATTCCTGGCAATTCTTCATGCTTGAAACCATAAGGATAAATGTGGTTCCCTGCTCATGGTAGGTTCGGAGGATAAATGCAGCTCAGATGCCGAAGTGCTGAAACACTCTGCTAATGTGTGAGCCATTAAAAGAAACGGTCACCTGAATACATTGAAGCACACAGAAAGCAGGTTCGACCTCAAGGAGCAGCATATGTCAGTCTAGCAGAGTAATGTGCAAGCAGACTTTTCTACAGCTTCGTATTTTCCTGCCGTGAAGGACTAAAACTATGGCTCGCTGGCATCATCTACTTGTCATCAAAGCAACAGTCTACAGCCAACTGTGTCAAAAGCTTCAGACAAGATCATCTTTCTGCACTAGAAAATTATAGTAAAACCTACGTGGTGCCTATTGTCTGTTACACATAGTGGCCACAGTGCATGGGGAAGTGCATGGCACCATTTACAGGACTAGTTAGTTTTTTATATGAACTCTCATGAACCCTTTATATGCTGAGATCTCAAAGTCAGAAAGGCGGCTTTCACAGTGGAAGGGAGGGTTACTCAGACCCCACCTGCTTACCAGGAAGGCTGGGTCTGGATTCGCGTGAGGTCTGGAGCAAAGGTTTCAGGCTTGTTTTGCAATGCCACAATGACAGACAGACTGAGTAAAACGGGGTCAGAAACAACCTCAGGTACCTCACCCTTGTGACCAAAAATGACCTCCGAGTTTAGTTCATTACTCATTTATTTTCAAACAGGTTATTCTGAGCCCTAAAAAGACCTGTGCTGCACATAGTCAAGCCAGTACAGTACATACAAGCTTGACCTTTATGGTGGATGAGCTCCGTGACTTTTCAGATTGCCCTTTTTGCTATGACCTTCATGTGATTATAATATTGATAGCAAAATTGTTGTCATGGCTGGGGATAAGAATCATGTTCTCAAACAAAACACACCGTGGCAGCTTATGGTACCAAAAGATAAATAAACCACAGAAAAGAAAGTTTGTAATTAGGAAGAAGGAAAATTCCATGAACCAGTAACAGAATTTGGTACAAAGTGGCTTGTGAAACCTTCAATGGCGCCATGAGAAATAAGCTCTTGAAGTGTTGGCCCAGGAAAATAGACAAAATGAGTTTTGAGTAAACACGATGATAAAATTAAGTAGGTTAAAATTACAGCTGGCATTAAAATAAGAGTGTATGAATCAGGAAGAAAACAATAAAAAGCAAGACCAGAAGTCAGCACTCTGCTGGTAGAAGAATTCCCTGCTATGAGGAAGGTGTCAGAAGTCCATCTAAGCAGAGCAAATCTGTGTTTTTCTCCATTGTCATGCAAAAGAAGAGAAAGATAAATGCAGCAAAGAACAGCACAGAATATTGGCCCATGTGAAAGTTCAAATATGAACACCTGCTGCTGCTGCAACCTGAATCAGGACAGGGACTAGGTTCATCTGAATGCACTATCCCCGTGTTATGAGCTGGTGTAAAGCAACACTTTTGCCTGTCTTTTGTTTTTATGAGACATTCTATCCTACAGGTAAAACAATATCATAAAAACTAGAACCCTAGGAAAGGTTTTTCTTTTGATTCCCTACTTTGAACACAGAAAGACAAAGAGTAATATTCTCTTGGAAAACAGTTGTATTTGGATGAATTTTCTTCTTTTTCTTTCTCTTAAAAGGAAAGGCACTTAAAAAATAGTGAGGAATCATTTTTAAATAGTTTGATTGGCCTTTCCAGTTCTCCTTAGGCTTTTATTATCATGAAACTTTGAGCATGAAGGGAATTATTTTTCCTATGTAAAAAATGCACCTTGCAAGGGATCCAGAGGCAGAAAGGTCTCCTATCCCACCCCTCAAGCTCATGGTTTCTCCCTCCCAGAACACTTTAAAAACCCAGGACTGTAGTGCTCACTTTAATCTTCAGAAGAAAGGCTGAGTCCCGGTCCTCCTTCATATGATGATCTGTTTGTACTTTCCTGGATTTTTAGAGGGTAGATTCACTTTTAACTTGCACTGCCTTTCCAGAGCACAGTGCTATACCAGAGCCTTTACTAAGACCCATTATTTCTCCATAAAGGCATCTTTCTAGATGAGTTTTCTAATATTGCTCTTGTTTGTATTTGTGATTGAAAGTGTAATGTCCTCAAAATGACAGTGTAAATCATTAGAGTTTAACTATCAAAAATGTTTCCTCCTCTAAGCAATCTTTGGCTAAGCAAGCCAGTGTGATGACTAAAGAAGACAGAGCTCTTTATGAACGACTTCTGTGTGCCCTGTAATGGAAACAGCGAGTGCGCGTGTAAGATTAGGTCACATATTTCACACAGGGACAAGCAAAACATGGTGCACGGATCCAAGCATTTTTCCATGGTCTCCACATGAGAATAACAGGATCTCAACCAGATCAATCTGCCTGGCAAAATTCCCCTCTGGGCAACTGGGGGATCACTCATAGGTAGGATGCATGTTTGCAATTGCTGATGGCAGATAGTATACGATGTGTGTTATTCAAAAGGCAATTTGGCCCTGCAAGAATATTAGCCATTTGGATCTGTGACCTTGACAGCAGGGAGTGCTGAATCTCCATTCGAGTAGTTGAAGGCAAAACAGCGCAGGCTTGCTGGAAGTGTAAGAATATTCCAAGTTAATAGGCTATATTAATGTCTAAAAGTTAAATTGTGGTCTTTATACTTTCTCTGTCTTTCCTCTCATTAGTCTTATCCAATTGTGCATGTATGGGCAAGAGAGATTTTGAAATAATAAATGTGGTATTATACCTGATCCTTTAAGCAACAGAGATGAAAGACTGATTTTTTTGTTTCAGTCCTAGGCACGCTGACTTCAGGGATAGATATGGAGCCCAGTCCAAGGGATTCTGCTGTACAGCTGACATTAAAGCTTATTGGAGTCCCAAGGAAAACAAAATGACATTCTCTTGCTTGGACAAGAAATTAAATACAGATTGCAACTTATTCAAAGAGTTCAAAGTCAATTACTTTTCCCACTGAAATCAATGAGAAGGACTTTCTATTTCAGTTCATCAGACCTGCTGGCGGCTGAGAAAAGTGACTTTATCTGGGATCTTTATCACCATTTGCTGTCCTGGATTGTTGGATTTTCTCTTTTCTTTCTTTGACTGATTGATGATTGGTCTTATAAATACAACACTCATTTTTTTTTCTAAAGCCAATTCCAGTGCTTTCAATAACCGGCTAGAATTTTGAAAAATCACTGGAATTTTCCTTTAAGACATTGTAAATGCCAGAACAAAGACTAATATTAGCTGAATGAAACATCCAAAGCACACATCTTATTTCCCAACAAGCCTGTTAAAATGAGATTGCAGCCTGGGTGAGATCTATGGAGACATTCTCACTAGGCTTGACTTTTTATTCAGTGACCTCTCTAAAAATGACATGCATACTTTGATTTTGTCTTCATCTATCACTATTTGGTTAAGGCTGGTATCACTTGAATGGACTTGTACTTTTTTCTCTGGCAGGAGCAGCACCTTGACAGTGCACAGTCACTTAAAATCCACTACAGAATATGGAGTAGATGTGCCTGAAGGAGATTAGGCTGATGTCTAAGCTCCATTCACTCAAAGATGTGAAAGACTCTATCTGCTTACATGCACTGATCTTAAATTTTGTTTTAGCGGATTACATGTTGGTATTGCCATCTCCAAGATTTCTGGCCTGACAACTGTCAGTCATTCTTAAACCCATGGGTTCACACAAACATGATGTCTCTTCCTTTATTTTCTGCACAAGATTTACAGCTAATCTAGGGCTGGTATAAAACTAGCACACGGTCTTAGCTTGTGTACAGCTCCACAAACTGAGGCAGGCTGCGGATCTGGCAGCTAAATCACCAGGGCCCAGTTTCCAACCTTATTTAATAAGCATCATAACATTTAGCTGTTAAGCATCCCAAGTGATTAATCACATCATTCTCGACTTCCCCTGCCCTTTGGTTATCTCGCTCCGCGGGGTCTTTGCTGCCCAGCCTGGCCCACGTGCTCACTGCCCCTGGCCAGTGATATGCCGGGATATGCCGGGGGGGACGCTGCCCTGCTGACTTTGCTCTGTGGTCACTTGCTCTGGGAAATAAGTTTGGAAGCTCATGGTGCCATCCACATTTTAAGAGATGTGGTGGTTGGGTGCTGCTTGCAGCGCAGTTTCCAAGGAGAAGGGACACTGGGAAAAGCAGGTTTGTCCCAAGAGCCTTTACACTGCCTGTTTTCATGCCAGGCTGGTCCAGCTGTGGTAACAGCAGTCACTCCTGGCACCATGGACACACACCAAAATCTCCAGACAGCTGCCATGGTCCTGGGGAACCAATGGGGAGCAGTGCCCCTGGAAAAAGCAGTGTCCTGCCTGGAGCACCCATGGTGCCCTGAAGAATAAGGATGAGTTGGGGAGGTCTCCATATTCCTGTCCTTGATGATTTACTTCTTCCCAGAACAAACCGTTTGGTATTACAGCCACGCTGGCACTCACAAGGCAGGAGTGCATGTGCCAGTGCAGCACTTGCCATCATGGACAGTGCAGGCAGCCCAAAGAGTCAGGCCAGATGAAACTGCTCAGGGAAATGCTGGATAACTCAGCTTACCTGCACAAGAGGAGTTCAGATCTAACACTTCAGCAGAAGCCTGTTAATAGGATGCTCAAGGGTTAGCCATCAGTAAACTAAAGGAAATTATTATTTTCATTTGTTAAGGACTGTTCTTCTCATTATAGATTTGCTTTACTCTTGAATTATGGTCTTCAGCTTAAGCAAAAAGAAACAGACCTATATTCTTATTTGAAAACTTTGTTTTGGATCAGGAGGGAAACAGAGAAAGAGAGACCTCCAGATCGCTGTTGTACAAAAGGAGCAAAGGACATGAAATATCTTGAGAAGTGGAAAAGGCAACAAGTTGATGGCAGTTACAAGGATCTGTGGGGTAACATCTGTGTCAGCTACCCAAACAAAACAGCATAAAATGCTCTGTGAGCTTTGGGTAAGAGGCAGAGTGTGTCCTTTAGTGAATACAGAGAGAGGGAACGCTTGATGTCAGCAACAGTCACTGTTGTTGGTGGAAAAAAGGACTTCACTTGCAATTACTGCGTTGCGGGCCGCGAGTTGCCAAGCGGAGAGCACCACATCCAGCCCTGACCGAGACCGCCCGGCTTGGGCAGAGGTCTCCTAAGGAGGACTGTGGCGCCAGCAGCACCAGTCTAACCTTGCTGGCTCTCCAGTAAACACCGTGCTTTTTGTTTCTGGGTTGCCACCTATTAACTGGGTAAGCAGGGCCAACTGCCCCGGCAGCCACTCATGCCCTGCGATTCTGCCTGGGGTAACTTGCTCAGGGTGCATAAACCCACCTCGCGCTGAGGACCACTGCGCTGCATGCTCCTGTTCAGCGTGTTTAAGGGATCAAAGCAACCTGATTTCACCCCAGATGAGATGTGGTCTTCTTGCTGAATGGGAACCTGTTGTGCCTGTTGCAAAGGTGATAGCAGTTTGTTTGTACAGACCTATCGCCCTTCAGTTCCCCTTTCCTTGGAGGGGGGAAGTGCATTTTATTGCAGGAACTCAGTGTCCGCGGTATGGGGGTGCACCCAATAAGACAGGACGTGCCAAGGAATGATGAAGGAATCTTCAGGCTAGAAGACTTTATTTTGATCCTATTGTCCATGGAAGGACAGTGCCTCCAAGAAACAGTAATGATTATACAGGGTATAGAGATTTTTATTATCATGTTTTTGGCACCACAATGACATTCAGCCTAGTGGCTCAAACACTGTTTAGAAACATTAAAGACATGAGTTCAGCCCAGGCACAAACTTCCTGGAGATAAATTCCGCAGTCTGTTTTGAGATCTCTATGAAAACAGAGCTGCTATCTCTCTCACACGCATCTTGAAAGAATGAAGTGGCCTAGTGGTGATGATGCTCTCAGCTACAGCATTGGAAAAGTCGAAGGAAGCTCCCACAGCTCTCATGGTCACTATTAGTTAGCAAACTTTCAAGGACCAGCTATGACTCCTGAGCATTCAGGGCATTTGTCCTGGTTATATCTTGACAGAACTTTTAAATATATACATATATATTTATATATATCTATATAAAATGTATCTATATTTAATATAGAATATTAATATGTGATAATATATACAATCTAAATACATTTAAAGACATATATATATATGAGGTCATAGCACAAGCTCTGAAATTGTAAATGTAATTGTAAATTGTATAATGTAAGAAACAAGCCAGTATATTTCATTGTTTTTCACATTTCATAAATAAACATAATAAAGTAGGATTCTTTTGTTCAGATGTCAGTTTAACCAATACCATAACTTCCTATTGTTAAAAAAAGAATAAAAAGACTGGAACTGGAAGACTGTCTTTACTGTGAACATGAAAACAACGAATACTGCAATCTATGCAAGCTCTCTGAAAATGTACTTTTGCTCTTGATTTTATTTCTGCTCCGTATTTTAAAGAACTCATTTGAAATAACAAATGTCCCACCTTCAACCACTGGAAAAATTGCTGCAATTTGCAAGTCATAAAACAGATGCCCCATTCATATAGAAAATTCATACATATTATTTTCAAGTGCCATTGTTTTTCACATTTCATAAATAAACTTCAGATGTCAGTTTAACCAATATCATAAATTCCCATTGTTAAAAAAAAAGAATAAAAAGACGGGAACTGGAAGACTATCTTTCAAGTGAACTCCTAGGATGATTCAGAATCACATTCCCGTATGTGTGCCTGCATGTATGCATTCATTTCACTATAAACTTTATTGGCAGGTAGAAGTATTTAAATTACAAAATGGCAACAGCTGGATCGCAGCTTGATTCCCCACGGAAATCCGTGTTGGGGAAGGAGAGGGCCGCCTTGGTGTATTTTCCACAGTCTCTCCACAGAGCCCAGCAGTGACCACGCGAGCTCTCCCGTCCCATGGAGCAAAGCAGCTTTGAGACGATGCGCGAGACCTCGCGCGCGACCCGCTCCAACCAGCACAGCCCACACGTGTGGACGGGCACCAGGTGTCTCTTCCCCTGCCAAGGACCAAGAGCTGAAGCCCCGAGCTGCACGTTCAGCTGAGCTCAGTCCTACCTGCCCAGCAGAGCCAGGAATGGGGGAATGGGGCAGCCTCGTGCAGCTCGTGTCTTGCTTTTTTAAACCTCCTGGTAACCTTGGAAAGGGGAAAAAAAAATCATAATGAGAGAGCCCTCTGCTGGTAAATTAATTTCTGACCAGAGAAGAAATGACAAAATTTGGCTCGCGTTGGGTTACTTCTCCATGCCGTCAGCAGATCTGTAAGGTTATACAAAACAGCTTTGTTTCATAACTGCATTAAAGGAACAAGGACATCTGAAAATCTGTGTGCTGGGAAGGCAGCGGTGAACAAGGTCCCCAGGTTAGGGAAATCGAGTTAGGACAGTTTGCCTTTGATTTCCTGGGACAGATTTAACTATTGAGCTAAAAGCCACTGACATTAGAGGTGACATTTCAGCATAAGTCAGCAGAGGATGTTGCCCCCTATGTAATATGAGGACTTTGAAAGCAGCAATTTGGGGCTCGGGAGCAGAGAAAGAGAGGACACGTTCCCACCATGCACAGGCACTGATTACCCAGGCCTATTGTACATGTAATGATTAGCAAGTTCTCAGACACGCATAAATCTGGCCTGCCATTTGTGCTACACAGACCATTAGCGAAGTGTTGCATACGAATGTTGCTTTTACTAATCTCTGCATTATAGTCACCATCCAGCAGATACACTGATGAATCAGTTCTGTTAGTAGAATATTATTACCTTTTAAAAATGGATTTAGGGTTGAAATAAACCTGGGGGGAGAGGAGACAACAGTTAGATACAAATGAGCCATGCAGGGGGTTGTTCCTGTCTGCCTCCCCATCCCACTGGGCGCTGGGGAAACGGCCCAGCCATTTCGCTATCACCTCCTCCCCGGCGCAAGGACGGCCTTCCTGGTGTAAGCTTGTACCCAGCCTCACTTACCAGGGCTGTGACCCTCACCTGGACTTCTGACCATGCCAGGAATTCGTATTTAACTTGTGGAGTGAAGAGGTAGAGGAGAGAGGGTGCAGCAACTGATGAGTAGGACATGGGGACAAACACCAAACACGAGGAATGATAATCTGATGTGGCCAAATGAGGCCTTGCAGGATCATTTGGCATCTCTTGCTTCTGGGTGGCTGCCACGCAAGTCAGAGAAAGCAGCACATCCATATCAGACTGTCCCCAAAGCAGGAGGAAATCCTCAAGATCATGGCTGCGTAAGCACCTTCAGTATTTATAAGTTGCATTAACCTCAAGTGCCATGCGTTGGGATATTGATCTAAAAGCCTCTTGATAATATACAGATAAATACCACATTCATAATAAGGTACAGTGTATGGCAAGTGGAAATGTATGTAGGAGATAATGATAACTTGTTGCAGTTTGAAATAGCGACAAAATGTGATTATTAGAGGTAAAAATATACTAATAATCATTGGGCAAGAGGTCAAGCATGCTTCACTTCATGGTTCTCATGAAAAGCCTGACAATAAAAAGCAGAGGGATGCTACCTTTGAAACTAACTACATGAAGGCTTTTTTTTTCTCACTAAGATCAGCTTTTTATGTCCGTCTATTGAATTTTAAAATAGCCAATTTGGAGAGGCAGACTTAATAAACTGACCTGTTCTCTGCAACACTGGTTTCATATTTTTCATCTCTTTCCTAATATAATCGATAGTAAAGGAAAGATTGGCCTGTAAGTAAAATTGCTCATGTGGGCAGTCAATGGCATGCACTGAAAGGATGTTTTAAACAGTCTTAATAACAATTAACTTCTCCGAATGGTGGGTTTCAGCAGCCAGCTGAGCTGCATTTAGTGCGCAGTCAGCAG
>NW_010585419.1:153665-170211 GCF_000705375.1 Tinamus guttatus | reverse complement strand
GCGGGTTCGCGCCTGAGCGCGGCCTGCCGCTCCTCCCGCAGGCTGCCCCGCTACGTCGTGCTGCTCTGCCTCGCCAAGTGCCTCAAGGCGCTCGGCCTCTTCGAGTCCTACGACCTGCTGAAGGCCGTGCACCTCGTGCAGTTCATCTTCGTGCTGAAGCTGGGGTGAGCGAGCAAGCAGGGCGCTCCCGGCGCGCTGCCCCCGCCTGGTTTTGTTGTCAAAATGAGGGGGGGAAAGGTGCGGTGGTGGGGACAGTAATAAACTGTTCACGGTGTTTTCACTTCCTAAGCCTGCTTGCTGCTATTTCAGAAACCACATAGCCTTTATCACTTGAAAGGGGATGATGCTGCGACAGCCCTGAACACAGGAAAATCATCTGTTTCCAGATTTTCCTATGAAAAGTGCAAAGAAAAAGCTTTCCCCTTTATTGCTTGCGTCTCTGTAGTTCCCATGTGCTTCAGCTGCCGTCTTTCCCTGGCTGGGGGCTACAGCGAGGACAGTGATGACATTGATGACAAGTGTCACAGCGTGGCCCTTGCAGCAGGCGGGCACAGCCGTGCCCCGCGTCCAGCGGATGCGCCGTGGAAGAGCATTGCTCTCACACACTTGCCCACCAGCTTCTTGCCTGTTGCTTACATTTTCGTAAATAACGTTTCTGGACTTCTCACTTCATTGTTCACAAACACTGTAGCTTCTTCTCCCCTCCACTTGTTCTCAATCACAGTTGATAAAGGAGCATATTTTTTCATACCATTTCCAACAAGTGTATTCAGTGCTGTTTATATGGACAGGCTTCTGGGCATATGTAGCTTGCTAATAAAAGTGTAATATTAGTGTTGTAGCTGTATTTCGCTTCAAAAACTTCCCTGTCTAAGGAGATTAGTTGTTTTGATCCTTGCAAATCACAGAACATCTTCCCATTAATTATTCTCTGAAGAAAGAATTTATGTGTATAATTTTCCAAAACTAAAATTCACCTGCATGAACATTTTTATTGATATCTGATATAATTATAGCAGTAGAGAAAATACAAGTAGTGAGTGTGGTCAATGTTGTGTTTTAGTGGAAAATCTTGAGGTAGCTACTCTGTAAGTTGAACCTGATGTGAAAATGGAAAGACATAGCTATTTAGAGCTGGTCTGTATAAAGAGCTAATATGCTAATAAAAAATGTTCTCCTTTTAACAGCTCTGCATTTTTTATGGTTTTGTTTCAAAAACCATTTTCTTCTGGAAAAGTGGTAACCAAGCGTCAGGTGAGTTACATGTATGACATCTTTGTAGATATTTTTGACAACATGACTCGTGCCAGAAGTTACTCAGAAAGTGGGCAGAGGTCGCATGCATATCCTATATCTGTTCTTATCAGTGATGCTGAAGGATAGCCTCAGAAATGTCCCAAATGCAACTGCTTTTATGAATAGAAGTTTTGGTAGAATTCTTAAGTGTGCCCAGAAATAAATTCCATCTTTGATCTGTATTCAGAAAAAAGTCTGTTTAGGATTTCCATTTTGCTAAAATGTTTTAGAATATTATTTACAAAAATGAATTGTTTAAAAACTTCCCTTTAAAGTTTACAAAGTATTAAATAGTTCCAGTTGAATTACAAATTACTTCCTGAAGAAAGAATTAAACATATGCAAAAATACTTAGAGACCAAAACCTGTTTAATGCCTGTATGTTTTACACACACATTGCATGTGATTATTAGATACATACAATATAGTTTTTGACGGATGAATTATCACAGTTCTTCATCTTGTATCTGAAAGTCTGGGGAATGTTTGGGTTTTTTTGAAGGACTTTCAAACTCTACTGTAGAAGTACAGTAGTAGTAGGAAAGAAGAAAAAAAATCTGCTTTTTATTTTGTCCAAACCAACACAAACTGTTTGACGAAATAGGCAAGAAGGGGATAACAGTACTCTGTGTTACACAGACTTTGCGAAGCTGCTGTACTAGAAGAATATTACCAGTGGGGTTTATTTTGAAACTGCAGAGAAAGTGATAATGAAATATCTTTTTTTTTTTGTAGTGGATCAAAATTTTTAAGCATGCTGTTGTGGGATGTATCATTTCACTCTTGTGGTTTTTTGGCCTTACTCTTTGTGGACCACTGAGGTAAATATGTACGGTAAATAGTACGTTATCTCCTCAAGCTAACTTTTGTGACCTTTCCCTGTGTGGCCTATTGCTTCTCATTTTGTATCTGTCAGCCCATGATGCCAGCCATTTGTTTGCTTTTTTAAATTTTAAAATTACATTTATGCCTTTTTTTTCCCTGTAAATTCTTTTGTGTTTGGAAAGAGCTATGTAGAAATGTCTTGTAACTCTTTCTTTGACAAGATGCCAGTGACAGTCTTGATAGTGCTTAAATTATTGATGTGACTGATACATAAGATTACTGCCTATTGTACTGACTCTGGTTTACATTGTTTCCCTAGTGTCATCTCTCTAGTCACCCTGTTTACTTAACTGTTCTAAATTTGTGGTTTGGCAGTGAGCAGTAGCAATCTGTATTACTCTGTCAGGTGCCTAGAATTCATTTCTCCATTTGTTGCAAGGTGCAGTTTTTTTCTACCTGAAGGAGACAGAATGTAAGTCAGAAATGCTGAAGTTCAGCAATTAGGAGGCCCCGGCTGTGCATAAACTGCTGCACCATCAACACCACAATAAGTAGGATGAAATATAGTGGAGTAGGCCATAGAGTAGAAGCTTAAGTTTACAGAAAATATTGTCTAGGGAAGAATAATTTCACCTGAGCAAGTTAGTATCTTGTTGCCTTATAATAAGATTTCAATTTTAAGTAATCCATAAATGAGTAATTGTAATTTTTTGTTTGAGCTAGGAAATTCTTTGTTTTGTGATGTGTCTAGCGTGTCACCAGCTAGATCTATTTCTGGTAAAGGCATTGGTTTTACACAGAATCACAGAATGCTTAGGGTTGGAAGGGACTTCTAGAGATCATCTAGTTCAACCCCCCTGCTCCAGCAGGGACATCCTTTCAAAATTTTTAAGTTTGTTATATAAAAAATAGATTAAACCCTTGACCTCTGTTCACTGAGCTTTAGCTGAAATAATACATATCAAGCTTGTGCAGCACTCTCCTTTCAAGTGGGCTAAGTGTTGCTGTCTGTCTTCTTTTTTATTTTTTGCATAGGACGTTGTTGCTGTTTGAGCACAGTGATGTGGTTGTGCTGTCACTCCTTAGTGTTCTGTTCACAAGCTCAGGTGGAGGACCAGCAAAGGTATTTAAATATATTCTGACAAAAATAGAAGCTACTGTATACTAGAGGTACAAGTATCTCTTTTTGTAGAACAAAGAGTGTCTTGGACCTGTGTTTGTCTAAACAATAATTTTAAAAAATCGTGGTCCACTTTTAAGGTAGGACTTGCGTATAGCTCCTTGCTACCACCAAGTATTAAACCATCATACTGAAGCAACTGTTCTGGCAAGAGAAGTAGACCGTGAAGAGGGAAACAGACTTGATATTCATAACATACATTTTCTAGTGCAGTGGTGGTTTGCCCCCACTTTCCTGGCAAATCTAAAAACCTAAATTACTATAAAATTGTTTTGTCAAGGTCACGTTTTCCAAAAATGTTTGTTGCTCTTGTTTCTCTTACTCAACTAAAATATGCTTACCTTGATCAGGAAGAGGGAGGACCTTTTTTTTTTTTCTTGTAGTCTTTAACATTATCAGCTACAGCATGTCATAAAAATGTCAAATTTTTTTTGTTTTGTTTTGTTTCCAGACAAGAGGTGCTGCATTTTTCATCATAGCTGTCATCTGCTTATTGCTTTTTGATAACGATGATCTCATGGCTAAAATAGCAGAACATCGTATCCTTTCCTTTTATGTATGAGGAGAATAAAAATTTTAACTGACAACATCTGTCAAAACATTGTGTTTATGAAGATAGGAGCAGGGAGAACAGAATACTAAGTTGAATGCACTGAATTAAATATGCATATATTTTCCTTGATAGGAGTTCTCACTTATAAGACCACTATAGCGTAAGATTTTACTTTTCTGTCTAAAAATAATGATATTTATAGTCAGTTGAATGGAAGTTAACTTGCAGTTATAGGTCCCTTTTCTATTTGCTCATATCAGGTCACTTAGGTTTGCTAGAAGCATTCTTGATCCGTTCTCTTCTTGGAGAATTCTAGAAAAACTGGTTGTTTCCTAAGTGTTTTCAGTAAATGGTTGATTTACCTGGCTGGCAATCTTTTTGGTATATGCAGAAAGATAGTTTTGTACTTTTCCTGATGTGTGGTAGTTGTCACAGTTCAGCTGCTATGCTGAAAAGCGATGTGAAATTGCCTGCAAAAGCTTCAGCAATGATGGAAGCTAACAAAGATGCTTGTTAAGCAGATGAGCAGATTGGAAGTTGTTCAGAAGTAGGTTTCCAAAAGGTCTGCTCATCCTACTTAGTTGTATAGGGAAGAAAAAAAGAAGTGGTGCATCTAAGGTTGGACAGCAACAACGAAGCCCATAGCTGACAGCAAGTTGAAGGTAAACTTTCTGCAATTCCATGAAAAGAGCATGGAATTACAAATATATTAAGAAATAACTTTGATTAATCCACTGAGTTTTCAGTGAGTGAAGTGCTGAGTGAAGTGTCCTCTAGCTGATTTCTGAAAAAACATAATTATTTCAGTATTTGCTGTATAATGCTTGTCAATTAGTCTAGCTTTCTGAAGCTCGAATACTTACAAACTCAGAAAAAATGATCATATTTTAGACACTTCACTATTATAATGTTTTTACTGAAAGTGAATTTACATTTTTATGCTATCAGGTTTACTTTTTAATATTTACATGTGTGAATTAAAGTAAGCCTATGTATCATGACTATCTTCTATGCATTATTTAAAGAGATTCTGCCTTAATATTTTAAAATTCCTTTTTTTTTTCCAAATACTTTTAAATCTTTGTCTTTTGTGGGAATATATTCTTCCTTTCTGAACTTTAGGGATCTAGCAAACTTCTGCAGCTCAGTTTGCTTTCTTATGATTTCTTCTGCTACCCCATCTGTTCTTTAAAAAAAAAAAAAAAAAAGAAAGAAAGTTTGCCCTTAATCTTCTTTTATTTAGCCGAAGGGCACCATGACAGTGCTCTTACCCACGTTCTGTATACAATCATTGCTTTCCTGGGTGTTGCAGATCACAAGGTAAATAACTTCTTGGTTTTAAGTTGTGTGATATTTATATGTGTTTTATTGGTAGGAATTTACCTGACTCAAAAACAGTAAAAAAGTCAACATGTATGCCCAAACCTCCATCCCCTGCCCAGCCGGAACAGAACCAGCACCCTGATTTTTTTTTTTAAACATCTTTGCTGAAAAAAAACAATTCAGTTTCCGTTGAATACAAATCAGGAACCAGCTGAAACATGCAGCAAGCCAAACCATATAATATACAGTATTTTGTTGCTTTTTTTTAATTCTTCCCCAGGCTTTCCTTTGCAGTAGAGGCCTGTATCTGAAGACAAAGGTTCTCATACTTCTGTGCTTCAGTATTATTTTGTAAGGGGTGGAATGAGTAACTGAGTATCAGAATCTTACTGTGTGGGATTGACCTGACTGCTTGAGCTTCTCTGTTTCTTGTTGCGATAGTGGATATATTAGCAGCTCGGAAAGTGTTAATATGAAAATAAATCAGATATTTGCATTAGAGTCTGGTTGTCTGTGCACAGAGAAGGTGTCATTCAAGAGTGATAGGAGGCCATTTCTGTATGGAGTGTCTTGAGATTCATTTGTGGAACAACTTTGAATGAAAATACTGTTAAGTAGTATATGAGGGTAAAAGTAAAGGTAAGCAAATGGAAAGATTGTGGAAGTATTAGAAAAAGGCAGAAGTGACATGACATAGAATCCCTTTTCCCCGTTTCCAGGGAGGAGTGCTGCTTCTGGTACTGGCCTTGTGTTGCAAGGTTGGTTTTCACATGGCTTCCCGAAAGCTCTCCGTGGATGTAGGTGGAGCCAAGCGTCTCCAAGCGTTGTCTCATCTCATGTCCGTCCTCCTGCTGAGCCCGTGGGTCATCGTTCTCTCGCTGACAACAGAGGTAAGGCAGCGAGTGCACACTAGCAAACATAACTCGTTTGCCGTGTGCTTCAGCTTAAGAAGTGACTTAAATCTTTCCTTGATGATGCTGTTAGTCTTAAAGGTGTTTTATCTTTGCTTTCCTAAGCTCTCTATTTGAAGTAGTTTTCTGTATTTGATGCTCATCTTTGAATGATAATTTTATTTATGCTTTTTAGCTTCAGATGCGATATATATATTTACTGACATTGTACAAGGATTAATGACTGTATAAACACAGGGCCTTTTTTGTTTTGTTTTCTTCTCTTGAGGAATATATATTGTAATATAAGGACATGTTCATTATGCTTTTCTGTTTATGGAGAGTTAACTAAAGCTATGGAAGTATTTTAAGTAAGCTGCTGTAATTCTTCTTAGTTATATGTGTCTTTCTGTAGTTTCAATTTTGTTTTTCTGTAATAGAAATATTTGTGTTGATGTATTGTTGATATTGTTTATAAAGAAAGTGCGCTAGATTTAATGCTGCTTATACAGCTAATCTAATAGTAAACAATCTTGTTTGAAATGTGTATTTTTTGTTGCAGAGTAAAGTAGAGTCCTGGTCTTCTCTCATCATGCCTTTCATAACAGTCATCTTTTTTGTTGTCATCTTGGATTTCTATGTGGAGTCTATATGCTCTGTCAAGATGGAAGCTTCCAAGTGTGCTCGTTACGGATCCTTTCTCATTTTCATTAGTGCACTGCTTTTGGGCAACTTTTGGACACATCCAATAACAGACCAGCTTCGAGCTATGAACAAGCCACCACACCAGGAAAGCACAGAGCACGTTCTTTCTGGAGGAGTGGTAGTGAGTGCTGTTTTTTTCATTTTATGTACGTATTCTTATTTATCTTTTAATAAATTTGTTAAATTTTTATGTTATTCATTATTATGTTATTTATGTTATTTTCATTTGGGAAATGACTCTGGTCAAAATGCTTTTGACTGGGTTTTATATATTTCTCTGTATAAATGGAAATGCAATTCTGTTGTTTTACTGTCTACACAGAAGAATGTAACAACATAGCAGTAAAACTGAAGGGTAAACCCCAAGATGAGCTTGATAAGCACTTTGTTGCCCTGAATATTGCATGTCATCTTTGAACACTTGCATTCTAAACTTGCTGTGAAGCTTAGAAACAGCAACAAAAACTTGAATACGTTTCCTTGCAGCTGCCAATATCCTGTCCTCCCCCTCCAGGAAAGGGCAGAAAGGCACCCTTATTGGCTATTCCCCTGAAGGTACTCCTCTCTATAACTTCATGGGTGATGCCCTGCAGCAGAGCTCGCAGTCCTTGCCCCGCTTTATTAAAGAGTCACTGAAGCAAATCCTCGAGGAGTACGATTCAAGACACATCTTCTACTTTCTGTGCCTAAACCTGGTAAGTGCCTGCTTTCTTCCAACCCTAGTACGAAAAGATGAGTTGCTCTAAAGGCTCCCACGTTTGTTTTAAGGGATGCTTGGTAGAGTAGTCTCATAAAATAGAATCTAAAAATAGATTCTTATGCCAATCTTATCTTAAGTGGCTGGGCTGATCAATTTGCTCTCACAATGGGTCCAGGTTTTGTGTATAACTACTGTGCCAATAAGCAAATAATTACATGAGGATTAGAATAGTCTTGCTCAAGATGGAAGTATCTCAATGTTACCAGCAGATAACCTGAAACTAGTGAGGCCTTCAAGGTTTGAGATAACAAAGAGGGTACAGTGGGACTGAGTCACGTCATTTTCAGAATAGCCTTTTACTTCTAGCTTCTCTCTTTCTGACTTTTCCTAAAAAGATTATGCAATAAGCAAAATTAATATGATTTCATGAAAATTTTCCAAGAAAATAGAGGGAAAGACTTGAAGTGTCCATTATAATTTGAAGAGTTACATTGTGGAAACTGAAATGAAGAGAGAAAGGGAATTTTAACTTCATAGGCAGATCAATTATTAAAGAATAGCTAAAGCGTACAGAAGAAATATACATCACAAATGTTTCCTCATGTTTTTTTTTTCCAGAGCAAGCTGTTAAAAATAGTAGCTGGAAATAACTTTCAATGCATTTTAATAAAAGCACTTTTCAGAAGCCTTCTGTCCGATTGATCCATAGCAGAATTGATAGTCATTTGGGTATAATATTTCAATTTGCTGTAATCGATGCTTGTTTTTTGTAGGACTCCAAAATCTTTATTAGATAAGACAATATTGAACTTTTCTATTGAAATAAATCAGAGGAATAAATTATTGCCAACAATTAATTTGGTCAGTTGATGTCATTTCCAAACTACTTGTCGTATCAGCCACCCTGTGGTGCTATTTAATAGCATACTTCTTGATAATTTGATTTCACATTTCTTTACGTAGAGTGCTTAGTCTAGTCCAACTAAGCGCAATTACTTTCTTACAAGTTATTCATAATTTTGCAGAGGCATATCTAAAAATCATGAAAAAGGTGTTTGCATTTTATATGAGATAAACCTTAAAAAGGAAAGATTTGTAGGTGATACGGGTTTCGTGTGTGTCTGCTTTTTGTTTGTTTCTTTGTGTGTATGTTTTGCTTTTGTTTGTTTTAAGGTGCAAATGCATTTTTTCCCCCTCATTTAACAATTTTCAGGGACTTTTACAAAAAGAGCTTGTAAGTGATGACTTTCCGGCTTCCAAGTAGCTACAATAGTTGCACGAGTTTTCCCTTTCCTTTCAATTGTTTCTGTAGACAGTGCACGTGAAATAGCTGCAGGGACAGCAGTACTTTTATGCTAGTTCTGAATCCAGTCAGAATTGTTCATTGCTGCTTTGCACCAGAAGGCGCTGGTTTGTTATGATCTCTGTTAGAAAGGCGCTCAGATTCGGTAAAGAATCTCACAAAATTCCTTTTATTAGAGCTAACACTATAAGGGAAAAGAGGATTAGTACAGATAATTTTGTGTCCTTGCAGACACTGGGAACGTTGAGCTGTAAAGCGTCGATTGGGTCACAGCATGCCATGCAGATCTAGTTATCAAAAGGATATCACACTTTGGTCTTCTAAGCATTTACTGGGTTTTCTCAGTAAAAAAACAGTTCTGTTCATTGTTTCTGCTGTCAAACGAAAGGGACGTTCCCATGAGAAGCGGTGCTTCCAGATAAAGGCAAGGACACACAGGTGGTGTAACGGCCGGTGCCAAGTGCGAGCTGCCTGCAGGCTCCTCCTCGCACACTGCTGCTAGGCCGTTGGGTATGGGGCCCCACGCAGGCCTGCAGGCCACGCGGTGCGCGCCGCGGGCTCCTCGGGGTGCTCCTCAGGCTTTCTGCTCACGTTCTCCACGTCTGTGCAGTAACAGAGGGCTGTGTAAAAGTGACGCTGTGCAGTGCCACTTAAAACCCTAAATAAAACATTTTGTCTTCTCTTGTAGGGAGTTGGGGAGGTTGGTTCGAGAAATGTCTCATCCAGTGTCTCGTTGTAGGCTAGGAGGATATGACCAGTTTTGTTTAGAAGAGGAAGAAAATGGTTTAGGAATGCTTTGAACACTCAGATGTCCTTTGCAAGAGCATTGTGGCAACCACCAGGATATTAAATTAAAAATTAATCTTCAGGGAAATTTTCAAATCTTCTCTCATTTTAGGCGTTCACTTTTGTGGAGCTTTTCTATGGAGTGTGGACCAATAGCCTTGGTCTTATTTCCGATGGATTTCACATGCTTTTTGATTGTTCTGCTTTAGTGATGGGGCTTTTTGCTGCTCTGATGACAAGATGGAAAGCAACTCGCATATTTTCCTATGGGTATGTATGCTAACATTTTTAAGGACTATCTGAAAAGTTTGCCACTTACTCATTCTTAAAATGTCCATATCTTTATAGATATGCCCAGGATGTTTTAGCAACGCTTGTTTCCTGCTTTAAAAAAAAAAAAAAAAAAAAAACTCTTCCATACATGTTAACATCAGTACCCTCTTACTCCGGACAAAAGATTTCTGAAATATTAGCACTTCAGTAGCATAAAAGTCTACAAATAAGACTTTATCGCTGTGAATATAATTTAGAAATTATCTCTCTATATATGTATATATGTCAAACAAAAATATTTAAAGTTGATGTAGGTGTGGGTATTTTTTTTCCTCTGAATTTTTTTTTAAATGCATGGCTAAATGCCATTGGCATCTAGTAGTTTGAAGCTATATGTGTGCAATGTATGATATAGATATATATATATTTTTTAAAGGAAATATTTGGGTTGTTAAAACTTTGTGCTACTAGTGCATAGGCAGTTGCAATCTAGCTACCTGATGGAAAGAAACAGATAATAACCCAGAAATTAATGCATGATTCTGTGGTATTGTGGGTGGAGGAAGAAATCAAGCCACTCTTAAAGTACATTTAATGCAGCATGATGAACTTTAACTTTGAAATTTGTTTAAGGTACCTATTCTTCCTTCTGAAATGTGTGTGTGTGTGTATATATTTTTATATGTTTGCTTTCAGGTATGGGCGTGTAGAAATTCTCTCTGGATTTATTAATGGGCTCTTTCTTATGGTAATTGCTTTCTTTGTCTTCATGGAATCAGTGGCCAGGCTTGTAGATCCTCCAGACATAGATACAAATATGTTAACAGTAAGTTCTGTCATTTTGTTTGAATATTGTTTTGCACTTAATGCTTTGCTTATGTCCATCTTCTTTTTTTCTTTTAATTAAGATTTAAGTTGAGTATTTAAAAGACTTTTTTAGCATATAGTTCTTTTTTTTTTAATCCAAGCCATATCTAGTGTTAAAGTATGAGATATATGAGAGTGAATATAATTAAATTTTAAAAGTTAGGTTGATCTTTTTTCCGAAGAGGTTAACAGCTCTAATCCTTTTTAGATACCAGTTTTTCTGTAGTGAAAGGTGTTAAAGAAATAAGCATTTTGTATGAGACTAAACTTCAAAACAAGCTTGTATAGGAAATTTTTCTAGTGAGGAATCCACACTAGAATAATCCTTCTGGTGATGCTGAAATGGTTCCACGTTCTTTTGTTGTTGTTGCTGATGCTGGGTTTTTTGGGTAATTTTGTTTTTTAATTAACTATATAGTGTCTCTGATTAGCTTGCTCTAGTAGTATAATGATCCTCTAGGAATACATAGTGAAGTGAACGGCTTTCCTTTTGTGTGCATCTCGCAGCCGGTCTCCGTTGGGGGGCTCATAGTCAACCTCGTTGGTATCTGCGCCTTCAGCCACGCGCACTCGCACGGGGCGCCCCGGGGGGGCTGCCACTCGCACGAGCACAGCCACTCGCACCACGGCCACGGCCACAGCGAGCACGGCCACGGCCATGCCCACGGGGCTTCGGGAGGAGGCATGAACACCAATATGAGAGGCAAGTGCGGTCGCTCGGTCCTACGCAGCATAACTGGGTCTTCCCAGGGCTCCGATTTTTGAAATAAAAGCCACATACAGTTCAGTTTTAGAACCTCCCTCCAGAGGTGGAGTGACAGCCTTTAACAGAGTATGCATTTAATTTCTCAAACTCTTAAAACCAAACTCCTTAATGAATAAAGAAACATAATTCGAAGCACCACTTTGCACAACGTCCTCAGATTTGTGTGGTATCTTGTTGGTGACTCTTAAGGACTAATAAATAAAATATTTTTTCATTTGTTATAAGCATTGTTGAAAATTCTTGAAGTCTGTTTTTCTAACTTCCACATAGTAATACAAGTGCAAGGTCTCTGTCTGTAAAGATATTGCCATACTTGAAGGTGTCATGTGACAGCTGGTTGTAAAAACACTGTGGAAAGGGATAAGGAGAATAACCAAGGCAAACCAGCAGTCCAGGGTATGCTTTTATTTGTGGTTCATGAGATAAGATGAAGTATTATTTTACAAATCTAAAATTAGACACTAACTGAGAAGGACGAAATAGAAAATCTTTTCCCCTATTACTTAAAAATCTACCAAGTTATCTTACTTATTAAAATCTATAAAAGAATGAGATGTTATGTGTAAGCTACTCGGAGCTTAAACATTTTAACTAGTGGTCTCATTTCATGGCTTATTTTACATCAGTTGTATTTCAGTTACGTTTTTGTTCTGTGGATTCTTTTGTAGTTTTGCATATTTGTAAAGACTGCTTATCCACTTACTGTTTCAACATTCTTTTAGATCCTGATACTGAAGTAGCACTAATCTCATGAATAGTTAGAGGTTATTTTTCAATGAGTATTCTTGAGTATATACTGAGAATGCTACTGTTAAAGCAGTATAAATAATTATTTCTAGCAGCAGCTGACAAACAACTTAAACTGGAGCAGAGTTGGAGTATAAATCCAGATGTTAATTCATATCTGTCAGAATTGAGCAGTTCAGTGGATTTACAGTGATCTTTTCATCCTCTCTTAAGCATCAATGAGTCTTAATCCCTCTATCAGTGGTTAAATGATTGTGATATATATTGCAAATACCACTAACGTTTAAGACTACATTAGCATGTTTGCCTTAATCGTCAAATGCTTGACCAGATCGTTGCATGTAGAATGAAAATGGTAATTTATACCAATTCTTAGTCAACCACTAGGAAAGCTTTTTTGTACCAGGTTGGGCATGCAAATTTAGTTAAATCCTCCTGTGTTCCCACTAATGAATATTAAAATAAAGTTTAATATGTACTTCTAACAGAGGTGTTCAATCTATTCACCCAGTGTATTTTGTTTTCAGGTGTGTTTCTGCATGTGTTAGCAGACACTCTTGGCAGTGTTGGTGTTATTGTTTCCACGATATTTATTCAGCAATTTGGATGGCTGATAGCTGATCCACTCTGCTCTCTTTTTATTGCTACGTTGATTTTTCTCAGTGTTATCCCACTGCTGAAAGATGCCTGTCAAGTGCTTTTGTTGAGAATACCTCCAGAACAGGAGAAAGATCTGCATGCTGCTTTAGAAAAGGTCAGAAACACAACTTCAGGTGTTTTCATATACAAACATACAAAGTTGCAACTGTTTTTAATGATTGTTACTCAGGTAGTTCAGTGTGACAGCTACTTCTGCCTCAGAGAGCTTTGTCTTATGTAAAATCTATTTTGCAGAGATTTGAGATAACTGAGAGTTGTACTGATGCAAGAATTTTGCGGAGTTGGGGGGGACTAAAAACTTTTTCTGAAGATGATCTTTACGCACTGGCACTCACTTCATGATTTCAGACAAGTATGGTAACAGTGTAGGAAACCTAACTGCTAATAATAAAGTAAGTAATGTGGTAATTTCCAAAGCTGACAAGCCTTTTTCAGCTTGTTGTGTACGATTCAGACCACAGGAGTATATCTTGGGCCTGTAATTGCAGATTTCTGTATTTGTCCTATATCTTGCTGGACATGCTGGCTCATAGTGGGGTAGCAAAAGCAAAGTGAGAAAGGACTTGTAAAAGCACCTGTAGTCTTTTCCTGTCTGCTGTGCCAGGGAATACACTTTACAGCAACATCCAGTCCTCGCTGTTGGCTTATTTCAGGTTCCTGCCCAGAATCTCACTGCTGGCCTTAGTATGGAGAACTTCCCTGAGTTCTCCATACTGAGAGTATGGAGTCCCTAAGTCAGAAAACTGGTATGGGGTCTCTGCCATCAATGAGAGTTGGCAGGGAAGACTGTCCTGGTTTTGTATGTCATTTGGGAGAGGGGAAGATTAATTCTCATCTGCCTACGGAATAAAAAGTAGAAATTGGTTAGGAGAGATGTATAGTGAAGGAGAAGTGCTGTGCAGATTGAGAATTTACCTTTTGATGAAAGACGACCAAGTAACTCCTGCAGATGGAGGAAGAAGAATCTAATTCTTGAGAACAGTTGAGGAGTAAGTCATTAAAAGGTAGTAGGGAAAGCATGAGAAAAAAATGTTACCATAAACCAGTAAGACCAGTTTTCAAAACATCTTAAATTACGAGGAAGACATGTATCTGATTTAAGTCTAGCTGTCAGAACTAAGTAGGTGCTTATTCTGGATAGTGAGATAGCAGATGTGCTAGAAATGACTAAATGCCCAAACAAACTTTCTTCTTGGTCTGCCCATTGATGTTAATGTGATCTGTACACTAAGCCATTTTTTTTCTCTCTCTCTTCCTATTTATCATTGCACTCCGCAGTTGTTTTCTCCATTTAGTTTAAAAGTAATGGCTGGTAATGTACCTTCTTTACAGATTCAGAAAATAGATGGAGTCATATCCTACAGAGATCCTCACTTTTGGTGTCACTCCGCGAGTGTGGTAGCTGGTACAATACACGTGCAAGTGATGTCAGAGGTGATGGAGCAGAGAATTGTACAGCAGGTAAGTGCAAAGGTTTAGGCCCTAGTCATCTGCTACCTGTTCACTCCTAACCTTATTTCCATCACAGACTGAACTTTGAAGCTACTTTGATCGTTTCTGTAGCTGTTAGTGAATGTCTTAGAGCTAGTCTCTAATGCTGTACTTGCCCTCGCCTGCTTTTGTGGTTACTCACATAGACTTGTTTGCTCAGACTTCTGCCAAAACAAAAAAATATATCTATTGCCTTCCTTGCCACACCTGCCCTATCACTCTCCCCCGCAGTGCTTGGTTCTACTGAAAACAGTAGTGCATCTGCTGAGAAAAGGCGAGTGGGCTGGTTTGGTGCTGCACTGCAGGCACAACATGGGGAGAACTGGATGCTGGTCACAGGTTTATTGCAGGCTGATTAATGTGATCTGTCTGGCTTTCATTTTTTCTGTCTCAAAACACTGAATATGCTAATTCTCAGTACCCTGTATAAGGAAATGAGCAGTTATGCTAGAGTCACAAGTCCCTATCATCTGAAACATATCTTGACTTTCCAGGAAATTGACTTCTTGTGATGTCGATTGATTGATTGATTGATTTATATTTCAGACCCAGAATACTGTAAATTATTGTTATATAAAGTGTAAGTGCTAATGCTAACCATACCAACTGTAATACTCAGGTTACAGCAATTCTTAAAGATGTTGGAGTAAATAACCTGACTGTTCAAGTGGAGAAGGAAGCCTATTTCCAACACATGTCTGGCCTCAGTACAGGATTCCAGGATGTCCTTGCAATGACGCAGCAACTGGAATCCATGAAATACTACAAAGATGGTACTTATATCATGTGATAAGAAAGCCTTTGCCAGAGGGGATTTACACAGCTGCAGGATTCCATATGTGTATTTTTTGTCACAGGAACATGCGCATACATGTACAGAAACAAATGTACTATATATATGTTTTTTTTAAGCATAATATCTTTATTAAAGTTGGATCAAGACACTTTTATAAAGAAAGATGGACTAGAATATTTGCTGTATATGTGGAAATAATGGAAATCTTAAATACTGTAATTGGTGTTTATTAAACAGAAATCTTGCGACTTGTGGATGAGCACAGATATATTCCGTATTTTAAGAGAAAGTATGGAACATCATTATTATAATCCCTGTGCCATAGGAAATGGAAAGAGTTTAGGTTGCAATGGAAACAATCAGCTAAAATCTTTTTGTTCATTCAAACATAGCTTGAAGACTCTCTGAATAAAAAGAAATGTACATGTTTATTATGAGGAATAAATATTAAGCTATGAATTTTTTGCAGACTTTTGTTACGTAGGAATAAAAACACAGTTTTCATATTACATCTGCATATAAATCTGTTTTTAAAATTTACTTTCACTACATCAAAGCAAGTAGATGTTACCATTCTAATTTTTCTAAAATTAATTTTTAAGCATAAAAATCCAGCACTTGTCAACAGTGACTAATTGCAGATGCTTTTCTTTTATTGTTTTTGGTTGTGTGTCCTGGACAGATTAAAAAAAAAAAAGTAAAATAACTATTTTGTACTTTGTAGTGTGACTGTCTTCAAATGCAATAGTTTCAGGCATAAATTAATTCACCAGTAAACATCCACTTTCATTCATCCAGCTTAACTTTGTCTTTTCAAGACAGAATGTTCTGTTGTTTACAGGTGTGTTTCTCTACAGAAGGGGAGTGGGAGGACTTCACTTTATTTGGTAATCTTTACTTAATTATTCCACAGCTTTCCATTGTGCCAAAACCTATTTTACAGGGGCAGCTACTTGAGTAGCTAGAGAGCAGGTGAGTGAGCACGGAGCAGTGAAATCGTTGCCAGCTGTAGCTTGCTCATTACTAAAATGCTTTTCAGCCTCTCCTCAGGGAGAACCTGTTAATGGGGTAAAAACACGTGTCTTTGGAGGTAGTTATCGCTGCATGTGTTAATCCATCTCCCTATGCTCGGCCTTACTGTCAGCCCGTCCAGCACCTCCCGCCTTGGGCTGGTGCTGTGTGAGCAGCCATGTATCTTGGCACTCCTGTAGTGGAAGCCGGAGCTTTTCACAGCGTTTATCTCACCTTCCCCTTCCAGAAGGCTCGGGTCCGTTGGATACAGCGCTACACTTGCTCTTGCCTGAGCGAGGAATGATGTGTCAGGTTATTGGGCCTTGTGGTTGGTGTTATGGGAGTGGCCACGTTAGGGGATGGCGATGTCGCGT
>NW_010585419.1:138955-149187 GCF_000705375.1 Tinamus guttatus | reverse complement strand
CGGCCAGGCTGGACGTGCTGATGCTGCTCCGGTGGGCGCGGCGGGGACGGAGGGCTGCGCGGGCGGGTGCGGACCGGGGCTCAGGCCTGACCGTTGCGGCCTTTCTCCCTTCGCAGCCTGCGGGAGCAGATGAAGCAGCAACTCATGGAATACAGCACTGCGGCCCAGGCGGGTAGGACATCCCCTTCCCGACCCCCTGCCGCGGTGTCACTCACGGCCCTTGAGTCCTAATTTGTCAAAAGCCCTTGTTGCAGCAGTGATATTTTATAGCCTGAGTATCTGACTGCATTCTCGTGACATGCCCGTAAAGACACATCTCAACCCTTGACAAGCTGTTGCATAAAGTATTGCACACCTCCTCTCCCTTCTCGCCTCATTTTTTTGATTTAGACCCCTCTAACACTCTGACAAAACTTAGTAGTAGTACACGTAGTAATAGCTTTCAGGAATCTGATCGGCTGGGGTTTCAGCTTTTCAGCACAAAGTGCTAGATAGCGATGCCAATTAAACTTATTTCTTCTTGTTCCTGCTCTGTTTTCGGTATGTCTTATCCACTGAAACAACCGGTTACATGCAGGGCAGGGCTGTGAACCCACTCTGGGTTGTCCAAAAAGCGCTAAATAGGAATATGTTTCTCCGATACAGCTGACTGGCAGTGCAGCCACACTAATGGCAAAAGAGACAGTGAGGTGTGGAGCCAGGGATAAGAAATTACCTTATTAGTGTAGCCATCCAAGTGCGTACCCTTTATATTATGTAAACCGTTTTTAAAAATTTCCTGTTACTCTATTTCAGTAATGTGCTTGCTTTGCAGCTGAAGAAAGTTTTCCTGGCTATGTCACAGATGAAAAGATGATCAAGAGGTAAGTCAACTGATGATCTCAAATTTGGACACAGTTTAAAGTAAAGGGAGTTGGGAACTGATCTGGATGTTCTCTTTTTTTGCTCCTCCTTTTCAATGAAAACTCTGGATGAACTATCAATAATTTGCAAGAATATAATGAAAATAGAAGAAGTGAAAGGATAACATGGGAGGAAATATTTTATACAGTCCCCTGATATAGTCCTGTATCTGATATAGTTTTTAAATCTGCAATCCTTCTGTATAACAGCTAGAATTAAATAACATAATCCATATGCCGAAGTACTCCTGAATCAAATAATTCATAACTTACAGGCAAAACTCTTATTTCTGGCATGGAGAAAGCAAGTCATAACCTACAAGAGTGAGAATGCTTTTAAAATTTCCTTGTTCTTTTCACACTGTTGTTTTCATTTCAGTGCCACAACAAGTTTGGAAAGAGAGATGGAGAAAGTAAAAGTCTCTTTCAAAAACAAGACATTGGTGTTGCAGAGGCATGTATTTTTTTCCTGTTTATCTTGTGTTTTTTCTGTTTGTTTGTTTGTTTGCATAAGTTTGCAGCATGGCTGTAAACATAAGTCAGATTAAAGTGGGATTTCAAAATGGTACACTGTGTGTTACAAACCTGAAAGTCTTGATTAGTACCATTGAGCCAGTAAGAGTGAAGATGGAGATACCATACAGAACAGCAAAAGATACAAGTTAAAATGCACAAACCCCAAAGATCCTGAAAAATTGTGAAAGGCTGACCATATACATCACTACACATAGCGGTTGGTTGTGTTTTACAAATATTCATGAAAAGGTAGAGACTGTAGGTGCTGTGTATCTTCTGTGTTATAGAACTACCCATTTCAATTCCCACTTTTGTCCAAATTCCCTTCTGCAGTCCTTGGGATTATTGACATCTATGGTAAGTTTGACAAGTGAGAAATGCACTGTCACTCTTACAAAGAATCACTAATATGTTCTTTTAATCCTGAGAGTTAAAAATATATATATTTAAGCAGTGTGATATTTAAAATTGAGGGATATTTTTATATATAATTTTCAACATGAAAACGGGCAAAAATTGAACACTTGCAATCTCTTTTTCAATATTTATCTAAATTCTATTTTCTTAGTTTCTTATCAATTCTCATCAGCTCTTTTCCCTTTGCTATGCAGGATGCAGCTTACAGATGCCCTGAGAAACAAAGTGAAACAAAATGATGAAGACTCAAGGTAAGGTGTTCTGGGGGAAAGGATGGCCAAAAAGAAAGGAAAGGAATTGACACATTTGAATGAAACACATTTTGGCATTCCTTCATTGCATCATTTAAAAATAAGCTTTCTTCTTCTAATTTTGACTGGATAATACACATGATATACACCTTCTGTTTGGAATCACTATGATCAAACGCCTTATATCTGGAGTGGTTTTAATTTAGGCTTTGAACTAACCAATCTTTGAGTACAGAGAAGAAGATTTTTTCACCCAAGCCAGATCAACTCCAGAAGCTCACCACAGGTGTTTGTACACTAGCTCCATGATCTTGAACACAGCTGCTGTGGAATGCAATTGCTTTTCCTTTTCTCCTTCATGCTTTAATATTTAAGTTGGGACACAATAACATATCTTTGATGTTAAATGAGTATTTGCCTTCTTTGGGCTTTCTCCTTAGATTTGTGCTGATCATCCTGATGTTTGAGTGTTGACTGTATACAGGGCCTTGCCTCTGTTTTGTTGTCTTCATTAGTTAGTCACTTACTGTCTTTCAATAAGAACTGAAGATTTTGAACTTGTTTGAAATTACCTGTTCATCCCTTAGCCATTATGAATAGATGCATTGGAAGTGTAATAAAAGAAATTTCATTTCTGTAGGAAACATAGCCAAAGACACTCTATCTCCATGATGTCTCTGGCACTGGCTGGAATTCAGAAATTCAAATTACTTTCTGGAGTGTCTTGGCTACTTTGGTGCACAGTGAAAATGTAGAGCCTGGCAGTGTTAGATAAACTTAACTGAAACATTGAGGTGAAAATAAAGATAATATTTAGCCTCTAAAGCTATATGCAGTCTGCTCAATCTGCCAAAGAAAAGGCATAGTTTTGCAAAAGTAGAAAATAAAGTATGCTGAATTTTGGTGTTAGAGTAGGTTTTTAAATATATCTAATTTAAATATTTTTTTCTGTTAAAATATTTGTGCTGTTTGCGCATACTAACAGTCTGAAGGTCTGCAAATCAGTGTTTTCTTCCTTAGACTGATCTTGGAGACTATGAAACACATAACAATGCTCAGCAAATCAATACTTGAATCTCAGCAGGTAAGTGTGAATTGTTCCCTCTCTTGCTGTTGCACAGACTTGCTTTCCTCTGTAGGCCAGGGTTTAATTTGAAAGTAACAGGAATGCAGAAGTCACTTGAAGTTAAATATGTGGCCCAAAGCACACAGTTACTACTGGTGATAATATTCTTGAAATGCTTACTTAAAGGGAGTATGCAAAAAGTGTGCTTCTAGAGCTGTCCTTAACTACTTCTGTGAATTAAATTAGCATCTATCAGTGTTGATTGGATTAATTATTGGATTAATTAATATTTTTTTTCTTGCAGCAAACACATGAGATGGAAGAGAAACTGAATGACATTAGAAGGAAAAGACTCAGTAAGTGTGTTAATTAAATGAACTTTCTTTTATATTTGAATGAGCAGTTTGTGTTTTAGAAAGTGCTTCTTGCAGCAATATTAATGTATGAAATCACTGTGAAACTCTGAATACAGTTATGAAACTTCTAAAGAGTAGTATGAATTATGTTTAAAAAAGAGAGCCGGCATGTTGGCTACATGTGGGTGAGACTGATGTGTTAGAACAGAGAGGCAAAATACTCAAAAGGAATGTGGTTTAGTTTTGTTATTTAGCATGCACTCCCCAGTTTATTACACCTCATTTAGGGGTTTTCAGAGTGAATTCGTATTAAATGAGTCCTACGGCACCTAGTTTTTGTTTGCTTGTTTGTGATGGTGCGATGGCACCTTTGTGAAATATTTGAAGACTGAGAGAGGACTTCCCTACGTTGAGCTTATGTAATAATGTATATCTTGATGCTCAGTATGCTGGTTAGATTAGGTCAAGAATGGAATTTAAATTTTTTTAACTTGCTTTTCAGAACTTAATATGGTTAATATATTTTTGAACATGTAAATATTTGCTCCCACTGTGGCATGATTAAGCCTGCCAACAGTTTTAACCACTACTTATTTTATTGTGTTTGTTTCATCAGTAGAAAGTTCTGTACATGTTGAGAGTAGTAAACAAATGCAATCAAACATCTGTCTTCAAAGGAAAAAAAGGCATCTTGGTTTTACTGTGTTTAGTTTTTAGACTGATATTCTAAGAAAACTAGAAATATTCACTCACGTTGTCCATGTCCCTTGCATGACTTTGGAGCTTGGTTTGAAAATGAGCAAAAAGGTCTTCAACTTCTTCAACTATAGAGATTGTGCCAACTGGAGATAAGATGTAGGACGGATGTTCAAATTAGTGTCTATCTGATGGAAACACAGGCAGTGCACACAGTACTTTTTATTTTGCCAGCAGACATAGAACTAGTTTGTATATATTGACATGAGATGCAACAGCACATATTGGCTTTAAGTGGAAGAGATATCCCGAGGTAACTGGAGGGAAGGGATGGGGTAAGAAGTTAGGATTGTTGCAGTGGAAGTGCCTTAGATGTCTGTGGGAAACAGGATTTCTTTTGTTCCACTGTGAAGAGGCCTACTTGTTAATGTTTTGCTTTCTTGATAATGGAATAGTACTAAAAGAAGCTGGAAAAAACAAGCTACTACAAATTCATACTACAATGAGAAAAAAGAAGGAACTGGCAAGTACAGAAGTCAGTGAAATGCTGCAAAAGATACATAACAACTTACAAAAAGAAAAGGAGATGACTACATTAATTCAAAATATATTCCAGGTAATGAATCATAACTTTCAGAAGCACGCTTGTAATCTTATGTCATAATGTCTAATAAATGTAAATCCATAGTATAGTAAATGTAACTTTAAACAAGATTAAGACATACTGTGCGCTTTCAAAAAAGCAGTGATGGTAGTGAAAAATATGCCACATATGGAGATAATTTTATTGCTTTAAAGATGAATATATGGAACTTCCCCAAATCGTTGTTCAGAATAATTATTTCTAAAACTTCAAAATGGTCTGTCAATCTATATTTACTTTTTCCCATCTGAGATACAAAAATGATGCATGTCCTAGAAGAATGACTGTCACACCTCCCCACACCAGTTTCCCAGCAAAGTGGAGTTGCAACTTGCAGATTTGTCCACAAATGCCTTATGAAATCCCAGTTAGTTTATTAAGCAAAAGATAGACTAGGAAAAGACAAAGCTTACTTGCTGGCTTTGGGACCAGGTAAAACCATTCTGTAAATTCGTATGATCTGAAGAATTTCTTAGGACAGGAACATACAGATGTTTCTGTATCATATGCTATGTCTACTAATAGTTTGCAATAGAGTTTTTGTTTGTTTGTTTGTTTCCCTACGTATTGACAGTAAGATCTAAACTAATACTGCGCCTCCTTCTACCTGTTGCCCTACTGCCCACTTCAAACACTGCTGTGAATTCCAGGGAGTTTTAATATAAAGATTAAATACAGATCTCTTAAGAGATTTCAATAAGAATAGTTGTTTTTATAGGCCTTTTGTTTTTTAACCTAAAATTTTTTCTTTTTGTAGAATATCATAATTGCAAGCAGAGTTAACTGGGCAGAAGATCCATCCTTAAAGGCAATCGTTCTACAGCTTGAAAGAAATGCGTCTTTTCTCTGAGTGAGGAGCAGTGGTGTTTAGTTTTATACACTGTATGTAAATGACATACTAAACTTGGTGACAACTAACACATGTTATGAAAGCACATTTTAAGATTTTGAAAATATAACCTTTCTGGACAAACTTCCTCTCTTAGAGATTCAGAATGTTGCCACACAACTCTTAGAAGTGAAATTTAACTGTTGGTATATAGCAAATGCTGGAATACCTAATGAAACAAACTGAAGAATCCATTACTGGTTGCTGTATCCCAGGAACCCACCTCCCTCTGAAGTGCGGCAATGCAGCTGCATACGACCAGCTTTTATGTAGAAGTGGGCTTGAACCAAGGTTGTACCACTTACATGCAGCCTAGCTACTTACTGCGTGTGAGAGTAGCTCTTCCTTCCTTTCAGTGCTGAAAGGCTTTGCAGGAGAAGGCAGTAACATCACCCAGCACAGCAACATGAAAAGTCCCAACGAGAAGACTTAGGTTGGTCAGCATCTGCTTTGATTTTTTTTCCTTCTTAAAACATTAATAATTCTCAACCATGAAAAGGCTGAACTCATAGCTGTGTCTCTTGTGACCACAGCCCATTGGCTGTGTGTATGAAGATTTAAAATTAAGAAGTAGGGGAGGGATTAATCCAGCTTCTTGCCTGACTGGCCCCAGGGGAGAAGCATCAAGGGTGGTGGATCTCCAGGCCAGGGAAGCTTTGAGAGGCATCCTTGGCTAGATGGGGACAATGCGTTTACTGATGGATCTTCAAAAGTAGTAGAGGGGTAACAGGCCACAGGATATGCTGTCATTAAGGGGAGGGAGCTGCTAGAAGGAGGAAGCTGCCATCTGCCTGGTCAGCCCAAACCACAGAACTGTATTCTCTAATAGAAGCCTGTGAATTACAACAAGGCAAGCTACTGAATATCTTTACAGATTCTAAATATGTATATGGGGTGGTACATATGTTTGGAGAACTGTGGGAAGAAAGAGGTTTATTCATGTGTTGAAGAAAGGCACTGGTACATAAGGATCTGATTGCCCACCTACTGGAGGTAGTGAACCTCCCCAAAAATGTCTTGATAATTCACATCAGGGGACATCAGAGAGGACACTTGGAGCAGGAGGTAGGCAATCAATTGGGTGATAAGGAAGCTCAAAAAGCAGCACTCTTACCAGAAGTATCTAAGATCCTCCCTCTCCTCCCAGTAGTCCAGCTGAGCGGAATGCTCAAGTTTGTGTATTCCCCACAGTCTGGCTGAAGAGCCGGAAAAAGGGAGGGGAGAGTGAGCAGAGCCATGAGCCGAGAAGGACAAAAAGAGCCATCTGCCAAGAGGTGGGGGCCTTTACAAAGGAGGGAAATAGAGGAATTCCCCCACCTTCTTCAGCAAGGGGGACAAAGGAGTCAGGTGGCCTTAGGTGAGAACAGATGGCAGGAGGCAGGAGTTTGGTATAGGCGGGCCAGGAAGGCTGTAACTTCTGAGTACCTTGGCCAATGGGGCGTCCCTCCGTCAGGAAATTAGGATAAAAGGGGGGCTGCGTCCTCCAGCAATTTGAGAGACCCCACAGGGATATGCCCTGTGGACTCTCCCCTTATTGGAATAAAGTTTTAGGACTCCTCAGTCTCCTTTTTGGACATTCAGTTCTTGACAGCGAGATTTTCCACACACAGCCATTACCGGAAAAAAAATGTCTTTTCCACTAGAAGAATTAGAGATTATTGAAAATAATGGGCAGAAAAAAAAGGATACAACTAGTTTACAAAGGAGGGCAAGCAAGGGGTGCCCAAAGCCCTAGCTCTACAAATACTGAAAGAGCTTCAGGAAGGAAGCCATTGTGGCTCTAGAGGGCTGGCCTTCCTTAGAGCCTGAGGAGGACTCTACGCTGCCCTTGGTCTTTTTGTTCCCGCAAAACAGGCCTTTGAGGGCTGTCTGACTTGGGCTAAGGGCAGCAGCTGAGCCGCAAGAGAAGTTGCAAAGCCAAGACGGCCCTGGGCTGTACACCCATTCCAACAATGTCAGGAAGACTTCACTGAGATGCCTCATATAGGGAGGCTTAAGTATCTTCTGGTAATAGTATGGAGCGGGTCATGAATGCCAGACATCAACTTCATAGAAGCTGGAACTGACTTCATTTATTTCGCGTTACGTATCACAATATATAGCAATTCGCATAGCAACATCTCAGTAGAGCATCAGTAATTGGTTACAAGCATTAACGTGCAAACATATCATAGGTTGCTAAGCCGTATCCAAGCGCCTAACCGCAATGGCCACACTGACATCTCAAGGCAGCTGTACTTCCTCAAAGTTGTCTTTTATAATGAGCAACTTTCTCATTTCCCGCCAACTTAGCCCAGTCAAGGACTGGTCAAGAACACCCCCATGTCCCTGTCCTCCACAGTATGTGAGTTAACAAGATAGCCTGAGGCATTTCCAACTGCCTCAGCAATAACCGGGTCTGTAATTAAGGTGTTCTTAGACCAAATAATTCCAAGATATGGGTTGGTAGAGCCAACAGATTCAAACATGTGGAGGCCTGCTTCAAGGACAATAGTACAGGATGCCTCATTAGTAGATAAGCAACCTCAAGGAGGGCAGTGCAGATGTTCTTCAGCAAACAAGGAGCAAAAGCAACTGTCCAGCTGCTGCAGGACTGAGAAACTGATTGGATAGTATCTGTGTAAGCCTTTAGATTATTGCTTTATTCAGTAACTGTGCTTCACATGCTTGTAGGCAAATAAGGCATTGTATCCAGGACAGCACAGTATATAAGCTTTATCTGATGCTCACTAAAATGTCTTTGCTTCATTATTCTGGAGGCCCTGCTCTCAATACCCAACACAGACAGAGGCACTCATTTTACAGGAAAGGTCCTTCAAGGTGTATATGACTGCCCTGGGGATTCAATGGGACTTGCATATCCCTTGGCATCCCCAGAGCTCTGGTAGAGTGGAAAGGATGAATGGGAACATTAAAAAGCATCTTTTGAAATTGGTGTTAGAAACCAAGATGCCGTGGACACAATTTCTACCATTAGCTTTAGCAAGAATAAGAGCAAAATCTAAGGCAAACATTCAACTGTCTCCCTTTGAAAAAATGTTTGGGATTCCCTACCCTGCTAACAGCCAACCTGGCAGGAAGGTGGAGATAAGCAATATAGGTTTAAAGCAATATGTGGCCAGAATACTTTATCTTGTGAAGCTCCCCAACAGGAAGCCCAGCTCACACAGACTGTCCCCTTGGATTTTGCAGTCCATATTACCCAACTATGAGATTGGGTCTTGGTCAAAGAGTGCAAAGAAGCACCACTGCTAATAAAGTGGCGTGGACCCCATCAGGTATTACTAACCACAGAAACATCAATCAAAACAGCTGAACATGGATGGACTCATCATACCAGACTTAAGATTTCCAAGACTCCAGAAATCTGGACTTCTCTCCTGAAGAAAGAGGATGGAAAGCCCTGGCTAACTCTCTGTAGATCTGTACCGCTGGCTGGGAGTGGGTCAGGAGAATAAACGCTGGGTCTGTGGGAGTCCAGGAGGATATGAAGACTGTCCATGGGTACCAGACCTATCAAATACAGGTGGTTAGTTAATAATCTATGCAGAGTCCACTACGCTTCTGAAAATGGGTGTAGTGGTTTGTAAAAACAAATATTGTCCAAAAAAAAAAAAAAAAGGAGGGCTTGAGCAGAATGCTCAAGTTTGCGTATGCACAGATAAGGGGATTCCCCCACAGTCTGGCTGAAGAGCAGGACAAAGGGAAGGGAGAGACTGAGCAGAGCCATGAGCGAGTGGGACAAAAGAGCACATGCCAAGAAGTGGGCGCCTTTACAAATAAGGAGATTCCCCCACATTCTTCAGCAAGGGGGACAAAGGAATTGGGTGACCTCAGGTGAGAACAGCTGGAAGGAGGCAGGGAGTTTGGTGTAGGTGGGCCGGGAAGGCTGTAACTTCTGAGGACCCTGGCCAATGGGGAAAAGCAGAGCACATCCCTCGGTTGAGAAATTAGGATAAAAGGGGGGCTGCATCCTCCAGCAATTTGAGAGACCCCACAGTGGACTCTCCCCTTATTGGAATAAAGTTTTAGGACTCCTGTGTCTCCTTTTTTGGACAGTAAGTTTTTGACAGCAAAATTTTCTGCACACCATGATGGGTCCTCAAGACATCCCTGAGAAGACACAGACTGCAGGTCCTGTCCCACATGGCAAAATATGGCCAACCTAGAGAAAAAAAAGGTACATAAAATGGAAGATGGTGCCTGATGCTGTTAAAATCATGCAATGAAGCTATATTTTAAGTGCATTTTTACCTTGAACTTCCTGATTTTACTTCACAGTACAAGTAAGTTGGTATGGCAAATCATATTTTGTGTAAGGTTTTGGATTTTATGTTTTTGCTTTTAGGGGTGAGTGTCTGATTTCAGCAGACGACTCGGCCGGGCCACTAATTCAAATATCCGCTTGTTCTTCGCGCTCTCCTTCAGCGACGCTCCGAGGCCCCGCTGCCGGCGCCGGGCCACTAATTCAAATATCCGCTTGTCCTTCGCGCTCT
>NW_010585419.1:122518-138788 GCF_000705375.1 Tinamus guttatus | reverse complement strand
CGATGAGCTCCCCGGGCAGGAGGTGGAGGAGGAGGCGGTGCGTTACCCGCTGTGAGGGGCTGCGCTCGCCTCTCCCGGGAGATCCCACTGGGTTATGAGGAAAAACCGCAGCCCCCGTCGTGACGAGTATGTGCACAACATAACTACCACCTCTGCATACCATTCCTTTCTTATTCACACCTTTTCCAGCCGTGTGCGGGCAGCTGACAGAAAATACAGAAGCCTACACAGGTAGCAGTTACACAGTTCTTGTGATAAAACTGTGCAACTCTTTTTTTTTTTTTTTTGCCACTGTCATAGCTACTTCTACATGATCTGGGATTCCTGTGAGAAAAGTAAAGGTGCCCTTATCCCAATGCCAAACACAAGGATGAAGGGGTAGTGTTAAAAGTGAAATTTCTCATTGGATAAATCGAAAACAGAAGTTTGTCAAAATAATGGTGCACAAAGCACCACTATAGAAGTGGTAAAATAATGTTATGCTTTCTATTGCATTATTGTTTAGAAATTTTTCTCTTCCTGTGTGCTCCTACTGCCTTGTCTTCTTCTAGGTAGTCAAGCCACATACTCCCTTAATTAAGTTCCCGGACAGAAAAAGCATCCCCAAGCCTAAATGTAAGTATTTGCTGTAAGGATACAATGCGCGTAACTTATTTTCACATTAAATGTTTTATGTAAGAACCAGGACACATTTTTCTCTCTCTTTTTTTTTTAATTTGGATTAAATATTTACCTGCTTTTGAGCGGTATTTCTAGAACAGCTCTTTGGCATTTCCATTCCGGACATTACAACTGTGCGGAAAAAAACACAGTGTATGCATGTATTGGTCAAAACAATATGATCCAGATTCCTGGAGATTTCCAGTATTTTCCTGATCCTGATTTATATACAAGGTCATATTTTTGCAAATAGTAATAGCTACTTGACACATTTCTGTCAAAGTCACCGTGAGAATAAACCTTGGGCATTCAGTGATGTTTGCAGAAATAATGTTGGATTTTGCTCAGCCTTTTCCTAATTAGAGTGTGCCGTGTCTATGGCATTTCGTATCCTGATTATAGCTGAGAAGGCCTTGCCACTCTGCATTTTAAGATATGTTTTCTAGTGCTATTAGTTAATATTGAGGAAAAAAGTAATTACTTTGTGATCTTCGACACATCCGTTTTTATACCTATAGCTATGTTGATATTTACAGGATTTCAGGCAGTTATATTAGATAGAAGTTATATGAGCTGGATGATATTTTAATATTCCATTTGAGTCAATAAAGCTTTTAAAACCAAAATAACAGATGTCTCCATCTATCCCTCTCCCCTTATAACCTTGATGATACTACATGCTTTTTCTGTGAATACAGTTTCCTAGTGAAAGAGTTAGGTATGGTTTATCTTCTGCTGCCACATCAGTATTTCTGACACTCAAATATGCTTGCTTCTGCTTTCAGCGTGTTTTCACTGTGCTCTTACTATATTTAACAACAATGAAAACATTGTGGGAAGTAAAGAATCTTAATTAAGCATTTCTGGAAGGAGGAAAAAGCAGTTATCAGTAACTGGTAACTTTTGTTGGCTGCTCGTGTAGTTAATTGTGCAGTCTTAGTATATTTCTGTAAATGGTTTTGCACTCTGGGTTGCAGTGCAAGAGTCCCTACAAGCAAGTGTGCCATCACACCATGCTTCCAAAGCACAGGAGTCCCTGGGAGGCAGATCACCCGCCTTTCAGAATATGTCACCTGTTAGGAGAGTACAAGGGGCGCCGGACAGTTCGGAGTTAGCAAGAACCTTACCTCAGAAATACAGAAGGAAACTTATGTCAGAGGAAGAGATAGAATACATTCAAGTAAGTTTGTTGGTGCATATTTCTGTATTATCTTATTTTTACACATTCTTTAAAGTTTCAGATATGGTATGGCATTTTAATTCTTGTTAACTGTGTGCCTGGAGCTTTCACACCTATGCACAATAAATGCACACAATATATGATGCACAAGAAATAAAACGGCTTATTTTTGTAGTAGTACACTTCTAGCCTAATTTTTCTGAGAGGTAAATCCTAAAGGTTTTGTTGACAAAATAATGAATTGAGTAACTGTTTAATTTCTTATAAAGATTCTAGTAGCTGACCTTGCTTTTGTTTTTACTTTGCCACTTGAAAATAATAAGCGAAAATAATTCTAAAACTTCTGTAAACTGCTGCTGTATTTACAAGATCTTCCTAAAAGCCAGCATTCCCTGGAGCATGGGAAGCAGGAATCCAGCTGGTTATTTTTTGCAGGTGTTTATCTTTTTGTATTCTTCCTGAATTGAAAAAAAATGTTATTGATTGATGCTAATACTTTGAGACTCTGTCCATGTTCTTTTATAATTAAAAATCAATGTCTCTATTATCCGTAATAGCGCAAAGGAATATTTGCTCTTAATGTTTACTTTCTGTAGAGTATATTTAACTGTCTATTTTACAGCGTGGAGGTCCTGAATAAGCGTGAAGCACCGGAGATAGTTTGTTCACCACTGTTGAAGAACGAAGTATTCTATTCACAACAAAAGCATCTCCTTAATGTTATAAATGATTATCTATTAATAGCTTTAATAAATACCCTGTATGAAGGGTGAGAAGGTTGCCACATAATACACTATTAATTTATGAGTGTGGAAGGCTTTCTTTTGATGGCTAACAACTGAATATACTGGATGTCTGCACAATTAAAATATTTTTCTAATTAGCCATTCTTCAAACTTGGCAATAACAGTGTCCGCAGTCGCTTTCTTCCGCCTGCGAATCCCCAGCCGTCTCCTCGGTGCCGGTAGTTTTACCGGTAGCAACGTCCTTCTAGCGGGCCGCGCCGCACGTGGCGCTGCCACCACGGCCCTGTGTTGTCTCCCCTAGTTCGCCACTGTCTACAAGGCGAGGGACAAGAGCCAGGAGCGCATCGTGGCCATCAAGAAGGTGAGTGCGGAGCAGCCTCCTCGGTGCCGCCACCCGGCCCGCGTTGTTCGGGCAGCGGCTTTGAAGTCGGTTAAATGCTCCAAGGAGTCTGCCTCTAGGGCCGCTGCTTCAGGTGTACCGCGTGTCTGAGTTCCTTGCGGGGTCTGCAGCTAGAATGTTAATATCCCTAGCAAATGGGACTAGGGATGTTGGGCTCCACAGTACAAGAGGGATGTGGAGCTGCTGGAGAGAGTCCAGCGCAGGGCCACAAGGATGATCAGGGGCCTGGAACATCTGCCCTGTGAGGAGAGGCTGAGGGAGCTGGGCCTGTTCAGCCTGGAGAAGAGAAGGCTGAGAGGGGACCTGATCAGTGTCTATAAGTACCTCAAGGGAGGGAGTGAGGAGGATGGTGCTGGCCTCTTTTCACTGGTGGCCAGTGACAGAACTAGAGGTAATGGCCACAAACTGAAACACCAAAAGTTCCACAGGAACTTAAGGAAAATTTTTTTAACAGTGAGGGTGACAGAGCACTGGAACAGGCTGCCCAGAGAGGGTGTGGAGTCTCCTTCTCTGGAGATCTTCCAAACCCGCTTGGACGCAGGCCTGTGCCACGTGCTCTGGGTGACCCTGTGCGTGCAGGGGGTTTGGACTAGATGATCTCTAGAGGTCCCTTCCAACCTTAGGCATTCCATGATTCTATGGTATGTCTCTTAAAAACACACACTTTCAAACTTCAGGTTTTATTAGTTCTTGCTCGTTACTTTTTTTTTTCCCTTCCTCTTCCAATCCCTTATTTCTTTCAATCCATCTGTGCTACTTCTGAATAAACTCTTTAGAATTGGTGGTGGGGAAGACACTGGCAAAAGTGGCCATAGGTCTGCAGCTGCTTGAGCACAGCCGAGGAAAACGTGTTTGCGTTTTCATAGGCTGTTTCACTTCATGGTGTCCAGAGAAGCATCTGAAGCTTTTGTATTGAGAGCAAGTCTAGACGGTCACTCACTTTGACATCATTTCTCCCTGGAACGAAGTTGGTCACTACTGTAACTTAACTACAAAGCATCTTACTCTGCCAGTTTGTATTATGTCTGTTCTCACCACCACAATTTTTTTTAAACTTGCCTAAAAGCTAATGGTGGGAAGTCAATTCTCTCTATAGATGAATAAATCTAGTTGGATAACTCCTTTGTGGTACTAAAAATTTGTTTTAGAGGAGTAGCATTAAGGAGTTTATCCACAGGTGGGACTTTTAAATAATGTGAATCTCACTTCTTTTCAGATTAAACTTGGACATAGATCAGAAGCTAAAGATGGTAAGTCTTTAACAAAATAATACTCCATAACTTTTGTCTGGTTTGCTTTCTGTCTATAAATTGGTGAGTTAAATTTTTACACCATAACTTAGCTGAGATAAAATGAGCTCAACTCTTTTAGCCTTAGGCTTACTTCCACGTATTTTTTTTTCCTACAATGTTGTAATCATGGTTTTCTTCCCAACCTGGAAGCATTAAAAAAAAAAAGGCAGCAGCATTATCTGCATACATAATATATATCTAAATGTGAAGGCTTTCTCAATTTAAGAGAAATACAAACACGAATAAAATGTAGAGTAGTGCAGAATAATTATTTCACTAATACATAGGCAAAATCACAGCTAAACAAATTGATTTACGTCACAGAGTTTAATATATCTTTTTCAGTTGATTTGTTTGTGTCTATGGCAGGTGAGAACATCTATTTCTGTTTCAGATGTTTCACTTATGTTTCATACTTTTTGTGATTTATGCTGAAACAAACATTAATAAAAAGATCTTAAGCTATTAAAAAATAGACGGTGCATGGATTTGTTCGTTGTTTTGTGTTGAAAATCAGGTCCATAGAGCAGTTTCTTTTTGATCATGTGTTCTGGCCCCCCGCATACTTTTAGGCAAGGATATAGTAAGTAAAACCCACTGCTGTTGGTCTCCTCTCACTACATTTGTGTGTGACAGAATTTTGTATGTGCCCAGGGTGTTGCTGTTCAGGGATCCTGCATCAGGCTCCTGCTTTCTAGGGAAGCATCTTGGCTCTCAGCTCTTGAATTACATCCTTGCAGAAGAATCGCTAAAGGGAATCCCGAGTGCCGATCCAGACTCTGCTGGGTGGGCCAAGTGCTGCAAAGCCATGATGCGGCTGGTCTGCAGTGGGCTGATGCCCTCAGGGGCGGGTGTCACTTCTGGCCTGTAGGATATTCAGCTGCAGCTCAAAGATGTTCTTAGTAAGAGCAGCCTGGACCATGTCTGGTCTCCCTGCATTACCTGGGAACATGCATGGCAAACGTCTGCTTGATTATAAAATGGCACACGCAAAACAGACAAAGCAGAAGTGTAGAGTAACACCTGTAGCTCTGCACCAAACTGTGCTACAGTCTGACCTGTTATGTGAGATTCAGTGTGCGAGAACCGGTCTGCTGTTGTTCACCTCACGCACAGCTGAAACTCTTCTTGGGCAACACTCCACAGGAAAACTGCTATTTGCAAGATGCACTTTTAAAACAAAACTAAAACGTGAAAATATAACATGGAAATTAAATGCAGATTTTCTAAACTTGTGTGGAAAAACTTCCCATTTTTGCCAAAAAGGGCATGTATAGCTTCATAATGTAAATCTGATTACTGTGGCATAGAGTCTACTTGCTATGGAGGAAGTAAACATCCACTGCAGGAATGTGTTTGGCAAGTCACAAGCTGAAATCAATTTTTGAGCAGAGAGGAAGGAGATTTTAATAGCAAGTTACAGAACAAGTGATTTCTTGGTTGCAGTTAATACAAAGTTTTAAATTTTTATTCCCTCTCTGTCATCTTTCTTTCAATCAACAGGAATCAACAGAACAGCCCTCAGAGAGATAAAGTTGTTACAGGAGCTAAGCCATCCAAATATTATTGGTGTAAGTAAAATGAATGCTAGTTCTAGAATTGATCCTTGCATACTGTTCGTGCAGCTTCCCACGGAAGTATAGAATTCATTGAGTCATGACAATGCTGCTTAGTTTTTATTTTCTTGTTTTTCCAGTCCACTAAGGGTAGTAAAACAATCGTTACTGCAAAGTACCATTTTCAGCAATGAAGACTTTTTTTTTTTTTTTAACTAAGTGGAAGTTAGTGCTGGGGAGAATTGTGGACACTTATATCGCCAGATTTTTCATCTCTGCTAGATATGCAAATAGGTGCAGTGCTGCATTTACCTGCTGATTTGCTCTGTGTGGCTCTGGTAACTGCTAAAAGCAGGTTTTCACAGGCAGTGGACAGGTGGGATTCTTGGAGCTTACTAGGTATTAATGCTGGTCAAAATCTCTGTGAGCAGGAGCAGTGTTTATGTCTTTTCAGTTGCTGTTTAGTTTGCCTTACAGATAAAAATACTTATTTGAGGCTGGAAATATTTTAGAATTGACTAGTGTAGATAATTTGAGGCTTTTGTCATAAATGTTAGGCCAAATGAGAATTTGTCTTGATATTTAACTCTTCAGCGTGGAGATACAGTGCTCTTCTGGACTGTAAACTTGCTTTCAAAGTGGTTGTTTTAGCTGTCTAAATTAGAGATTGTGCAGAGAAGAATAACTGAAATGTTAAAGGGATGAGCAGCTCCTTTAAGAAAAGTCTGGAGAGGAGCAGGCTGGGAGCAGTGGGGGAAGTCTACAAAACTGAGGTGATAAGGTAAATTTAGAAGTGTTATTTGCAAACTAAGAGTTGGAAATAAGAGTTAATCATTGGCACTGGTAATGTTAGAATTTCTTTTTTTTTTTTTTTTTAAACTACTTTAAGCAATATGTGGTCAAATTTATGTGTCAAATTTATTGCCAAGGTGTTTGTGGAAGCAGATAGTATCAGCAGGTCCCAAAAGGAACCAAAGCAGGATCAGCAGGTCCGTAAGCAGTTACCAGAGGCAATAGGCGATAGGTAACAATAGGTTTGTACATTCTTAGCAACTCAGTTGTGGATGTTGGAGTATAAGAAGCACACATTGCAAAGAAGTGGCCCAGTTTGTATGCCAACCTGCAAAGCATCTCCTGCTGCATGGCTTCTGCAGAGGAAGAGCAGAAGCACTGGCCCCTGCTCTTGAGCATGAGTGTTTGAGGAGATCCCATGAGCTGGTGTAGCGAGAACCTAAGGTATGAGCCCTGCCACAGGCGGCCTGTCTTCTTGCTCTAAGGAGCAGAATGCTAGATGGTCTTCGTCTTCCTCCACGTCACTGTTCCTACCTTTACACTGCTTAAGAAGGGATTATTTGGCTATTCTTGGGAAAGATTTTTTGAAGGCTTAAAAGCATGAACACATTCCTAAGAGTATTTTTGAAACGTAGCTAGAAAGACTGGCACTTAGGACTATCTACAGAAAACATGTGCAAAGCTGAATCTACAGGAAAACTTAGTCTTCTTTAAAGGAGAGTAGAAAGTTGATAGGAGAGAGACCTCAGGCAGCGGGCAAACTGTGCATTTGAATATCTGTTGTAGTTAACATGGTAAAGTGATTACTGTTGTAAAAGCTTATAACATCAGGTTTGAAAAAAATCCAGTGGAAGGAGATGCAATGTGAAAAATTTTACTCGGTTTAGCTCAATTCAGTCTCCAAAAATCCCAGCAGGTATGGTAATACCATTTTGCAATTGCAAGTGGAGAATCTAAAGCAATATAATTTCTCAAGGGTTATGTGAAAGAAAAATTCAGTTGAGACAAAACTGAGGTATTGGATTCCTGTGCTGTCCTCTAATTATCAGTTCTGCCCAGCAGGTAGCCATGTCCTTGTTCCTGTTCCTCTTCCCTCACCCACCCCAGCAACCTGAAAACCTGCATCCAGATTAAAATGGTGCAGACTTTTAGAAAACTGGAAGTACTATAGTGTGTGGTCCCTCATGATGTATGTTGTTTTCCAGCTTCTAGATGCATTTGGACACAAATCAAATATTAGCTTGGTGTTTGATTTTATGGAAACAGACCTAGAGGTAAGATTGCATCTCTTAAATCTTTTAAGATGTCTGTTTTTTCAAAAACATTTGAAGACACTAAAATGAGTTGAGGAATCTTTCTTTGACAAGCTTATATATGCCTACATTAGAAGAGTCTTTTGTTGTCTTAAGTTGGCTGAAGGTGCAATTTTTAAGTATGCTAGCACAAAACATGTTCAGGTAAATGTGATATTCACTGAGTGGTGAGCTGGTACTAAAATCACACAACTGATATATTCTACTAAATGTAACAGCAGTAGGTATTTGAATGTCTGATTGTTTTCTGATGTTAAGGTAGTTTGCCTTTGCAAAAAATCTTTATATTGGATATTTTGATACAAGGCTCTTCATTCTGAAAGAGTTTCCTAGATGACATTTCATGTCAGATCACTATCTCTGCTTCGTTATCCATACTCTGGACTGAAATAAAAGTACTTGTTTTGCTAACTCATTGCACATAAGACTTTAAACATGGAGGCTTATTATTAAGTGCTGGCAGGGTCACTGAAACTAAAGGAAGGTAAGAGTGAAAAGATTAGATCACAAAACAAGGTCTTGCTAAGAAAAACATTACTGGTGAAAGGATTGGTGCTGTTGTTTGCAACATTTAGAACTAAGGAAAAATACAGTTGCAAAGAGAATTGAAGTGCTTTGTGCTACCTAATGCTGTGTTATGCAGTGCACTCATTTTCAGTGTGGTATCACTCAAAGGTTGCCATTTGGGGTCACAGCCTGTTGTGACCAGCAGCATACATGAAACTCTTTGTATAGTCTCAAAAAGCTGCTTTTTGGAAATCTCAAACAAAGCTTAGGAAAGACTACTATGCATTTGCAAGATAATATTAACAAAAGAGACTTGGAGCAGTGTACAGAATATTTTAAAAGAGGATATTTGCATAGAATTTTAATGTTGAAATCGAAGAATGTTGACAATTTAAATAGCTTTATTAAAATACAGTGGCATGGGCTACTTCTATTCCAAGACAGCTTGGAGAAGAAGAGGGAACCATTGTATTTCCAGAGATGAGATGCTTAGGTTACGCAAGGGAAGAAGGAAGAAGTGGGAACATACATTTGCCAGTAAATTTGAAGAAACTGTCCTTTTCAAGTGTATAGCCTTGTCATGAAAGCTGGTTATTAGCCTAGGATTGAGCTGAAATGATAAGCTGTGTTTCTCTCCCTTTTTCTTGACTCTGTTACATGAGGTTCACATAGGCTATTAGAACTCTGCAGTTCAATTTCTGATCTTCAGAATTGATGAATTTTTCTGGAGAGATGGCGAGAGTAGAGAATATGTGATTTCCAGCTCAAACTATGGCTTAGAGGATAAAATAACTTCACTTGAAAGAAATGGAATGGATGATTTTGCACAGTAAGCTTTATTATTAATCTAATACTTTACAGGTTATTATTAAGGATACTAGTATTGTGTTGACACAGTCTCACATCAAAGCATATATGCTGATGACGCTTCAAGGATTAGAATATTTACATCAGCACTGGATTCTACACAGAGTAAGTTTGCACTGAATTTTGTTACAGGCATAAAGGCTCTCAGCTGTGGCATCCAAACAGCTGTATTAGATTTTTATACTCAAATTCTATTTTGAAGCTCATAGGTTTTAAGTCTGTAAACTCTAGTCCTAGCTGTTATGGAACAGCTAGAAACTTGTAATGGAAGGAATGTTTAACAGTTATTGATGGGGTTATCATTTAGACATATATATTTTAAAGGATCTAAAATTATATGTCTTTGATTAGTATTGTTGCTGTATTAAAACTACTAGTTCCTTGATATGTACTACAGTTATTTGAAAAAATATCAAAGTCTTTTTATTATTTATTTGGCAACTATGCAGTAATACAGAACTGTTTGAGTATTGAAATATTCAGGTGGATATGCCTGACTCATTTTTCAGGTATGTTTAAATACTTGTTTTCCTCCCACTCCCTCACACCCATTCCACAGATGTCAATTTATGGTGAAATCCGAAGGCTGTCTTTGCAATACTGTTACTATAAACTTGTTAGCGTATCATTATCTGTCTGTTTTTATCAGTAGTGACATATTTAATTCTTTGCTTCCTATACTGACAGGATTTAAAACCCAATAATTTGCTGTTAGATGAAAATGGGGTTTTAAAATTGGCAGACTTTGGCTTGGCAAAGTCTTTTGGAAGTCCAAATAGAGTCTATACACACCAAGTAGTAACAAGGTAAGTATCCTGCTTTGTTTCCTAGATGGTATTTGTGTAGCTGTTTTGTGTTGCCCCTTGAAACATATCTTGTTAAATTGTACAGTTTGAAAACCTAACTCGTGTGGCAACATCCTAGTGGGAGAGCCTTATAAGGGACAACACAGGAAAGCACTGTTTGGCAGGGTGTTGAAAACAAACATAATATATATGTATGGGGCTGTTGTATAGTATGGTTTTCTCTCCCAAACAGGGGAAGAGTATGTAGCTGCCTAACTTCCAGAGCAAGGCAGTTCTTAACTGTTTGTTAATCATGAGGCTAGAATCTTGTTTGTATGTTATTCTCGTACTTGTTATAAGACAGGACACCTCAGCAAAAGCTTAAGCTCATTAAAGTATTTTTTGTTAATGTCATGAATGGCATGTGTATTTAAGGTCTATCTTCTAAAAAGCAGAAGAGCATAAAATATGCAAGAGAGATCTGTTTGTCTGCTCTAACGTTAACACTATTCATAGTTGAGGTAGTTTTGTACCTTTATCCAAAAGAGTGGAAATGAAATACTGCATCAGAGCTTTGTGTTAAACTTAATTATTCTACACAGTGGAAGTAGCCAGTCTGAATAACTGTAGTCAAGATTCATTTTTGCACAAAACCAATCTCTAGCTTTAGGTACCTTTGCACATCTGCAATTATTTGATAATCAGCTCAGCTGAAAACATAGTTGATTTGTGGTTTTACCTGGTGCTTCGGTGAAGAAAGCACAATGTCGTTCTGTCTTTTTTAAACAAAACAAAAGACTTTACAGGGTACCATATGGGTTTCAGTTTCAGTGTCCGAAAAATACCCAGGCCAGGAGAAGTGTCTGCTTTGTAGTTCTTGCATAGCCACAACATACTGCACTTGAGATCAGTAAAAAGGTCACTTTTCCTAAGATGATTTCTCTTTTCAGGTGGTACCGAGCCCCAGAACTTTTATTTGGTGCTAGAATGTATGGTGTAGGTGTTGATATGTGGGCTGTTGGTTGTATTTTGGCTGAATTACTCCTTCGGGTAAGTCTTTAAATGCAAACATTTGTCTTTGCTCTTCTTAAGTAGCAGGAAATGTAAGTTAGGCTGCTTCCTAGGAAAGGAAGAAGCAGGGGGATATTTTCCTAAAACTTGCCAACTGTAAGAAAAAGGAAGTTTTGGAGCAGACCGAATTCCTCTATTGTTGCAGTCAGTCTTTAGGAATAGCTAGGATGCCCCAAGTTGTTTAAGTCCTACTTTGGCGAAGATCTTCCCAAGAGTTACCCTTCCACATAGTTTCCCATCAGCTTTCACTGCCGCCTTCCTAGTATGTGGTATCTTAGGTCCATGCACAGCCTATGGCTTATACATTGTTCCTGATAACTGGGAGCAGTTATCACCCACACCTGAACTGTGGTTGATTTGCAGCGAGTGAGGGATGTGCCCAGGTAATACTACAGTAAAGCTGCAGGCTAACAGTGAGCCTCCCCTGCAACATCATCCAAGTAAGGTGAACAGACATAATAGTCTTTAAGTATGTTTTATTGACCTAAGCCATTTATTACCTGGCTCTTTGGAGACATGAAAATCTGAGTTGGGAGTGGTAGAGAAGAGATGTATGGACACAGCTAAAAGGTGAGGTGGCCTACACTATATGGCATATCTTCCAGCAGTAAACAGGTTATGCCTGATTTCTGCCTGGTACTTTAAGTACCTGTGTGACTGTGTGGTGAACTGAACTGGGAAACTGGTCTGGTTGGCAATATCTTGAAATAAGTCTTTTTCCTGACTTGCTTTATCACACAAACACAATGCGCATAAATACTCGAGACATGTGCAGGGGCTGTTTAAGTAGTGCTAGTAACGTGTATACGAGCATGGCATTAGACCTTCTAAAACTGGGTAAGCTCAAAGGAAGTCAGGAAAATAAATGAGAAAAAGCAGCATTCTTTAGAATTCTTCAGTTTCTTGCAAAGCAGAAAATGGTCTACACTGCACAACCTCTTCAGGTGGCTTTACAAAAACATTTGATGTTCAAATGGCTTTCATTGTATCCAGATCTAATCCCAGTGCCTGTTAGGGATGCTCGCTATACTCTTTCTGTGCTAATATGTTAAATACTGCCTCTAGGTGTTCCCAATACTGCTTCTTTTCAAATTCTCCTTCATTTTGCATTGTGTGCCTGATGCACAAACTACAACTTAAACTGCATAAATAGCCCCCTTTTCTGTCATCTGCCTGATTTAAACCAGGCATGGCCCTGGTTTTGTGGTTTCTCACATAATGGGTCAGTGCCCTACCTTATGTTGTCATCTCATCCCATCCATCTAATCCAGTTACGTTTCACTTTCAGTGTTTCAAATATAAAACTTAAATCCAGATTGTACATTTGCTGAAAGATCACTGGGACTGACAGCTTAAACAGGTTACTCTGCATACTTAAACTCCTTTCTCTACTATGTGCAGTCATTTTACATTAATGCTCTGATAATTTAATCTTACGTTTAGCTCTGTCAAGTCAGTGGTTGCAAGAAGCCTGCAGAATTTTTTGGACATTATTGCCAAGCACCATTCAGTGCACCCCTTAGTGGGAAACTGGTATATAAAGATGTTTTGCTTATAATACAGTTATGAGCAGGAATTCAAAGTTACTGTCCAGAACTGAACTACAGAAGTTAATCAGAAATGCTGCTGCCTTCTTCCAGGTTCCTTTTTTGCCAGGGGACTCTGATCTCGATCAGCTGACAAGGATATTTGAAACTCTGGGCACTCCAACAGAAGAACAGTGGCCTGTGAGTCCCTTAGTTTAACAGATTGACATTAGTTTTACTTGAGAAATGTCTATGTGGGGTTTTTAAATTTTGAGTAAATTATCAGAAAGCATATGCCTGACCTCACAAAAGAGGACAAACAGCCGAAATTTAGAATTTCTGCAGCCAAGACGGCAGTGTTATTAGATGGGTAACAATAACAAAACTTTTTGGTTTCCCTTTTGCGTGGTTCTGTGGTTTCCCATGCGTAATTTTTTGAAATAGTAGAGGTTGCTTAATGTTCTTGACATGCTTGATCAACTTGTCTGCTTTAACATGACAAGCTTAAGTAATTACAATACAGCAATGCAGAAACAATTCTGTGTTGTTGTTCCAGGATTTTAAATGAAACACATAAAGATTTGTTTGTTTTTAACTTGTCTATGTTTTTGGTAAAGGGAGGGACAAGATGTAAGTGGGAAAAGGAGAAGATACTATCACAATAAGGATGGTGGATTCTAAAATTAGTATACAAATGCATTCATTTCAGAAATTGAAACCTTTATGTTCTAGATTATTTTAAAATACATTTTTTACTTAACTAATATTTTAGTTTGCTTGCAATCATGATTGAATTGTGGTGACTGCAGTTTAAAACACACACTAATGTTCAGGCAGAGGCGTGCAAACAGAATAAAGACAATGGGGTTGATCCGATAACTAAGCAGGGAGAGGGGTAGTATGTGATTCATCCGTTGTTAGCTGTTTGGCATATTTTCCTTTCTCACCACTTCCTTCCTCCCATCATCAAAGGCAAGTTCAGCAGCTCTAGGTTTTAAAAGTAGCTGAAAATGCTCATTATGCTAATTTTTGAGGAGGAGGAGGGCATATGATTAATTTGGAGAAAATGCAAATGGACTTTTGTGTGAATTTTGTCTTTCTGCCATGGGAGCTAGCAAGAGAAAAGCTAAAGCTAGTGTCTAATCAAGCTCGTGTCTATTCATTTGTGTACACTCACTCTAAAGTTATTTCATACTTTGTTAGTAATTTTTCCTTATGTATTGGTCACAACGGGAGAAGGGAAGGGCAGATCACTAAGAGAAGGAAAGTGTAAAACAACTGTAGCAATTACACAAATGTCTTTATGACTTGTTATTCCTAGTTGTTTACAGTGGCCAAGCATTAGCAGGGTGCTTTACAACATACTTTGCTGTGAAATCAGCCATGCAAAGTGGCTTCTATGGAAAACGGAACTCCTTCTTTATGTGAAAAATGTGCATCTTGCTTTTGTCTTTGTAGGGAATGACTAGTCTTCCAGATTATGTCACATTTAAGTCCTTTCCTGGAATGCCACTTCAACATATCTTCAGTGCAGCTGGTGATGATTTGCTCGATCTCCTGCAAGGCTTGTTCACATTTAATCCTTGTGCTAGGGTTACAGCTACTCAGGTATAGTAGACTTGCATTATGTCCTAATAAGCATTAAGCATTACCTTAATGAATATCAGATGAACGCATTTTGAAGCTAGTAAGCCAGTTTAGAAATAAACTGACCCTATCTACAAAATACTAGCAGTATTTCAGGTGTTTCATAGAGAGAACTCTGAAAGGTGTGAACAATGTTAAATGAAAATCTCCCTTCCTAGTGTAGTCCAAGGGTAAGAAACTAAAAAGTCAAACTGAAGGGTCATGCTTTTCTGACAGCTTAAAACTTAAGCTATCGTATCTTATTCCCTATTTTTAAGATTTTGTGATCTGCTTTTTAAATTTTTTAAATCCCCTTTTTTACATAAAATTTGTGGTGACTGAAACCAGCCTTCCTCAATATCCTTTTCTATTATACTCCAGTAAAACGTATTACAACTTCTTTATTTGTTGTGAGGAGACATGAAAGACTCTGAAGTAAAAACCTTGCAGGATGTTTCAGTCCTAGTTCAGAATATGCTTTCCTGCTGTGAGGAAGATGCAGCAATTGACTGTTTCAGAGCTATAGTTCTGTCATCTTCCACTGTTACAGAAGCATGCAAAAAAGCAGAGATGCTGCATTAAGGGCAATATTCCCTCAGTGTTTGTTAGACAAGGTAGATTTCAGTCCTAAGGATTAGTGTGTGTATTGGGTACTTTTTTACTAAAATAACTCTTAGAAGGGTTTCCTTGTAAGAGCTTTCAATGTAAGTTTCCAAGTAATTAGTTGTGGCATGCATTGAGATGCCTTCTTCTGTACTAGCTCATATGTATGAAGTCATTTTAAAGGCCATATTGTAGGGTAGTGGCTTGAATATTAGGATTAGCCTAATGTTTTAATTGATAATGCTACAGTTTAAGGCAGGAAAGAACTTGCACTCTGCTATATTGGCTAGTTTTACAGCTGGCATTGAACATGATGTAACTGGCACAAGCCGGAGCAATGATTTCCTAAGGGGCTACTTAGTTTCTTTTCCTTGACTATGGTTTATGGAAGCCGTGGAATTGCTAAAATTAAAAATAGTATATGTAGTTCTACTTCACAAAATTAACCCCGCTTACTTATTTGCCTTCTGATTTTCCATTCAGAATGTAAGTTCTTCAGAGTTGGAAATGGACTGTTTGTCTAGACCTGTGTTGAGATGTCAGAGTCCTGGTTAGATAAAGATAGCAGTGCACAAGTATCTCTCGGCTTCCAGTTTGGGCCACAGGCTACAGTAACTGTGACATTTGGAATTGCCACAAGGCTTTCTTCAGATACAAAAGTACTTAAGTAGTTTTAAAGTCACTAAAATGCTTTTTGTCATGTTAACTTCTTTATATACGGTGTTCTGATGCTTTATACTAATTACTTGATTATTTTTCTTCCATTATCATTAAGGCATTGAAGCAGAAGTACTTTAGTAACCGACCAGGACCCACTCCAGGAAGTCAGCTTCCAAGACCCAACTGTCCTGCAGAAGCTATAAAGGAGCAACAAAATGCATTTTTAAATTTAAAAAGAAAAAGAACAGAAGGAATAGATCAAGGTAACATCTTACATGTTTCAGTTGTTTTAAAGTAGTAGCTACAAACTCAGTAGGATACTTACTGTGTTTCGGGGAAGGAAAACCTATGTGGTTTAACTGTATCCCTGGGCCACAGCACCAGTAGAAACCCTTTAATGATTTAAAAATTTAAGATAAATATTATAGGCTGAGAATGATTGAAAAAGTCATATCGGACAGATTTAACAGATTCGGTACAAAAATAAGGCTCTTTTATGAAGCTTAGGAAACTATTTGTTAAGATCTCTTTTAATTGCTCTAATGGAGTGTGATAGTAAGTTACAAGCTATTACTAAGTCCTTCAAATTCTTCTATGAGAAATCTTACTAAGGTGAAAATAGCTTAACTCTACATTTTTTAAGCAAAAAATAAAGGGAGAGATGTAATTCTTTTGAATGAAGGATT
>NW_010585419.1:111374-122482 GCF_000705375.1 Tinamus guttatus | reverse complement strand
GCTCTATTTTTAGCCATATATTTCTGTTTTGTTTTGTTTTTTTAAAGGGAAACCTATTCCCTAATTTTTACTGTTATATGGAGCTTCCAGCCTTCCTCCCAAATGGTAGCACATGCTCCATGTCTTCACAGTAAGAAAAGATCTGAGGGCTCAAGACCTGTATTTGACGTTAAATTAGTCATACCCTCTAGCAGAGAGGCAACCATTGGATCTTAAGTGTGGAGCTGGTTGTCTGCAGGGATATGCCAGATAGCAGCTGCCAGGTTAGCATCAGCTTTTCATAACCACCAGTGTGAGACTCTGCGTGGATACTGGAGTGACAGACTCTGGAATGTACCTTCCTTTGTGAAAATGCATTTCTGCTTGACCTCAGGGAGAAAGCAAAAATACTGGCACTTATGTTCCATCACCTTGACCTTCATTAGTCTGTCTCAAATGACCAGCAGAATACATTAGCTCAATAGCTTAACTTCCTCTTGAGATGAAAATTTTAATCAGTTGACTATTTTCATGCTTTGACCTCGGCACTGGGGGTCAGCTGACATGTGGTAGCTTGTTAAGTTATCATAGCTTAAGAAACAAATTTTAGCTCTCTAGCTCATCACTGTGAGAGAGCCTGATTACTGTTTTGGAGTCTCTGCCCTAAAATACACTTGTTAACAAGAGGATAAAAAAGAAGTGATTCCCCGAGTTCCGAGATTTGCCACTTGAAGTTTGGAGTTTCACAACAAGCAGAGCTTCCAGACCTGTGTTGGAACTGGAACACTAATTGGCTGAATGTCTTTCCAAAAATCTCATTTTCAACAAGGGTAAATCTAGCTTGTGTATGAAATGCCAGGAGTTTTGAGTTTGGGTATAAATAAGGCATGTAGGAAATCAGCATTGCTTCTTGGGAGTTTTGAGCACCCGTATAACAATCAGTACCATTTTCTTTAAGTGCTTCTTCAAGCACATCAAAAAAAAAATCCTATGTTCTGTGATTTCCTTGTCTAGGCTGGCAGAATCTGAGGGTCTCAAAGGTAGGCCTTTTAGTGCTAAAGGATATTAAAGGAGAGAGCCAATGTTACACCTACCAAATCTGCTACCCAGGGTTTATTTTACCTTTTTTTTTTTTTTGGTATTATTTTTTAAAGTTAAAATCCATATATGCTTTGGTTTGGATGAGCAGTTCTACAGTCTTTTTTTTTTTCCCCAAAATATTATTTGAAGTACAGGTTCTTTTTGATTTATTACTACTGAAATATGGAGAGAAAAAAACTGCCCCTAGAAGTCCTGTGGCTGGCAGAGAATCTTCAAGGTCCATTCTCCAGCTCTATGGAGGTAGCACTCTGGAGCTCAGCAGGATGGCCCACAGTGCTACTGCTGGGGGCCCACTTGTAAAATCTTGGCAGTGGGGACTGGCCACCAGGAGAGAGAATATTTGCAGTCCCTGTGAGTGCTGCTTTTAAACAAGATCAAGCCCTGGAGCTTCTGGAGTGAGTTGCACACACTTCAATCTGCAGAGGCTGCACCTTACAGAAAGCAGCCTGAGGTAATAGTGTTTGTAGTCAGGGAAAGACTTAGCTAGATGGGTGACTGCTTGTGAAAAGTATTAAGCATGTGTTTCTAACTATTGCTAGCATTTATTCCTCATCAGTGAGGTATACAAGGGCGCTGAGGCTATGATGACATCACTGTCTGTCTTGCCACTTCTGGAAAACACTTAATTTAAAGCAGCACTCCTTCCCCAGGACACTAATTTCCAGTACTGTTAATTTGCATTTCTATGGAGACTTTAGTGAGTGAAGCAGAATATAAAAGATACAACATTAAACTCTTTACAGGATAGGTAATTTGTGTAGTCTCAGAGCTGTTTTGCTTTGTCCTGAGAAAGAATCAGGTCTCAAGAAAAAAATCATTCATATCCAGAATTAAAAACTTTTGTTGTTTGGGCTTTCATTAAACGTCTGTGAGTGTGATTCAACCGCAGTGTATTTTAGAGAAGGCTTCTGCTAATAGGGCAGACAAAAACAGTGAAATACTTCCATAATGAACTTCATATTTGGGCAAGAAGGCACATATGTTTAGTTCTGCCTGTATTATAAGTAGCCTAATGGAGAAATGAGATGCCTTGGTGGAATAAAAACAGAAAAATGCTACTGTGCTGATCATCTCTACAGCTGATACTAACAAAAACAGGGTTAAGGAGTGATGCAGAGACTATAAAGGCTGTTATTCTTCCAGGCAGCACATTCTGGGCAGTGACAGTATTTAATAAAGATCACTAAGAATATATGTATTCTGGGTGGGGGGGAGCGAGGATAAGCCTTGAAATACTTCCCATGTAGAAAAGTAGAATGAACTTGTAACTTTTTACATAAAGTATTTACAGGTACCCCAAACACAGTTAGCATTTAAAAATGTTAAAATTTGAGACACACATGGAGCACACACACTAATGCAAGTGGGCTTTGTTGCTAGTCCTTTTTCATAGTTTTTTTGAAAATGGATATCATGAGCTGCTGTAGCAGACAGCATTAACTGGCTCAGAGTACACAGGTTAAAAGGTATTTAGTACTGTGAGTAGTTAGGACCAAAGGAATACTAAAATCTGGAGGAGGGGACTGAACCCCTTTGCTTTGGTAACGATGTAATTTACACTTTCCAGGATTACCAAAAAAATTGATTTTTTGATTGCTGTGGATGATGGATGAAAATGAGTGATCAAATGACCCGAATCCCAACCATTGAAAAATGCTGTAATAGTCACTGGATGGTTATTTTGTAATATTTTCACATGTAAAATGTGAATTCAGTACTTCATTACTGAATCTGAGGTTTCATTAACTCTGCTTCCTTTTCTTTTGGTTTTTTTCTTCTTTATTTTTTTTTTAATAAAAGTGTTTTTTTAAGAAAAGAACAAGATTGCTTTCTGTGATTTGCTGTCTCATTACTTTGCCTCATGCTTGGCAAAGGTAACTGTCAAGCTGCTTGCTAGCCCCAGCTTTTCACACAGGTTATTTTAGCAGAAGCTTTTCCCTGTGTGACACGCAGTCCTTTACAGATGTCCACCCTGAGGAGGAAACCTGCAGATAGAGCCTCCTCACCTGGAGCTTTAGTGTGCTTGTGAACATCCGTGGGCCTAGAATAGAGGTTGGAAAAAACGTATCATTGTCAGGGAAGGGCAGGATGTGTTTCCCTTCCGGCTAACGTGGCAGTGTAATAACGAGCAAGATAGCGCAAGGAACAAGGCGGTGGGTGCTGCCCATGCGGTTTAGCTGTGGCCACCCTCGTGCAGAGGAGCCTTGGGGCACCCTGCGAGCCGCTGTCACCTCCACCTGGGAGCTGCTTTCAGTGTTGTTCCTTAATACAGCAACTGTGTTGGCTGAAGACAGGGTCTTGTAGAGGAAGAACCACCACCTGAATGCTCCTGTGCAATACTTCACTTGGCTCCTACCTTGCGCCAATGTGAAGTATTGGCCTTCTGAGGGAGAACAGTTTCTAGACACTAAATACCCTACTGTGCTATATATTTGGTGTTGTCAACTTAAATTTAAATTTCCTACTAAGATCTAGTAGACTCTGTAGAAAAAAATAATGTATATCAAATAACTTTGGTTCTAGCATTTTTTACTGTCTCTGTGAACATCAGCATCCCAAGTGCAGGCTGAAGGTTTAAGAGAAGAACTGAAGTCCTATTTCTCACAGGTTCAAAAATAGGTTAATCCAAGTAGAAAAGAGAATGAGGAGTTCTTTCAAACCTTTTGCATTTAACCCCCTTAGGGCAGTGCTCCATCTGGACTTCAAAGTCCTGAAAGGTTCAGCTCAGTAAAACAAGGAAAAAAAGTACTTAATTTTGCAGCGAGTATCCTAACTCTTGTGTGTAACAAATACTGTTTGAGACATTGACAGTTCGAACTGTTCTGCCTGTTATGCCTCTTGTTAAACACTGACTGTATGTGCGTAGGCAATACCCTTCCCAAAAGGAAATTTTTTTTGGTGGAACAAGTAGCAATCCCACCAGCTTCCTCTTGGCCAAAGTGATAGAGCAGATAGATGATTTGGTGGATACAAGATTCAGTGTTTGTGAGTGTGCAGAGCACAGTGACTGTGCTCTGTATGACTGGGGTTGAAGTGAGATGGCATGGGGCATTTTGTGACATCTGCAGTAAGCATATGGCTGGAAGCATACAAGAGACTTATTATACAGAAGAAATCCTGAATGATGGGATAACCTCAAAACTCTTTCTTCTAACTCACACAAAGCAGTGTGTTCATCATGCTCTGCACTGCGCATCAGGTTGGGGCTGTGCATGTGTACAGTGAGTCACCTAGTAGGTCTTAGCTTGAGGTGTGTTCTGCATCAGAGTCAGTGTTGTGCTCTGCATAGTGGTGCTGTGCAAAGCATGTGTTCAGGCAGAGTAAGGAAAGATTAGGAAAAGGATAAGCACAGAATCTCCTGTTAATCTCAGGCTTTTGGATAATCCACTTTGCTTTTGTGATTTAGCTGTCTGGAGAACTCTGAAAAGGGTATCTTGAGCTATAACTTAATATGCAATCAGATACAATTAGTCATCTAAATACTGTTTGATTTGTGATTAGCTTGCCTTGCAGGCTTTATTCCGTGCTAATAACATGCCAGATTTGACGATCTGTTTTGTGTCATAACAGCTCTTTGAACGTAGAGCTGCTGCAATCTACATGGTGGTCGTGATACTGAACAGGAGCCAAGCTTGGAGCCTGCCACGTATGTGCTTGTGCAAACCCAAGTCTGCCTCGTACCCTTGTGCCAACTGGAACATAACCTAAATATCTGCTTTCTTCGTCAGAGAATTTCTCTGCCCACTTTATTTTTATTTTTATTTTTATTTGGTCAGGAATCACTGCTGTTTCCTCCCTTCTTTGCAAACTTAGCAACTCTTACATTTAGACTTAAGTAAATGGGCTCTAAGTAACTTTTCTGTGTTTCACCAATATTATTTCTCATACAACTTAAGAAAAACTTTCTTTCTTCCTTCTACTGTGTTGCCTCTCTAAATGTAGCAAAACTCATTGCAAGAGCATACAATACAGAGGAGGACATGACCTCTGTTTTAAACAAAACTGCTTTCATTTTCTGGCAGACACCAGGATCACTTGTGGTGACATAGAGAGCAAGGGCTGCTTGCTATCACATCATCTTGCCTCCTCGCCTCTTGACTGGTGTCAGCACTGAGCGATCTCTGTAGCCTTTATGTTCTTCCAACAAGGAAGGCTCAGAGCCAGGTTGAGTTGTATCACGCTCCTTCTTGGCTTTGGGAGCTGTTCTTGTTCTCATGGCTTGATGCAGATGCATCGTGCTCCTAACTCCCGCCTTGCATTTTCTTCTGGTGCACAGTTATTCATGCTGCACGTGCTCCAGTTTAACAATTGCTTCCCAGTGCTCTGCCAGCTTTGTCTCTGACTTTTTCATATTCATTGCCTTCTCAGGGAGAAAGGAAGGATTGTTAGAAAAGGCGTAACGTTTTAACCTGCTTTTCTTCGAATCCCTGTTTCATTTGTTCAGCCTTGTATTTTTATAGTCAACTCAGTCAACCTTGTCTGAACTAAAGTATTCTCTCCAAGTGGCTTTAATAAAATAGGGATAGGTTTGGATTAAGCTTGTCTGGCTGAGCAAGGGAAAGTTTTCTTGAAAAGCCAAACCAAACGTTTGAAGCACATAGGCTGTGTTTTGGCATCCATCTTGCTGATACTCCATAATGTGGGAGGCTGGGGAAGAGACATGCATGGTCTCGGTCTGGTTTTGGCCCCAAATCGTTGCTTTTATTTTAGTTATGTCTAAAGGTTCACCACAGTAGCTATAGAGCTGCCTAGGAAAACCTGGTATTTCTTTTCTTTCTGATGAGCAGATGGGAATTAAATTTGTCGCTCTATAAAGCCCACCTAGGAGGAAGGCATGAGAAGCAGCTCAGTTCTCACTAGCTTGAGAATCTCATTTTGCATTTCTTGGACAAATCTGAATCACTTGGCTAAATTTTGATCATCTCATAATAGTCATTTTTAAATTTCCCTAGGCAAAGCTGAAATAAAATACTTGTTTTAATGCTGCTGAACTATCTTCATATCTTATCATGTTCAGATTTTTATTACTATTTTCCCACATGTAAACAAATTTTTCAGAAAACATCCATTTATCCCCTTTCAGAAACTCTTACGATTTCAAATAAGGCAGGTAGGTAGGTTCCAGATGAGAATTTTGTAGGAGACTTGCTGTGCAGCCAGTAGATGGGTCATTGGCGTTAGGGCCGTCTCGTCTAGTGCGTTCGGTTCAAACAGTGTCCACAGCTCTACATACATTCATACTCATTACTGCGAGAAAAACAGGAGGGAAACATAAACAGGAGGGAACAGGCAGGGAAAGGAGGAGGAGAGGGAGCATTTAGTTGTTAATTAGCCAGCACAGGTGGTGGAGTAATGTTTTTTGCCTGCCCAAAGAGGTTTGTGTCTCGCAGGTAGTAGGGATGCTGACAGTTTCCCAAAACTGACTTTGGCAGCAGGATGTGAACTGTGTGATTTGACCAAGTTGATAAAAGTTAAACTGCCTTTTTTTCTTGCTGCTTGAAACATAGCCAAACATTCAGGGGCTTCCTCTGTTTCTCTTCCATCACCATTGTTTTTCTTTTTATGTTATGGTGTTTATTATCTCTAATCTATTAAGCATAAAACTGCAGAAGTTCTAGTGCTGATTTATAAGCTTTGGTTGGTACATTTTCTTAATAAACAATGCAGAATTTAATTCACTTTGAATTAACACTGAAGTGAAAAAAGAACTAAGCAACGACTTTACTAGTATACCAAGAAAAACCTTCTTTCTTTTTTAAGCATTTAGCAATTTTGCCTTGAAATATAAGGCTTTTTACTGGTAAAAGTTCGAAGTGCAGTGGTCTTATTTCAAGTCCAACAAGCCATTTAATACACTTAATTTGATGAGAATCTAACCAGTTAATTTTTTTTTCTTTCATATTTTTGGAACTACCACCAGATTTGTGTGAATTGCAGAGCACTAATAAAGATGTAGGTCATTCAGTATAATGACCAACCCGATGTTCTGGAAAGGCCAGTTACATGTGTATATCTGGCTCCCCAGGTACTGCCAGCCTCTTCTCCCACCCCATCTGAGAGATCTATGGTTGCAGGTTGCCCTTCGTTCGCCTTGAACCCTTCCCTTGCTTTGGCAGATCACACAGTGCTCTCTTTGCGGTGGTAGCTGCTCCATGTGCTTTCCTGAACTCCTCACAACACCCTTCAAAGGTGATATTCTAATTATAGCAGTTATAAATACTACAGAATAGGAGTCTGTGATATTAGATCCCCAGCCAATTACTGTTTGTTTGTTTTTTTTTTTTCTAAGGCTGCCACTGGGAGATGTAGTCAGTAGCTCCTATGGTGACTGGCAGCTTGAAAGTGTAAATCCTAAAAGCTTAAACATCAAAAAAAACAGCTTGAAATTGAGATTGTTTTCTTTTTAAGTGTCATTGGCCTCTCCGGAGTTATTATGGTAAAGCTTGTTTTTTTTTTTTTTTGGTTAGCAGAGTGAAAACTGGAGATGCAAATAGATACGGAGTAACAGCCAAGAAGTCTGAGCTACAAGAGTACCTGGTGAGGCTGTGCTCTTGGCAGATGGAGGAGTTAGGTGTATGTGGTGTGAGTGCCCGGTACCGTCCCCCCGACCCTTGTGCTTAGCCCCCCAGCCGGGCCTGGGACCCCCCGGCATTGCCGCAAGCCCCGCGTGCTGGCGGGCGCTCACGCTGCCTCTCGTCGGCCTGCAGCTGGTGCGGACGGCGCTGCGCGGGCTGGGAAGCTTCCTGGACACACTGGCTTTTGGGAGATTTCCAAAGGTTCTGGAAGCTGTCGGTTACCTGGGAGGATGTGGGGAGAAATGGCCTGTAATCCCTCAGGAAACTTCCCTGCTTCACCACGTGCTGGTGCTTACATAGTTAAAAATAGAGGAGCTCATGACTGTTACGGCCTGTAGCCTGCAAGACTGATATGGCCTTGTAGTCACATGAGCAAAACTGCTAGGTGTTAAATTATTTTTCCTGTCCGATCATGCCCTTGCATGGGTCTTTCCCAAACTGGAATCCTCTTGCTCAGGAAAGTGCCATTGCAGCATCATGGCTGTGGGGGAGGCTGAGGCGCATTTGAGCTGTGGTTTCCAGAACACACACACACTCTCCTGCCCCTCGTAACCGTGCTTCTGACTGATGTCTGATTGCTAAGCTCATGTGCAATATCCACTCACTTAAAAACAATTTTAAATCTTGTGTATTTTAATAGGCATGTGAAGTGTAACTTTGCATTATATATAAGGGGCCATCTCTACCTGAAATAGAATCTGGTTTTGTTTTTTTTCTGATTGCTTTTATGTTTGGAAAGACTTTCTGTATTTCATTTCACCAGGAAAAAAAGAAACTATTTCCATTGGATACAGACTTTTTTTGTGTGTGCTCTTCACTAATTGGCACAAACTGAAACTTCTTATCTTTAAATATTGAAAAAAAAAATCATATAATAACAGTGTAATGGGAGCATCATTCCAAATTGCAGCTGCGATTCACAAGTTGCAAACTGAGCAGCATCCTACTACTCTTAGCATAAAGTACATTGATCCAGTTCACAGCATGTGAGTCTGAGGAACCATGTGGTCTGTGAGCGGTCTGCTAAGTTATAGCTTCCCCAAGCTATGCCACAAAGCTTTCTACTTCAGCACTCGTGTCTTTCCAGTTCTCTGTGGAGGTAGCAGTAACTGTTCTTTTCACAGTGAAGGGGAGGGAGTAGCGAGTCTCTGCTTCTGCTACAATAAATGATGTAAAAATTTAGTGAAGTGTACAGTATATGCAGATGAAAGCCCAGCTGAGACGCGAGGACGATGCTGTTTCTGCTGACTCAAGGAAGGCTGATGTGAAAGTTGCACAAAACAGGACTGGGTACCCACAGGCAGGATTTCGTAGGCTGCTGGCAAGGGGTGGCTCGAGAGGATGTGCCCGTAGCTGCCCTGTGTTTGCATGCACTGAGTGAGGAGCGAGTCTCGCTCCCAGGCCACAACTGGCTCTTACCAGTACTGTATTTTTTGAGACCTGCGTGGCTACAACTGCCTCCTTCCCCCTCCCCACAACATCTGAGCCTCTGTTCCGCTGTCATGAGGTTCAGGCTTTATGATCTCTGGGGCTGGCACATGTTTATTTTCTCCTGTCCTGATTCAATCTTTTTAAATCTGTGTTTGTAAAATTATTTGTATAAAGCAAGGCCAAAGCACCTCGCCTTTCTTTACCTATGCTTAAAAGCCCTAAATCAAAATTAATATTTCTTCAGAAAGACACTTTTTACCCTGCCAAGAGGAGCTGTTTGGGGAGGGATTACTGGTTGGGGATTTCTGGCTAGTAAAAAAATAGAGCAACACAACAGCCTTTTCTCATCTCATCTGTCTACCTCATGGGGTACACCTTATTCTAAACATGGATAGTTTTACAGTGATATTTCTTTTTGTGTGGTAATGTCTGCTCATTACATACCTATTAACCTGCCTAATGCTGGCCAGAAACACAGCGGTGAACTTCAAGCCTCTCTGATGATTATTTTTTCATTTTAAAATGCCAGATACATCCCAGAGCCCTGGGCTGCTCTGACCGTTTGCAAAGTCCCATACAGAGCTGCACTGTTTCCTTTGGTGCAGGAGCTGGATTTGTCAGTGCTAAAAGCACAGGATTAACAGGCCTGTGTGGAGCTGCAAAGCTCATGTTGTTCCACACCCGCTAAGTGCTTGTTGCTGCCACACCAAGCACAAAGGCCATGTGGGAATGCGAGGAGGAGCTCACGCTGTGAATGAGGCACCAGATGTAGACGCTCAATAAGTATATGTCATATCGCCGGGATGCTGCATTGAGCCTGAGGTGACATAGGTCTGAATCCAACCTTAATCTGGACGAGCCCCGGTCTCCCTCCCAGCCCTCGTTAGCTCCTCTGACTCCTGTCATGGTTGGTCTGGAGCACAGCTGGGCCTGACTGCTGAGAACATGAAGGGAGATTCGATCAACAACACACTGCACTGCAAGAAGGGAGTTTTCTCACCTATAACCTCTCCACATGCTGACACTTGTACTCTTCTGCCATACCTGTAAATTAACTTTGCCAGGCTCTCCTTGCAAAAACAGAAGTTGACTATCAATTTTGTTTTTAAATAAAGCATCAGATTCTCCTTCATGTTTTGAAAGGATTTTACAGATGTGGAAATCAAGCAAAGCCTGAGCAGTCATCTCGCTTGTGGTTGTACAAGTCTGCAACAGTAACAGGAAATGAACCTACTTTTGCTGACTTCTCACAAGTGAGAGACATTTGCCTTCCTATGTCCTAACCAGATGACTCAAAAACCTGACTAGGTTTCAAAGTTAAAAGGTTATCAGTGGCTTTCCAGTGTCTCTACCCTCACCGCAGCCCAGGATTCTTCATTTCCCAGTAGAACGCAGAATTATGTAATACTGATTCATCCTATTATCTCCAAACACATTTCTTCTCCTAAAGTATCAAATTTCTATGTTCACTTGCATATACATGGGAAAAGGAAGGAGTTTTATGCAGTAAATCCTGCAGTCCTTACTAATTCCTTCATGTACATGTACCTACACATGCAAATCTATACGCAGCAGGTGTTACATTAAACAGAGGCCGAGCAAGCAAGGATGTAGTTTCCTCACAACAGCAACAACAACAACACCGTTTATGCCATTGGCTGCTCTGCAGTAGCGGAGAAGTCATCCTGCACATCGTGCTGGAGGCTTAGAAACCCTCTGGTGCTGCCTCTTGCTGTAGATTTGATTCCTATAACCTGTGGCAGGACAGAGCGTTTCGGAAGCAGCGAGGCAGGTCTCTGAGCGCCTGTCCTGCCCTCAGGCCATCGTCTGAGTGAACAGGGCTTTCACACTGGGTGCGGGCAGCCGCAGGGTGCACTGAAGCGCTCTGAATGGCCCTGTTTGCTCCGCAGCAAGCGCGCGTTCGTAGAGCCCCGAGGGCAGCTCTGCACCGCGGCTCTTTTGCGACCCCCGCGTTCATGCACCTGCGTCCGCGAAGCCCGAACTGCCAACGCGGAGCGGGAG
>NW_010585419.1:93540-111216 GCF_000705375.1 Tinamus guttatus | reverse complement strand
GGCAGGTGGGGGCGGGCGGCCCTGGCGAGGCCGCCGCGCTGTCTGCTGGGGAAGGCACAGCCGGGCGCTGGGAGCCGGGGGAAGAGGCGGATATCGACGGGGGGAAAAAACGCTGTCCCAAGACGTGCAGTGCAAGGGCTGCGGATCCCCGGATCCCGGCAGGCGCCAAGCTGCAAGGGGCTGTGTGGCTGCTGTGGGCACCTGCTTTTTGCGGGGGGCGGGGGGAAACGAGGTCCCATAGCGATAGTGCGAGGGGCAGAACGGTGCCATTTGTGTCCCCGGGCTCCTGGCTGCTCAGCGCCACCCGGGTGCTGGTGTCAAAGCGGAGCAGCTGCTGAGCGAGGCAGCGCAGGGGACCTCCGTCCTCCCAAATCGCTGTTTCTGCACCAAAAACGTGTTGCTACCTGTCCTACCTGCGGCAGAGCAGCCAGGAAGCTCCTCCTTGCCCTCTCACGCCCTTAAAGACCAGAGCAGACCTTATGTGCTGTGCCCGCAGCTTGCAGGTGCGCTCTTATTTTTGGGACAAACACTCAGAGCTTTCTTGAAGTAAAAGAATTTTGCGCATACCCCGTACCCTGCGCCCATGCAGGCTCCTCTGCACCCCTTTGATGAGGGGCGAGAGCAGTAACTGCGCTCGCCAACATCCCCATCAGAGAAGGGGTCTACTTGGCTGCTGTGTCGCAGGTGTTTTGTCAGCTTGTGAGGCAAGTTTTAGATCGTCCGCATCTGCTCCACAGTGTGGGAATGGCAGCGGTGCTGCCCGTTCGGTGCTGGGTCACTCATGCCACTGTATCTGCTATTATGCCGAGGCGTGAGGCCATCAGTATCACTTTAGTGTGAACAAACTTCGGAGCACTTTAGAAACTACTGCTGCTCTCCTCCTAGTGATCTCTGTAGTAGTGTTTCATTGATACTAACATGACACTTAAGAGACTGGAAATGGCTAAGCATCACTGCAGTCTAAGCAAAAGTCTAACCAAAAACCCTAGCACCAATGCAGTCATGATGCCAAAATTACTTACTACCCCAGGGAAATGCATTCTGCTGACTCCGTTGTTACTTTCTGATGTAAGACTTATCTCTGCCAATTATGGCACATTCCTGGAGTCACACCAGGAAACTCGCGTTGGAGATGACCTGTCTCTAGGCTAAGAAAACTGATATAAACTGTGTTTCAGTAATGTGCAATGGAACTTTTTTTGTTTAAGGAAAAATGGCCTTATTTGCGGCTCGATGAATCTCAACCATTGATGGGATGAGGTGGCTTGTTCAATGCTGTTCCTTCTAATACACAATCAAAAGGGATGGAAGTTCCTCTTTCTCTGCCAACCGATTGCCCTCAAGTGTTTTCTAGGTAGTGCTAATCAGGTTAGAAAAAAAAAGAAAGCTTGTCTTCTCTCTAATTTTTCCCTAGAGTCTGAGGTTTAACCTACCTTCAGATAAGGAGAAGATGTGCTGGTGCTGTAGCCTTCCTTCCTCCCCTGCCAAAATGCGAGTTTTAACGGGGTTGGTTTCTCATGTTTTCCCATGTTTTTCAGTACGAAGCCCTGTTGCTTTACACTCCGCCTGTTGCCAGGCTGCCTGTTTCTACAGGCCCCCTTCTGAGAACTCGCAGAGTTTGGCTGTTGCCCTTGCACGTTGTAGAAGTGCAGTTGTCACTCTTGGGTGTCTGTGGCTGATACCAAAGCCGTGCTGTGACTTAATGACTTGACTATCCGTTTTCCCCATTCTTAATGCCAGCAAATTTTCCTGGTGAGAAGTAGATGAGTTGCCTTTTTTTGGGGCATTTTTTTTTTTTTTTTTTTTTTTTTTTTGGACTGAACCATGTAAAGCATGCAGCTGATAAATAAATGCATTCAGATTTCTGTTGTTAAAAGATACAGAGGCAAGCTGCCAGACTTCAGTGTACTTCAGTTCTGCTGATTTTGCACTTGAAAATTATTAAAAATAATCTTAATTAACATTACTCTGCAACTTGCATCCTTGCCAAGTAGACCTTGGGAGCTTCCTCTCAAGATACATGGCAATTTATAAACTTGACTTTCTGCAACTGGCTTGTGTCAGGCAATATCCAAACTTACTTCAAGGTGAATGGCAATTTTTCGGTTTCTGTGCTGTAGCAAACTTGCTGCATATATCTTTTTTTTTTCTCTAGTCTTTCTTTGGTAGGCACTTTTTTCAGAGTGCAATGAGAGGATAGTCTAGTTTGGGCCTCCACAATAGAAGTTTGCTTTTGATTACATAAAAACATCTGCTTAAATTGACAGGAAACAGGATTTTACATTTGGCTTTTCTCTGTAGTTATTCTCATGAGAATAAAGTTGAGATCATGGTTAAGAAAAACAGCTGCTGTGGAAAATCTTTATTACAATGAATGTTTTTTCCAGAATTAAATAAGTGTAATTTAAATATTTAGCATTTAAGTTTTAGGTGGCAATGTGTTGTAGCTGGGCTGTTCATGAAAATGTGTTTTTCAATTAGAACTGATAGTTGTTGACATCTAACCAAGCCTAATCTCATAGGCCTGGCAAATCTTGCCTTCGTGCTCCTCCTTCCAGCGCCGTGCCGGGACGGGACCTGGTCCTGGTGCTGGTGGCCTTCCTGTGGCAGAGGGCTTGGGTTGTCACACCTCACCCAAACCAGCCGGTTTAGGGAGAAAAAGAAAAGTGCGAAAAACAGAGATGGGTTTTAACCACTTTGGCAGTGGTTGTGGCTGCCTTTGCACACCCTTCCAACCTCCCATCTCGGTCAGTTGTGATTTAAGGCTAAGCTAGTTATCTGAGGCCTGACTTGGAATATTGTTGCGTCCTAAAGGGCACTTAAAGACGCTTAGAAAAAATAAGGAAGGGGAAGGACTTTTTTTTTTCCCAGTTTGCAAGAACTTAGAGGTTTTATTTTACAACAAATGGTTGTCTGAGCAATTGCATTAGCAAAGTCTGTTTTTCTAGAGCTTTGTGCATTGAGGTTGGTATCTTATGTCAATTCCTTCTCTAATAGTGACCTTATGTTGCAGCTTTTTCTTTGTTGGGGATTAAAAGATCATTTTCTTCTATTCTAATGGAAATTGGAAGGATGTAATATTTTGGAGGCCCCGATCTCTTTGTCATAGTTGGAAAAAATTTGCTGATGTATTTGCAAGCGACTGAAAAGGGAGGTGAAAGCAACTAGCCAACAGCGAGATCGCTGAGGGCTGCCTCATTTGGCGCTTGCTCCGTTAGGTTGATTTCCAAGTAATCCTGTCCCTGGGAAGATACAAGAGGCAGAACATGCTGCTTCTCATGCCTGTTACTGCATAATTTTCCAGCCTTTGCTTCTTGTCGTGTCCCACAGTAATTGTCCCTTGGTTGCATTGTGGTTTTGAAGACACGGCTAAGACACCAGCCGCAGAGTGAAGCTGTGCAAGGACAGGACGCCTGGCTGTGGGGACAAGGGAGCACTTCTTTGGGAATGGATTAAAGTCCTTATTGCTGCATCCATGTAAGGATTCCATGCAGGCTGCCCAAGAAACAGGCTTCAGGAGTGCCCTTGCTTGTCAAGGATACCCTTGGATCGAGTGCTTTCCTAGAAAACTCACCTCTCCGTAGCCTTTCTCATTTAGTGTAAAATCACTGCATCTCTGCTGGTGCTGTGGCCTCTGTGCTAATGCGTTCTGGGCTGTGCTCATTGCAGGGACATTTTCAAGTTGGCTCCATGTTTGTTTTGCAGAGAGCCCTGACACACCTAGAAATGTTGTTATCAGTCAGGTTAGTCATGCCTGCACTTGGGCTGATCTTCGCCATTAGTAATGCTCAGATTTCTGCACACACACACACACACACACACGAGTCTGCAAATATTTGTGCTTCTCTTTTTTCCTAGTAAACTGACCCAAAATACATCATTTGTTAACAGCAGATCCTGTGTAAATTTGGTCTAACTTTTTCTAAAAAGACCTAACTTGTGTGTTTTATCCTCTTTTTATTACAGTTTGGCAGAATGGTGTTTCAGAAATAATATTCAAAATATTTACCAAGTAGTCACTGCAATTCTGTTTAACAATTCTCAACAGAAAAAATAAGCAATAGGAAGTCTTAAGCAGGTCCCATTTGGAATCTCTCAAGCTGGAAATGTGGGTGAAGTTGGCTGTGATGACCCTGGAATGTCCCCGAAAAGCTTTGGGCAATTAGGGAGTTTTGCTTTGTTTTAATATAATGTGGCAAGGAATAGTTAACCTTTCATTCCCCCTTGCTGGCTTTGTCAGTTTGTGTGAAGGTGTTAATATCTTTCCTCCTCTCCAAGTCTGCTTGAAATCAGGATCAGAAATACCTTTTAAAGACAAAACATCTTTGCAAAATGGCTTCAAGCTGTCAGCCTATTCAAAACTGAAGCAGCTGTTCCAGTTGCATGATTTTAAATCAATATATATGATGATTTTGTCTCAACTGCTTCCACCCTCCTGCGTTTTATTGATTTAAGCAGTTACCTTGCTTTACCATGTTCTTGGTTCTTTCCATGCCTGGTGATGCACCATAATGCTTCGTTATATCAGAGCACTGCATCAGCGCTAAACTGGAGAAAATCTGCTCATTGGATGGAAGTGACGGCCTTAAATTGTCAGACTCTGTTATTGCAGGCTTGGCTTTCATCTTCCAGTTGCCTTGCCATGAAAGGCAGAGAAGTGGCTGACTGCAGTATCAGCTGAAGCCACCCGGAGATAAGAAAACTGGAATAGACGATGACAGGACAGGAGACAGGAACCTGAAGGGGCTGGAGGGCATCTCACAGCTTTCACATGGGAGGCTTGGACTGAACAGCTTGAGCTCTGTGTTTGATAAGCAGGGAGAAAATGCAGGTGTTTGAAAGGCTCTTCAAGTTAGCAAAGGACACCTCTGCAAGAGCCACTAGCTAAAAACTAGCAGACAAATTTCCTTTTTTATTTTTATTTTTTATTTTAGTGATAAATGTAATTAGCCACTATGAGGGAAAAACTGACTCTCATGTTGTCAAATCCAGCAGTCTGTACTGAACCCAGTAACTAGGGGATAGCTGAACAACTTGGAACAGGGCAATACTGGAGTCAGTGTTAAACTAAAGAATTGTCAAAACATGTCACTGAAGTTTCCAAAATCACCGAGAGGAGCTCCCTCCAATGGAGAAATTTCAGTGACATGTTTTGTTGTTTCTAAGGCTGAGCTGAGTCACCACGTAGTAATGTTTGAGCAGAGAGACAAAAGAGCCTCATCCTCACTTCAGTCCTGGGTTTAATTTCTGCTCTGCCAGAGCCTGACAGTAGCTTGTCCCAGTTTCCACTCCCAGCATCGCTGTCCTGGAAGCTCCTTTCTTGTTTGGGCTTTGAACCGGGTCCTGCTGTATAGGAGTTCTGCCCCACTGTGCCAGGCAAAAACTCCTAATTTTAGAAATGCAACCTGGAGCACATTGGCCTTGCTGAAAAGAAGTGTCCGGGTGATGTTTGTACTGGCTGGACTCTTCTCTGAAGTCAGGTTTAATTTTTCACAGCTCTCGCAGCATGAAGTGCACTCCTAAAATAGGTTGGTGGTTAATTCCCCGGTACGCTGGTCAAAACTTTGTGGCTTGGGTTGTGTGGTCACGAATACTACTAGTAAAGACATACTAAAGAAAGAAGCATTGAAAAGCCAGCTAAGACTAATAAAAGACAAAACTACCACTACTAGGGTGGTGTCTCTGCTGGATGTTCCTTCCTGAAATAAAAGGTCCAAGGGTTGGAGCGTATCCACTTCTGGACATGAGTGGAACGGGACACGCTGCTTTCTCTCTCAACCTGCTTTGATGCATGAGTATTTTGGGTGCTTTTGGTAGACTTTGCTATTAACAGATCGCTGACCACATTATTAGCAAACTGTATGGCCTGGCTAATTCTGGCAGTCAAGCAATCAAATTATGAAAAACTAAGCCCTCATGAAAAGAATCTATAGCAAGGCACATTCCTTTGCTCTACAAACTGGCCAGAAGGCATGTAGCCTTCCTGTCTACACTGTTCAGGCAGAAATTCATACAGAAGGAGATAAAGCACTGCTAAGTCTTCATTACATTTGAGCATGCTTTAAAAAAAAAATTAATCTGCTGTTCTTTGCTTTGGTTTTTATCATTTCTTCCTCCCAAAAGGAAGAACACTTTGCCGTGTGACAAGTTTGAGACTTTTCTATGGTTTGTGTATGTTAAAAATACCATAGACTATTTTGGGCAGCAATCCTGAAACTCCACTGCTGAGATACGCTTTGTTTTAATGGACTTTCTTTTAATGGCTACACAAAATATTTTCAGTGACCCTGGAGATTTTTTTTGGAAACATCTCTGGAAAATACCTTCCTAAAATGTCACTGTGTCTATAAAAGGAGGAGGCAGGACATATCCATTTTATAGCCCAATCTTATATGTAAATAAGTATGTGCATGCTTAACGTTACTACCATATCTAGTTCTGCTGATTTATCAGCTTGGATCATTGACTTGCAAGAATTTATGCATGGCAGATGTTGAGTATGTGGCGATTGACTGTTCATTGTAGGGAGGGGATAGCTCACATGCAAGGAGCTAGGTCTGCTTTTGCCCTGTTCTGTTAACCTGCATAGCTTTTTATTATTATTTTCTTAGCTACAGGTGTTCCTCAAGCTGAAGTAGGACAGGAGTGTGCAAATATATCCAGGGCTGCCTATACTTGGAAGAAGGGCTTGCGCTGACTAGGTCTGTTGTATGTCCATGCTTCTCCTGTCCACTGTGTGGATGCAAAATGCTCCCTTGCTCTGGCAGGACTTTCAGTGAGCAGGGCAGGTAACCAGGCTACGTTGTAGAGGCCTGACTGCTCAGCAGATCATCTGGAAGGGGAAGATGCTTATAAATATTTGCAGAAGGCACAAATATTTATGCAGCCCTTGTAATTATTGTCAGACACTGATGCTTGCCCAAAAACGTAGAGGACGTGTTAAGACTGGAGAGGGAATGGTGATGGTCAGAGGTGCTCATGCTGACTGCGGGAATCTCTGGACCAGGGAGTTTAAGCCAGAGTCTCTTGCAGATGTGGCAAACCTCTGCCAGCACAGCGCAGCTTCCCTCTGCCATGGCGCCAGCCCTGGGGACCCCGGGACTCCCAGGGATCTCATGTCGGGACGGAGGGCTCGGTTCCCAGCTCTAGGAGCAGAGCGGGAGCCTCGGGGCCTGCCTGCTTGTGGGCTGGAGTCTTGGGGTATCTGGTTTTGTTCTGAAAACCATGAAGCGCATTTTGTTTTTGAGGACTCATCCTCTGGAGCAGCTTTTGTCGCTGCAAAACAGGATGCGAGTTACTGTGTTTTGTTTTGTGTGTTTTTTTTTTTTTTTTTTTTTCCCCCAGAATTTGTGCTGGGAGGTGAATTTTCAGCTTTTGGCTGGCTCTGGCAAAAACTAGCATTCCAGGGAAATTAGAAGTGATCCATAAGTGTGTTTCTCATGCAGACATTTAATGATAAGCTAAATAACATGTAAAATATTTGTGACATTACTTGCTTCTTCACAGCCTGTTTTTTAACCCGTTAAGAGATTTCTCAGCAGCTGCATTTCTACACTTGCAGCTCCTGCGTGCCTGGCCAGGGCAGCTGATCTTACAGTGGTGAGGAAGAGCAGGGTGAAGTGAGTTGGGCCATGCCCATGGTAAGAAATTTGGCATTAGAGAGACTCTACAGGGTAGCTGTCCCTTAGGGCAACTTCTCTAGCAGAGAATTTGCTGTGGAGGGCAGCCTTCAAAGGTAGCGTCTTGGAAACCTCTCTGGCTAGCAGTGTGCTGCCAGCATCTTTCTTATTGACACAGTGACTGTTTTCATTTACATTTGGATAACGCCCACCTCGCTGCGGTCCACGCTGGAATGTAGCTGCTCATAGACAGAGTTCAAATAAAATATAATAAAAAGAGACAGAGACGGACCTGAGGCTGCGGTACAGCAGCCTAACCAACTTTCCAGGGTTTCCGTGGCGATGCAGAATGCTTAAAGGAGTGCGTCTGAAATAAGGTGGCCACATGTTTTTTTTTTTCACAAATGTTGCCAACTCACAGGTTACGTGGCAGCTATTAGAAGCTGTCGGTAAAGTCTCTCTAAATAGCATGGTACAAAGTATAAATGAGTTATGTTCTATTTAAGAATTCGCTGCTTTAAATAGCAGCTCCCAAGACCGAGGACTAGCAGGCACATTGCTGGAGACAAATGGGGTTTCACTGGCTGAGTTGCTGTGTAGCACCTGGCTTAGGAAAATGCTGTTCCCGGTTCACTCTGGCAAATGTCAAAGCTGCAAACCTTTTTAGTTCTTCAGTATCATTTTTATCCTTATGGTGCATGTAGGCAGCAGCTGAAGTTCATCCTGGACAGTCTGAACCTTTAAGTTTATACAGATTGAAAAGAGCTCTAGTATTGGTCTCTTTTTTTTCCCCATAATTTTTAAATGGATGGCTTATACTTTCCTGATACATTTTTGGTTTGAAATACTTTTATTCCATCTGTTTGCTGAATCAGTAACTCGGCATAGCTTCATTATTCCTTTGTCTAGTAGTTGATGCTGCAGATGTTTATTTCAGAACATATCAAAACTGAAATATCCATTTAACCGCATTGCATTCCACTGTACACTTGCAGAAAGCGTTTATGCATGTAGTCCTTTTTATTCTGACTTGGGTGTCCCATGGACCCTTTATGTTGATTCTTCACAGTTTGATCTTTGTGTGTTTTGTAGGTTTTGTTAGTTTCTTTTGAGGGGTTTGCTTTTTTTTATTATTATTTATTTATTTATTTATTTATTGCTCACAGCCGCAGTAGTTTTAGCAGCTGTTGCCTTTGAGGCTACTCTCCTCTGGTGTGAGATGCAGTGATGAGCTGAGTGACACAGCATCAGGAGCTGAGTTGGACCATTCCCATTTAATTTGTTGTAAAAGCTGAGTGGCTGTTGGCAGGAGAGAGCTGGTTTCCTTCAGAATACCCGTTGTGTGGGGCCAGAGGCAGGAAGCTTGGGCTTGGGTGTTGCTGCTGATAATAACTGTGAGGAAATAATAAGCTGTGGGTCTTTTCAAGACAGTTTTTCAAAGTGGTTCAGCGCTTTTTGACCAAACAGCGTAGCTGTGTATCTGATACGACTCAAAAGTGTTGCCTTTTTCTCTAGGTTTTTAGTATTGAAAGAGGAAGTATCTTCGGAGGAAAATAGCATGTGGTGGGTTGGTGGCTGAAAATGCAGCCACCAGCAAGTGAATCTGGCCAGGGCAACTTAAATGTAGCTGTTGTTAATAGGAATTTGGTGGGGAAAAAAACCCTACATTTTGCAAGGGCTGAGAAATGTTGGCCACCATTTACAGTTACTTGCTGGGGAGCAGCAGCGTTTCCGGAACATCTGGACAGAGCTGCGGCTCTGCCCCGAGACACCTCGCAGAGCTGAGGAAACACAGGGCAAAACGGCCTCAGTGCCTCTATTTTTATACACACACACACACACACACACACACACACACATGTATGTGACCTTTTAACTCATTTTTCTCTTACTTTATTTGCAGTGAACTAGAAAGAAAATGTATTTCCATGTTCTTCCTCTACTGCCCAAGATTTAGCACTGCTAGTGTTTTTGTTATACAGCCTTGAGCACAGCTATCCCAAAGTGTGACTCAAGCAGTTTCCCACCTTTAATTTGCAGTCTTTAGTACCACAGAAAGTTTGTGGACAAAAAAAAGGTGTGCTCCTGTATATAGATACAGACCTTTAAAGTACAGTGTGACTTTGAAAAATGCATCTGTACAGTTTGTTGTGAAGCAACATTCCCATTTCCAGCTTGTATCAGAAACACAGTCATTTTGTCCGTATGCTAAAAGCAAACATCCGCAATCCGTGTCCTTCTTGCACAGATTTATTTATTCACTGTGGATGCAGGAGAGCTTATTATGGGAAAGAGCCTGATCACTGGGATGACTGTTCTGCTGGGCAAAACATGCCAGGACCATAAACTGCAAAGGGATATTAGGAAATAGGATTAAGAAATCAGGAGCAGTTCATACTCATTTTCATCTTTATTATGTGTGAAAACTAGAAATTGGTATGTTTAAAGCTGGTTACTTTTGATAAACAAGACAGTCTGTACTTCAGTGCTGATCAGATGGGAGGAGATGACTCTAGAAATTCTGGACTTTCATAGGAAGTCTCACAGCTTCCCTGTCTGACTTAGGCAATAGGAAACTAGCAGTGGTGATGGAGTAACTTATGTTATTGTCTTTCTCTCCAGCTGGCCTGCTGCTGTGGTACTGCTGCTTGTTCCTTGTGCTGCAGGTGCTGCCCCAAGATAAAGCAGTCAACAAGTACTCGCTTCATGTATGCGCTTTACTTCATCCTGGTGACTATCATCTCCTGCATCATGATGTCAACAACGGTAGCAAACAAAATGAAAGTGCACGTAAGTGAGAGGCACAGCTCTACTATTACTCACAAAGAGAAACGGGGCTCCTTCTAGGTCTCTTCATGTACACGGGGATTGTTTTGTGGGATCACGAAACACTTGATGCCCTCTACCCCACCACTTTGAGGGAGTGGTCTGGAAGTGGAGGGAGTGGAAGGGTCAAGTCTGTGTTGTGCCTCTTCCTCTGAATTGCTCACTCTTCAGATTTATTTCACAACGGGAAGAGGAGTCAGGGGTCATAGGACTAGTGGCCTTCCTCTTTTGTTTAGTAGAAACCCATTGCAATAAACTCAGCCCACCCTGGCCAGGCAGAACATATTCACTAGAATATGTTACAGTGCTATGGTAGAACAATTTTTCTGTGGGTAGACTATTTTCAAGGGAGAAACTCATCAGGAACCGCAGTGTAGGTTTTAGAGGAGGTATTTTGTCCCTCGGCCTCTGTCAGACAGCACACAGAAAGTAACAGCAGAGAAAACAAAAAGGACAGCCTAATCCTAGCTGGTAAAGGCATCTCTGGCATGGGCTTCCTCAGAAGTTCACTCTAACACTGCACAAGTCCCCAGTATAGTAGCGGCGGGGAGGGGGAATGTTAAAAAGATAGCTTGTCAAGTGCTGCAATTATAATTTTAATTCTGTGTTCTTGTGTTACACGACAGACTGCCACAATGCACAATGCTGATCCCTTTACAAAGGTTTCTCAAGTGTATGTGAATCATCATGTTCCCATGGCCTCTAACCACAGCAGATGCAGTTCTTATTTAATTGTCTTTTCAATTAAAAATCTTCAAAAGAATAAAGGGAACTGTGGCTAAAACTAGACTTTAAAATCAAGTTTCTCAGAGTCACAGTATAGTTTTCCTGAAATAAATGTCCACCAGCCTAGTTGAGGCCACACACTAGAGCTGTTGTTCCACATATTGGTTTGGCTTTCCAAGTCATCCCACTCAATCTTGATAGTACAAATTCTCTTTCACCCTCTGCAAACTGCAGGAAGTAGTTGCCTCTTTCTAAGGAGAGGGGAAAATGGATGGATTTAACTTTAAAAAGTGAAGCAGTGTAGGACTGAAACTTAGTTGCTGCTTCAAACGTGGCACGAGGCCTGCTGCGTGGTTGTGACCCAGCTTGCCCTGGAGGCCCAGAAGGCCTCAGTGGCTGCAGGTCTCTGCTTTGGTGGTGCAGAACGCCTGGAGCGGCTTCCTTGTGAAACCACTTGTTGGTCCTATTGGGTCTCCACTTCCCATGTGTCATCTGCAAAACCCTTCCCTCCAGGTCCCGTTGAACTCACTATGTGAAAGCAATGCAGATGAGCAGACTGGCTCATGCTTGAGAACCGTGCTCCGCTCTCTGCAACCCTTCCTCATGGCTGCCAGCCATCAGAAATCGATGGCAGCCCTGCAAGAATGCCCAGTACAGACACGGTGTTGTCCATGACCTGTGCCTTTAAAACTACTTAACGTGCACATGCTGAAACTTCTTGCCAGAAATTACTTTGACTTACTAGTTGCTTAGATTGGCAATAAAGTGAATAATCCAAGGAACTGAAGTGTTTGGAAGACAAATTACATTCTCATATCCAAATTTCTTATAGTCATTTTCCATCAGTAGTATGGTTTTCATGCTGTTTGTATCCCTAACAAAAAGTGAGTACTTTTTATCCAAACAGAAAAGTGATTCAAAGTCATTAAGTAGCCTTCAACAACATGCTTTTCAGTACTGCCAAATTTCTTTTCCAGTTCTTATTGTAGAAAGCTCAGATGTAGGAAGAAAATGGCACAAAGAGTAGCTCTTTGTGTGAAGTGGAAGGATAATTGCCCTCTTAATTTAGAGCATTTGATGGCTTTGAATCGGAAATGGAGCATCTGAAAGTGAGCTCTCTTTATCTACTTTCTAATTTAATAATTATGTTCTGGGTTGTTTAAAGTTCAAAGACTCCTGAAACTAATTCAGCCTGGTTGTAGTATCGTTGACCTTCAAAATATCTATCCAGATTGGGAAGCTGAGACTGATTAATAATGAAATGTGTGTTGAAAGTGCTGAGTATTTATTGATTCCATTGCTTTGAGACAGACCCTGGAGTAATCCTAGCTCCTGAAGCCACACGGTGAGCAAAAGCTTTGCATGATGCTTCTAGGGCCTCACCCACCCTTTCTTGAGAAGTGAGAAGGGACACATTAAATTAATTTTAATTAGACTATTTTAATATTAAAAGTAACACTAAAAATTGTCAAGTGTATTTCAGTGCAGTCTTTCACTGAGCCAGAGTCTTGACATAGGATCGTGTATCTCCTTTACCAGTGCAGCGATCAAATAATCATCCTAATGTTGTGTAAAAGGAATCTAACCCTTGCAAATGAGTCTCTCTGTTGTTTGGCTATAAATTTCCAAGTTTGAAGTAGTTCTAAAAGTATTTATTGCAGCACTGTAGCCTTCAGACTTTTGGAGGTGTCTTGGGAGTAAGCCCCGGCAAGTACCCATCTTTTTTGGACTCCTTAAAAAGAGACTTTTAAAGGAGTTTTGCACTACTTGGCCACCAGCTTGTGAGACAGTTTTTCAGTTCCTTTGCAGGTGCCAGTCGAGCACGAGGGCCCCAATCTCAGCTGTTCCACATCCTCACTAGACTTGGCTGGGGATGAAACCTTGCGTCTATGGAAGGGCACTGTGCCTACTAAGTATTTGCTTACAGAATCAAAACCTTGATTCCTAATCTAACTGGCAGCATTTTTAGAACCTGATACTATGTGGCGAGCCTTAAAACCTAATGAAAGAAGGGACGCTGTATTTTTGGAGAGCTTTTTCTGTACTCTTTTTCAGTTGTCTGCCCTGAACTGCTTCAGTATGTATAGGACACCATGGGACAGAGGTGTGGAGAGTTAAATGATGAAAAGTATTGAAAGAAGTCAAAGCATTTGTGCTTGATGTCTGGAGGAGAGGCAAGAATCAGTGGAGGGTCTGGTAAGGGAAAGGATAATGTTGGCTAGGAAAATGGTCTGAGTATTAGTGTGTGGAATAGATTGCGGAGAAGCAAGGTTTTGTCCCAAGGAAAAAGATGGGGTGCAACATCAGTCAAAACAAGAAAAGAAAGCAGAACACAAGCTGAAGAAAGACTTCTGTGCCTTGGTCACTATGTATTCTCTCCTGCTGTTCTCCGTGATGTTCTTGCTTACAGGGTTGAGCACCAGTGGCCGCAAGCTGGCATCCGGGAGCCGTGTGGCCGCGTTGGCTCAGGGCCATGTGCCATTAGCTTGGGTGCCAGCAAGAGCACAGCAAGTTCAGGATGGTCTGTACCTGCTCATGTGGAGGCAGCTGTTACAATGAAGGGCTTTGGCTCAGATAATTACTGATTTGCCCCGATAGCATCGTTGTTAATGTGGCCTCAGTCATTAATATCCTGCGAGCAGGCACAGTTCCTGGGCAAGGCTGCTTTTTCTCCCACTCAGAGGCCAAAGCATTTAGATTGTGTTGCTTTTAAAAGCATAAAGGTAAATATTTCACTATACCGAGCTGGACATGGGTTTACGAGCAGGCAGAGCGACCCAGCGGAGCGTAGGCAGCGGGGCAGGCTGCGAGATGGCCGCGCGCTCAGGGTCGCTCCGGGGTGGCGTGGTGGACTAAGCCAGTGGTGAACGTAAACATGCCCTTTCCCATGTAGCAGCCTCAGCGCTGAGCCCCGTGCTCTGTGTGCTCGTGTTTGCTATCTGCTGGGCCCCCAAGGCTTGGTTTGCTTCGTGCTTCACTACTCGAGGATCCCTGGCGTCTTGGGAAGGGGTGCTGGCTCCCACAGGCCTGCGTGGCCCCTGTTTATGAGTGCGTGATGGCGGTGCATGCCACATAATGGCTGAGCTGTGTGTTTGTGTAGGCACAAACCCGGCTATTGTTCTTGTGAATCCATCCACTTCTGTCAGCATGATCTGTAAGGAAATTACTGCAAAATGAAGAGGGAAAAAAAAGTATACAGGGTCAAAAATCAAGATGTCAGAAACCTACACAAAAAGAAGTTACAGTTCACCACTTACAGCTACATGGAGGAATGTTTTGAATTAGCTAGTTGCTTAATTGGGTTCCATTGTGTTTTTTTTGTGTTCTTAAATCCCATAATCAAAATGCTGTTTGGTACCAAGTTCAGGTTTTACAGAAGACCCTTGTGTTTCAGAACTGAGGAAGGGCATTGCAAGGATCCATACGGTTTCTTGGGAGCTCTCTAAAAAGTCCTGGATGCAAGTTAGTCAGACCCAGTCACTTACTGTGCAGCTTAAGCAGTGCTAGTGATCCTTGAGTTACTTCTGGAAGAGTACCTCAGCATGGCACAACCTGAATCCGTTTTTCTAATAGGGCACAGCTGCCCTGGAACCTTCTGATTTTTATCTTCCCATGTTCTAGCCCACCTAAGACCAGCCCAACATTATAGTTCAATTTTCCTGCTCTCCTGGTCTCCTCCGCTTCAGCTGAGGGTTTTTACCATACAGAGGGGCCTTTATTTCTTTGAAACGACCAGTGGCTTTCTAATTAAATGCTACTATTTCTGAGCAGCTGAACAGTTCCCAGGCAGTGAGGGGAGGGGAGCTCAGCCGGCACAAGGAGGCCGCACACACAAGGATCCCAGGCACAGAGACCTGTTTTTTGGGCATTCGGTGTCACGTCTGTGTGGTGAGACAGAGGCCAAAATGTGCAGCTGTTTGCTTTCCTCTTACAGCGAGGGCAGGGCCTCAAAGGCAAATATTTAGTAAGTCAAGAAAAAGGTAGAATTTTCCTACTTCTCTTTATAAAAAAAAAAAAAAATCAGGGAAGTTGGAGCAACACCCTTTCCAAAGCGAGGCGGAGGGGAATAGCTGCTCCTGTGCCCTGTGGGTGCAGTGTATGATGCGCGCGGACCGGACTCCGGTATAATGAACCAAAGACCCTTTATTGAGCATCAGATACAACTTATATACTGTACTAAGCCAGATACAATCCTTATTTGCCTACAAGCACGCGAAGCGTGGTTGCTAAATAAGCCAATAGTCGATAAAGAATTACGTCAAAATTATCTAATAAGTTTCTTGATCACGCACCAGCACGGCAGCAGAAGGTGCCAGTGTCAAAGGAAACCAGGGACAACGTGGAGGTGCAAAGACTGAGCATAGGCTCTGTTATGGGCAGCCCGGTGCTCGCTCTCATGGCTTGTGACCTGCTATGCTTTCCAGATCCCCTTCTACGAGGAGCTATGCCAGAGCATTCAGGCAGGAGACATGTGCGAGAAGCTGGTGGGCTACTCCGCCGTATACAAGGTCTGCTTCGGGATGGCCTTTTTCTTCTTCCTCTTCTCCTTGTTCACCATCAAAGTGAATAACAGCAAGAGCTGCCGAGCGTACATTCACAATGGGTAAGTGCGTGTCTGCTTGCCAAGTTCCCAGGCCTCTTTCTAGACTGGTTTTGTTTATTTTCCAGTCAGGTGTAGCACTAGGGGTGGGGGAAAGGAGTTGGTTTTATTGCTTCTGTCGGATATAACTTAATCAAGTACAAACGAACTTAAATGGCAAGCAACCAACACTTACTTAAGAGTTGGGCTTTAAGAAGAGATTTTTTATGGCACTTGAATTGTTAATTGCTGCTATAACCAGATTTTTTTTTCTTTTTTTTCCTTATCCAGATTCTGGTTTATTAAACTTATACTTCTGGCAGCAATGTGTTCAGGAGCCTTCTTCATTCCTGACCAGGACACTTTTCTCAACGGTATGACCTTCTTACCCTGGTAGGGTATGCTTCTCTGTTAGGGTGTACCGCTCTTTGGGTGCTTACAGATCCTGAAGGCTTGAATGGCATAAGCATTGCTGTATTTCTGTAAGTAAAGCAATTTTTTTTTGTGATCAAGAAGAGGCCAAATGGGTGAATAAATACTCTGCTGGGCTGTCGCCCAAAGTCTTTAAGGAGCAGAGAGCTGTACCTATGCAGATGGCCTTGGATGCTGAGCACAGAGGCACAAAAGCTCTTGGGGCTTAACTAGCTTCCGAGCAGATAGCACGAATCAAATAACATGAAATCAGACTTCTTGTGGAGTGTTGTAAACCTACTGTTGATAGTCCTGTGACTAAAGCATATTCAATTTTGGAAGGCAAGCTGGCACCCGTCAGCCCCACCAGCACGGGCCAGGTGCTCGGAAGATGTTAAATATCATCATCAGCAAAAGCCCTGATGATACCAAGATGAGCTGGTTGCCAGGTGATGTAAACCCTGTCCACTTTGGAGTCTGAAGGTGGGTGGATGAAAGGCTCCATAATCCAGCAGGGATGTTGCCTCTGCAGGGAAGATGCAGCCTGAGGCAATTCCAGCCATGCACCGGCAGCAGACGGAAGGGACAGTGTGGTCAGGATCAACTCTGCGACTTCCATGAGCAAGGAGAGCCCTGCTCTTCGGGACCTTCAGGCTGAAGTTTTTTGCCATAAATAGGAAACATCAGTTTGTTTTGGAGGATGCTAGTTTCCGTAATCCCTTTCTGCTGAAAGGGGAGGAGAAAAACCTGCTCCCTGCTTTCCTGGAGTCTGTTAAATTTTTGCCTTAGTTGTTTTCAACTCCTCTGTGAGTAACAATACAAATGGCACCTGGCTTGAAGCCTTTCTTATGCATGGGATTTCCTGATGGCTGATTGCTTTGGTGCTCCCTCAGCCAGGGTAAGACACTGTTTGGGTTGTCAACTGCCTGCTTCTACAAAGACCTGATGGACCTGTATGATTTTGACACCTATCCCTCCTTTAAAACTGCTCAGAGCATTTGAAAAGGGGAAGAGGAGGGAATAACCTGAGGTGAAGGACTACTTATCCCTATTCCTTTTCTTCACTGAGTTCTGAGTTGCCGCTATGCTCTTGTCTTTAATGTCTACTCACTGGTTGCATTAGAAAATTGTAATGTTAATGCAATCTCTCAGGTAGCCAAGATTCTCTCTCATGTTCCCAAGCAACCTTTGCAGAGCAAAAGATGTTTGAGAACTAAGGTGCCTAGGGAAGGGGGAACAGAGCTTCTGGGGCTACTCAGAGAGCTGCTGCTCTTGCATCTCCGTACTAGGTAAACTTAGGGGTTTTCCTTCCCCTAATTAGTTCTTGTATTTTCTCTGCAAAGCAATGTTCTCTATATGCTGCTGGACTGTCCTCCAGGAAACCCCCCGGTGTAAGATTCACAGCAGATTGTAGGATTTTATTTTCCTCTGTGTGTGGGAGGGAAGGGGGAGCATTTTCTCCTTCCCTTCCCTTCCCTTCCCTTCCCTTCCCTTCCCTTCCCTTCCCTTCCCTTC
>NW_010585419.1:82271-93528 GCF_000705375.1 Tinamus guttatus | reverse complement strand
CCTTCCCTTCCCCCCTGTCAAAAAACTTCCAGTGTCTTTTTTTTTTTTTTTTTTCTCCTATCAAAAACCGTTCTGGGAGCATTCTCCTCTCTCTCCCTTCTTATTTTTTCTGTAATTATGAATTTCCCCCGCCATGATTCCCACACTCAGCAGTTTGTTAATCATGGAGGGAGGGATATTTTGTGAATGTCCTAGGCTTTCATGAGCTCCAGTACTAAATCCACACTGGTGATGTTAACCTTATCTATGATGGCTTTGTAAAACATCCTGAAGTACCCTGCCTGTGGGCTTATGAGATCCTTACAGACAGGCTGGCTATTTAATTACTCACTCCAGTGGTGGTCTCCTGGCTCCTACTGTGCCTCTCCCAAACACACAAGCACACCCTGTTCCCTGCCTCTTTTGAAATCAGCATGCTCATTCAGTAAATACAATAGATTTTGCAAAACAAGGAAAATGTCATTTTTGCCTGCTTTCAGTTGAACAATGAACTTATGGTGCAGATGAAAAAAATCTGTATCTTTTGCTAAGCATAACATGCTGGCAATTCTGCTACTCCCCTTGGCTTCCACAAGCTTTTTACAAAAGGAAAATACAATGTTAAGATATGGCCAGACTTTGCTAATGCACTTCCTCGATCAGTCTTCTTCAGTGAAATTTGTTGGATACTGAGCGTCACTTACACGTTGCATTCTACACAGCAATGCAAACTGTATATGCAGCCAAGCTTTTCAAAGGTATCTGTATTTACTCAGAGACTTCTGAAGTTGTGCACAAGGTCTATGTTGTCCAAAGCACCAAATGGCTCTTCAAGTACATGTAGATGAATAGTTAAGTAGTCAAACGCCCTGTCTCTCTTTAACTACTCAATGAATACCAAGTGTTCTCGTTCTCTGGGAGCGGCTAGGGACAGACCATGAGCCCCACCTTTATTTTTCCGTGGTGCTGGAATCAAGAGGGAAAGAATTTGCTGTTTTTAGTGCTGGGTTCCAGTACCTTGCAATTTTAGGGTTTAGGCTTCTGTGAAATGCCTTAATGCCTTCAGGGCTTTTTTTTTTTTTTTCCCTCCCACATCACAAATAAAGGGTCTAGTATTTTATGTCTGAATATAGCAACGTTGTCTCCACAAAGATTCTTTAGGTTAGGGAATCCTGGTATGTGTCCTAAAAGGTTTATTTTGAAGGTGTAGCAGGTTGCAAGCTGCATTCATCAGGCCACTATTCTTGGGTTAGCTGAGCTGGCCTTTCAGCTGAAATACCTCATCTGCTACATCTGTGGGGCTCAGATACTCAAACCATGTAATGGCTTCATTGCTTGGATAATAATTCCCTTTTATCTCGTGGGGGAAGGCAACTGGGGTTTGACCTATTTTCTGCTTATCTGCCTTGCAGCTTGGCGCTATGTAGGAGCAACGGGAGGTTTCCTTTTCATTGCCATTCAGCTCATCCTGCTTGTTGAGTTTGCACACAAGTGGAATAAAAACTGGTATGTGTTGGGCAAGTAGCTATTTGTATAATATTCTGGGGAACTCCTAAATGAGACATCCATTGGAATAAAGAATTCAAAATAGTGTGGATGCAGTTTCTGAGAAGACGCTTTAATACCTGTATTTAGAGGTGTGCATCTCTTCTTCACCTGCTTTCTGCTTTCCCTGATGGAGATGTTTCTTCCTTATTTGTTTCTACCCTTTGCTGTTTCATTCTTGCCCTAAATTGTTCTGCTTTCCACTGAGTAGTTGTATGCAAAACCTCTCGTTTTAGAAATTCAGTTCTACATGAAAACACACCTGCTAAGGCGCAGGACTATGTATGAAAATAAAACTGGATTGCAAAACATAGCTGTGAGACTGTGTATAGCGATATAAACTGGTAAATCCTGTATTTTGGTTTGAGACTAATATACATCAAATGACTTTTTTTTTTTAAACATGAAAGTTGGTGTTTTTCCTACCTTCATCTGACTATGCAAGATTCTGTTAACAACCTTCTTACACGATGTTTTGGCATTGATTTAAATTCTAGTGTGAGTACATTCAATATCACCTTCTTATCTCTTAGCCTCTCATCACGCATCAAAATACTTAAATTGTTCCCCCATGTATTTGTATGAATTTATGCTTTTTTCTTCCCCTTTCTTTTCTCCTGTTTCTTCTAGTCTGTTCCTCTACAACCTTTGCTACCCTCTTTCATTCCAGTTAGCGTACTGACTAATAAGAAAGCTTTTAGCAGATTCTTGGACTTTTTAAGATATGTTTCCATGGAAGAGGAGATGGGAGCTCCTTACACCATAGCTGTTTTTACTGGTAATTGCTCCAGCTGCTTTTCTGTGGGTGAGAGATTTCCAGCAGCAGCATTTAACTTTGGCACTGTTTACATTATACAGTCTTATTAGACAGCAATACATGCGCTCTCTTTGTGCTTGATAATTAGTGCATCCCTCACTAGAATAGTCTGGGTTTTTTGGGGGAGGGGTTTTGATCTGTAAAGGGAGGGGAGAAAGAGATAAGGCGCTTGTCCTTATCTCCGCAGGACGGCTGGCGCGAATCACAAGCAGCTCTGGAACGGTTTGCTGGCTCTGGTCACGCTGGTCCTGTACACGATCGCTGTGGCGGCCCTGATCGTCATGGCCATCTTCTACACGCGCCCCGAGGGCTGCACGTACAACAAGATCCTCCTCGGCGTTAACGGTGGCCTGTGCTTCTTTGTGTCGCTGGTGGCCATATCACCCTGTGTCCAGGACCGTGAGTGTGCCACTCTCTTTACCTCTGGGGTTTGCTGATACCTTTACTGTTCACATACTTTGAGACATGCCCCATATTTGGGGCAAAAAGTCTAATGCGCAGATCTGACGTTTAGATTTGGTGTCATTCTTACCCTTATCTCCTTATCTCCACTGTGATGTAGTATTGCTTGTCATCAGTACAGCTGCTAAAACTGGAGATGTGAGATGTTTTGAGCATGCCGTCAGACAGCCTGTAAATAAGGCTCACTTGCTGAGGGCTGGCAATGCATTGGGGAACTTACACATTCCTTAGGCTATGGTAACTGCTGAGGTAATAGCTCTCCAGCCCATTCAGTTCTTACATTTACTTTCGACTGCTTGTGATTTACTGTCTGTAAAGTTTGGGCATGCAGATGAGTCGACAGAAGTCAGAAATCTTGGTCTTGGTCTTGTATATCATGGTTTTCCAGAATATTTTATGTGTGCTGTTAGTATCTATCAATCATTGGGCCAGGAAATAGGAGTAATTTCAGCGGTTCCAAAACAGATTTTACAGGCCAATAAAACTATAATGGCAGCCTGTCAGTAGTTTCTGGAAAGCTGACATTTTTGGCTAGAGCAGAGGGGTGATCTTTTACTTACGTGGAAGTCTTAGTGCCTTTCTAAAACAGCTACTAGAACTAAAGGACAAACTCTTTTCTCTTTAGCCCCCAGACAAAATGCATCTGAGGTGCTTGAAATAGAACATAAAAGATATTCTCCTCTTTCAAAAGGTTTTAGTGTAATGTTTTTTAAATATTTGAATTTCCCTTTCAGTTTGTTAAAATGTCTACAAAAATTGTCTCTTGCCCCCTTTCTACTAAAGGCCAACCCCATTCTGGTTTGCTGCAGTCAGGAATCATCAGCTGCTACGTCATGTACCTCACTTTCTCAGCATTATCCAGCAAGCCTCCAGAAACCAGTAAGTTCTCTAGTGCTTTATTTAAATCCTTTGAGACATGCCAAGTATTAAAAGTGAAAAGGTCTTTAGCAAGCCTTAATTCTCACGAATTTAAGAGTGCTGGTTTTGAGCTGCTTTAGTCTATGAATGAGAAATTGCTAATAATAAAAAATCCATGCAGCCTGAGAAACCATGCAGTTGGCCTCCTCCATATATCTTAAATGCTTTGGTGTAGGGGAACTTAACTCACATCAGGAAGGTTGGATCCGGCACACCAGAGCCGTTCCGGCCTCCTTCCTAATGACAGCTTACCTGGAGTCCTGTCACTTGTGCAGCAAGTGCACGTCCTTACCTAACAGGGTGTGACTAAGTATGTAACAGGTCTGATCACACGATGGGGAAAGAGATGGAACAAACAGTTCTTGATTGCCTCTAGAAGTAGGATGGGTGGCCAGTGCCATCCAAAAGATTGGCCACCTCTGGCTAGTAGGTCTTTTGCACGCACTCCAGTGGCTTTACTCTGTGCTTGCCATGCTGGCTGCCAAAGGTGACACTGAAATAATTTTTTATCTTCTAATTGGTATGCTAGGTAGAGTTAGCTCTGAGTTCTGTATGAAAGAGAGACTTGAGTACTGCTTATCTTTCATTTTGAGAGTGAAAAATCATGAGAAATGTTTTGGAGTTAGGTTGCAGTTGTTTAAGATGTCACTGCTTGCAACCACAGCTCCTGTACTCCATGTGTGTTCTTACCATTTGCGCTACAAGCCAGAACAGAGAATTCTGCAGAGTTTTGAGTTTTGATGCTGCAGAAACATAACCAGCTTTTAACAGCTTCCTTTTCCCAGCTAACCATTATATTCACCTGTTTGGATGGAGAACATTCCTTTTGCTTATGGAAGGGTTTCCTAATTCGTATCAGTAGTGCTAAAATCTCTTCTTTATTAGCTTTTAGTGTTGAATAATGATCTCATAAGCAGTGTCTTTCAGTGAATATAAAATGATTTAAATGATACTTGAATTACTTCTAAGACTTGACACTTTAAAAAGGAGGGAGGAAGCAATGATAAATTAAATTAAGTGATGGGTTTCAGGGCAATTTTATACTTGCAACAGTGAAAGCCTTCAGCAGGTCATTGCGCTGGCTGTGCTGGTGCAAGGCTAATGTATTTGCAAGAGTTGACATCATGCACTCTGTCAGACTCCCTGCTTCCAGAGGTGCTCTGCCTTGCCTTAGATGCAGGCCAGAGAGTTCTCCTGGTTTTCATTGTCTCTTGAAGACGCTTCTGTTTTTGTAATACTAGCCTGCGCACACGCTGATGGTCGAGAGAGTATGTGGGGAGCCAGCACTCACTGAGGTCTTCCCATGTCCTGGAGGTTCAGATGTAGCACATACCTCTTGGTTTATTCTTCAAGTAGGCACCTTTAAGGCACCTTCAGCCATCTCACAAACTGGTGCACAGGGAATGCTGTTTACCAGCATTTGTTTGTGATATCTGAAAAACACAGTTCCAGAATGATTTTAAAAGCCATAGGCAAACAAGAAAAAATCTGTTCAATGTGTGCTTATCCTCCTGTGACTTTGCTTTTTGCTGGGAGATAAGGTGGGAGGTGATTTCATGAAGTATCCTGCCTTGCTGCCAGGGCGTGCATGATAGACAAGTGGGAGACTCCACATGTCTGCAGACGAAGCATTCCTTAGTCTTACCCTCCTTCATTTACACCTACATCCATCCTGTCCCTGTCGTGCTGATAAAGCCCTTCATGCAGCTCTGCAGGCAACAAGGGCAGGGGTCCTGGCTCCAGGTTTATCGTTAACCTGGTGTAGTCTTTGCTGCATTTTTGCCCCCTGGCCTTACACAAAGTTGTGCTGCTGCAGTGGAGTTAGAGGGTGGCTGCTGGAAGGGAGGAGGAGGTGGGGGCACAGTTTGCTTAAATAGCATGAGTTCAGAAAGCTCTTGGTTGATATAAAGTACAGCAGTAGTCACCTGCTTTCGGGGTGAGGCTGGAGGCTCCTACTTTGCCCCAAAGCAGACACCAAAAAGCTGAATGCATCTTTGAATGTAAAAGACTAAACTGGTTTCCTTTCAGGAACCTCAGAGCTGTATTTGACTAGATATTAAAATAAAATCTTGACTGTAGCCAATGCAGCTCTGTTTATTTGGTCTTCTGCATATCAGTCTAAGAACAGAGCAAGCAAACACTGCAATTTTACTTTCCACTGAGTATGAATTTCATAACTGTCCTCAAAGATCCCTGCTGAATGGTTTTAAAGAGGATGGGCTTCAGACCATAAATATCTCAGCGTTATGTGGCCTTGTGGTGAAGTCCTGGGAAACTTTCAACTTCTTGTTAGCTTAGTTCACATGTTTTTTGCATATGTTTGTCTGCTCTGACAAGCAGAAAACTTCAGTGCCCTGCTAACTTGCATTTTGTCCTGCCTGAAACACAGAATCTGCCCGGACAGGCATACAGGGTTTGTTTGTTTGATCCTCCTAAAAGAAAGAAGGAATTGACTTGCATGTCCTTATCTAATGTCTAAACTAATAAAATTATATTGCTGAAAACCTTTAGTCTGTGAACGCCTTTGAAATACAATGAAATGAAGTTCAGTAACTTTTTTGTTTGTTTTTGTTTTGTTTTTGTGAAGTCTTGGATGAAAACAATGAGAACATCACAATCTGTGTACCTGAATTTAGCCAGGGGCTGCACAGAGATGAAAATCTTGTCACTGGCCTGGGTACTACCATTCTTTTTGGCTGCATTTTATATTCTTGGTAAGTCTGGACTTTGCATTTACCTCACTGTAAGTGGAATATCACGGTGACTCTAATGAAGGCTTATTGTAAGCCTGATGCTAATGAAGTAATGTCTACAAATAGCACAGAATGGAGCTGGAACATTCATATTGCTGCTTAGATGTTTTTTGCAAAACAGAGGAGCTCCTAATCTAAAGAAACTAGAAAGGGCTCTCCTCCCACCCCAACAACTGCAGTCACACAAGCAAGTGACTTCCAGCACCTGAAATACTCAGAGTGCTGGTTGGTAATTCACTCCTGGAAGCAGCCTGCTGTCAGTGAGCTGTTATTTCCCCAGCAAAACTTTCATGTTGAAACCTTCTATTAAGTGCTGACCCAGAAGTGGTAGCTGGGAAGTTAGGAAGAGCAGGTTGGAACGCTTCCCTGTCGTCCCTGGCGTTTGCTGGTGATAAATTTAGCAATTTTCAGGAGTGACCTACTTTCAAGCTTGTGTTTGAGTCTGAGCCAGCCAGTGGCTGTCTGTCAAGTGAGTTTCTGCTGGTGCAGAAATAACTTTTCATGTGCTGAGCATTTGATGCTATATCTGGGCAAGTGCTTAGCTCAAAAGTGAGAGTAGACTGCTATATTTCCTGAGGTAGTGAAAAATCACCCTTTTAGGCTTATCACTGAGCTGTTGGTTTTGACCCTGGCTTCTTTTGCTCCTAGCTTGACTTCAACCACACGTGCAAGCTCTGAAGCATTGAGAGGCATCTATGCAACAGCTGACGCTGAGGTGAGTTCTTGTTTTCTCCCACGAGATTTCTGTGCAGACTTCCTTGTAGGATTTTCCTTCTGTTGTTTTTATGACCAACTAAACTGTGATCAGGTAGAAGCAAAAGCGTGTTCACAGCAGGTGTATTATTTGCCTCTAGGTATGAAATTCCAGAATACTTGGTGAGTCCATGCTGGTCCATCTGCAGCTCTTGGATGTGCCGTTATGAACAGAAATAATCTTCCCCTTTCTGTCATTTAAGAGAAAATCTGCTGGGCACTAAGAAACTGCAAGGAACTAAGAAGTGTGGGGCATTTTTATTCGGACATTTTAAATGAAGACTGTGTTTTAACAGCAGTGTTAGTGCTTTTGATCACAGTGTTTTATCTGCTATTTTTACTTCCGCACATAATTTTTATATTATACCTTACATTTCTTTTTACCTGCAATTTCACCTCAGATTATCTTTCTTGTCCCTGTTTTCTTGACATCGCTCGGTACCCGCTGGACCCGGAGTGTTTGGAGCTGCTGGCTGCTGCGCGTGGTCTGTTTGCAGAGGAGGTCGAGCTCTCCATTGCAGCCCTTGCTGAGGGGATTATTTCTGGACCATTTGGTTTTAAAGAGCTGTACAAGAGCTGTCGAGTGCCAATATAAAGAAATGACTGGCAAAGAGCAACTAATTGCATTCTGATTGTCCTCTCGGTGATAAAGGGCCTTTGTCTCTGCCCCAGAAATGTAAACACAATTCTGCAGTTGCTGGTATTAGTCAGAAAGGCTTTCTGTGTCCAAGCTTAGTCACTGAGCAGCTAGTTGTACCTGTGCCAGCGTTGCTGACTGCATCACTGTAAGGACTAAGACTTAATTTCTGATAAAAGAAACTAAGTTTACTGGGGGAACCTAGCAATGCTTCAGAAACCTGATAAGCTGAAGGGAAACTAAACTCAATGCTGCGATCAGCGTAACTGTAGAAAGAAGGTGTTAATCTATGGAAACATGAAAAAAAATTTCTTTAAATTGTCAGTCAATCTGTTAGTATTTTGGCTTGTAATTAATTTGTGAGCCTGGTAAGAATATGTAATCATAGATATGCTCAAGAAAAAACAATAATTCTGTTGGAAGTTGAAACTTAAAAGCCTATTATACTTTTTTTTGGATACATCATCAGAACCCAAGAAAAATAAACCTCGAAGTAGAATTCTATCAGGAGAGTGATGTTGGTGATGTGGTACAGAAAGTGCTGACTTGTACTGAGGTCTGCTGCAGAAAATGCACTTAGTTACATATTTATTGGACTGTCAGCACTTTTTTTCTCATTTATAATACCACTCAACACAAGAAGTATCAAACCCATCAGTGAACAATTCCAGCTTTTCTTTTTTTTTCTATTAGTTAAAAAAAAGGCACATTTAAATGAAGAGTTAACAATCTATTATTTATACTCAAGCTGGCTCCATTGCAATACAAATGACTACATATCAGACTTACGATTTTGCAAATGATGTCCACCCCATACAACAGAGTATTAATTTGCATCTTCATTTCAGTTCCGAATTTTTATTTTCTAAGCATATAAGATGCTAATCTAAGGATGTATATCCCCTCTGAAGTATAAATGTGCAGCCATTTTATTGTAGCTTTTCAAGCAGTTTTTCATAGCTTGCTTGTGCTGTATTACTGCAACCAGAGCTTCGTGTTGAATTATGTAAAATGTCTCAGTAGAGTCACTCTTGCAGAGTGATTAATTTGCGCCAAAGCTTACTGAGTAGTTTTTTCCAAAGCTGAGAAACTGCTGTTGTGAACTACTTGGCTCATCCTTCTTTGAGTTTTGTGTTGCTTGGAAGAATAAAGTAGATTTTTCTAAGCTAATGTCTGCAGTTTAGAGACCTTTTTCCCCAGCCATTTTGTTTCTTGGTTGTTTGGCACCACTTACACTGGCTGTTGTTTCTCTCACAGGTAGCTCGTTGCTGCTTTTGCTGTGTGCCCGATGGAGATGGTAATTACCTGTTCACTGCCCAGCTCACCAGCCACCAGCTGGTGGCTTTCAGAACAAACCAGAGAAAATGCAGATGGAGAGATTCCTCTGTCCTAATTCAGTAGTGTATTGAGCAGCTGATTTACTCGAGCAAAACATTACAGAAGGAAGGGAAGTGAGACAAAAATACTGTTTTAAAACAGCAAGCTAGTTAATAATTTCTTAAACGAAAGCTGTTTAGTATAACCTGCAGAGGAATCTCTGCTCCTTGCATGTATGTACTGTGACTATCAGGTTTGTGGGGTCAGCTGCTCTGTGGCTCCTCCTCCAAAGTGTCCTACAGGTAGACTCTTTAAAATGCTCCATGTACTCAAAAACATCTTGTAGATCAGGAACTTGATATAGTGCAGCATTTCAGTAGCAGTCTCATTTATTTTAATAAAATCTGAGGTCCATACCCTCAGGGCAAGAAGGTGTTCAAGTGCAGCTCTGTACCAGGCTTTGCTAAATCATACCAAAGGCTTTTTTGCTTATGTCTCTTCTATGTTTCATGAAACCAGCTGCTGTTTGCTGTTCTCGTTACATTTTCAAATTTTTTTTCATTGTTGTTTCCCATCTCTTACAGCTGATGCTGAGGAACACACTGAAAAAAGAGGAGGCCAGACTGTAATATATGATGAAAAGAAAGGCACAGTGTACAGTTACTCCTACTTCCACTTCGTTTTCTTCTTGGCTTCGCTCTATGTGATGATGACAGTAACTCACTGGTTCCAGTAAGTATATTTCTTTAAGGCCGAGAAATTAATGTCTGTTAAGAGAGGGGAGATACGAATGGGAATTTCTACCATTAGATGAGTGTCTCCTCTCTTAGAATGGGAGGCTGGCAGAATGGATCCAAATCTCTCCTAGGGGACTCCTGAGCAAGGTTTTGTTGCAAAAAACTCTGCTCCCCAGCTTCAGGTCTGAGTTAAATTACTTGAAGTCTGTGACCCCCTCAGGAAGGGAGAGGGTACTTCAGGCTGTGATGTGAATAGACTTATATGGTGAATTTACTGCTTTTTTTCTTTCTTTCTTTCTTTCTTTCTTTTTTTTTCTTTAACAGTTATGAAAGTGCTCAGATTGAAAATTTCTTCACTGGGACCTGGTCCATCTTCTGGATTAAGATGGTCTCCTGTTGGGTTTGTGTCTTTCTGTATTTATGGACTCTAATTGCTCCACTCTGTTGCCCAACGAGACAGTTCTCAGTATGAAGACTCAGAAGGTCCTTTTTCTTTTTTTCTTTTTTCCCTGTTTTTCTGTTACAAATAAAGTACAGCAGTCACCCTATAATGAGGAAATACCCACTGCCAATTTCCATAATGTACTAGTTTATAACTAATAGTTGATGAGTTTTTTTTAACTTTTTCTAATTGTCACGAACAAACAGGGTCCCAGGGAATGTGTCTGTTCAAAGATTTTCGTAACACTGATGTGTAGAGTGTGGGAATCACAATTATTGCATAAACTGAAATAAGTGAAATGTTTTTAGAATAACTGACAATCCTTCTCCGACTTCACTTGCAAGAAAACAAAACAAAAAAAGGTGGAAATGTATATTCTTCCTTCCTGGGAATGTTGGGTATCTTCTAGCAAATATGCATTCCTTTTTCTACTCTTTTATTAACTGTGTCTTTTACAGCAATTGCAGTGATGGTTTGGACTGCTGTTTTGTACAGCATATAACCCTTAAGTAGTCTCCAGATTTTTTTCCCCAAAAATGTACCTAAATACTTTTATAGAAATAGAGAATATGTAAGAATTTGACTGCCAAAGCATCTACTAAAAATTGTTTAACTAAATATTAAATATATTAAGTTATTACAAACCTAGTATGAAAAAGGAATGTACCAATGATAACAGAGTATTTATGCTATTATAACTTTTAAAAAGCACCTGAATATTTTATGTAAATCCAAAATGGTCCAATTATTAACAGAAGGAGTGTTTTGCACACAGAAAATCTTAAACTCTTAATTCTGACTGGTTTTGCTTTGCCAGATGGTTTATCTGCAAGCTGTGTTCTGTGCAGGATCTGAGGTACGGTACATTCTCTAGTCAGAGTATTTGCTGTTGCAGGA
>NW_010585419.1:47891-76374 GCF_000705375.1 Tinamus guttatus | reverse complement strand
GGCCTGTGTGACACGTGGCGAGGTGTCTGCCCGTAGCCCAGGCCTTTGCCAGCATCAAAGTCCTGAGTGTCTCTATGGTAAGGGGAACGGGAACCGTCTTTTTGTCTGTTTCAATACTGTCACCTGATCTAGTTCAGTGCAGTATTTCCCCTGTGGTCTTGTACTGGGAAACAGGAGTTGCTGCTCGTAGTGTCAGTGCTGCTTGTGACTGCAGCCCTCACCCACTCTCTCCTCTCCATCAGCCTCTCTCCTTTCCTGGTGAAAACGCTGTTTACTGTTGCTATATTGTGCTGTAGCCTGGAATATGCTTTTCTGCAGCTTTTCCTGACCATTTGCACATTCTTTTCCTAGCTCCAGTCTGAAAAAAAGTTGTGTTAGAAGTGCACACTGGTTCTTGTTCAGGGCAGTGATGAGGCTTTTTTGTCTTTCTTCATTTTTCCATTTCTTTCTTAAAGGTTCCTAGCACTTTTAATCTTCGGTTGTTTTTTTCTTTTTAACTTTGTGACATATTTTCTACCTGTTCAGAGAGCTCCGCTCTGAGGTGGGACAGCAGGTCAGAGCAGGTCAGAGCTGCGCTGTGAATTTTTGAAAGTTGGCAGTAGTGTCTCTGTAGGCATTCTGCGTTGGCCTCCCTGTGTGGGGTTTGTTTCCTTGGTCCGTTCGTCTCTACTCTGGCTGTTCAGCAGCAAGTCCCCCCGGCTCTGAAGAGGCGAGGAGGGCTCCCAGCCGCCAGCTTCCCCCGACCGAGACGTGGGTGGCAGCACCCGCCGTTTTGCGGGGCAGCAGGGGGACATCTAGTGGGGCCCGTAGAAGAGGTCTGGCAAAGGCAACCGAATCCTCCAAGGAGCTAAACTGCCCTAAAGGACAGACAGATAAAACTTCCTTTCCACCAGGGCTGGAAGGGGTTATGTGACGCACTCGGCTTTGCCCGGCCGCCCCCCTCCCTTCCAACACTCCCTTCCTGTGGATGCAGCCTCTGCTTTTTCTGTCTTTGCAAAGTCTTAACTTCTGCCAGCTTCCAGACAGACAAAATTGCTCTTTCTTTCTACCACTGTTTAAAATTAAATCCATGATAGCAGTAGGTTCAATCTGATCCTGACAGTGTTTTCATGAGGTATCTTTACACTACATGAATCTTTACAGTGTGTAAAGCACCTCTGAAAGTAAGTAAACCCCAGTCTATTTTGTCTCCTTTTTATTTTCATTTTTATACAAAAAAAAAGTTTGACATAGTTACATCAATGGGAGAAAGCTGCAGTCTGCACTTGTGAAACAACAATCATAAGGATTTAAAATGCATTGTTTTATTGTTTGCAATAGCAATGTTAGTTTGCCTTTCCTTAAATATCACCGACACCAAATTGCTGAGCTTGAAATTCCTGAAAGTCCTCTGGGATTGTGTCTGAAAACAGAAAAATATGCAGAAGTTTAGACTCTTCAGACAAAACCAAGGAACACTTAAGAAATTAATGAATTATCTGACCACATTATTTTTTAAAATGAAGATAACTTTCACCTACATATTAAGAGTGAATTTTCATTGTTAGCCCCCACACTGCTAAAATGTGACGGGTGAGCAAGACAGTGAGTGCTCCAATGTAAGCCTACAATGGAATACTATCAATTTACAAACCTACTTCCACTTGAAAACTTCAGGCTTCCACTTTCACAATTGCTTTAATGAACACTGAACAAAAAGGAGGCAAAAGAAACATTTATCTTGCTCTGTATGCCAGACTGGATTGGTACTGCCTACTTCTCTATTTCTCATATATCCTAATTCAACTTCCCTTGTCATGGCTCTTCAAGTGGGGCAAGTGGGGACAGAAACATTAACCCAGGACCAGAATTTTGTTGGAAAAAAATTGCGAAACTGGCAAAAGGAGTCAATGTCAAATGAACAGCTATAATTTCTGTTTTAATGTTGAGTTTGCAGAATCTCTTTGCCAGCGCCCAGGATACCTCACGTGGACCAGAGGGAGTCACAGCTGTGAAGCTGAGCTACCCGTCCTCAACTTGGCTTTGATTATTTCCAGTCTGGCCAAGGACAGGTAGCTCCAGACTAAAAAAAAAAAGGCAAATAATTCTATAACCACATACAGTGTGGAAAACAAGTGGCAAGGCCTTTGCTTTTTTTCTAATGTTTTGTTTTTGATTTTTTTTTTAAGATTAGTTCCTGAGAAACTAGTCTGAAAACGAAGGAGGAGGTTCCTAGGAACTCCCAAGATTTTCCTGAGTGGGTTTTACAGAATCACTGCAACACTTACAGCAGAGCCTGCCATGACTGAGCACTAACCCCTGCAAGGGAAGCAGGCTCAGAGGAGCATGGCAGGGATGAGGTACTCAGGAATGGTGTAGGATGGGACTCGTTAACAGCAGCTGTGCAAAGAGAGCTGACAAAGAGTGACCTTTGTTTGAGATAAGCAGCTGTACTCCTTAATTGGAGCAGATGCAAACGTTTCTTCCTGACTTGATCAAAAGAATGTGAATGTCTCCCTGAGATTAGCCAGGCCAGAAGTGGGGGAGCCCAATTATGAGTATAGAACCTCATCAACTAGCGAAGGAATTTCAAGGAGAACAGGCTTGTGCTTGCTTCAATGTACTTACTCCTTCCTGGCAGCTGGGGCTGCCCAGCATCCTGCTGCTGAGTGAACTGTAGAAACCAGCAGCAGACATCCAAGGAGTAGTGGGGGGAGCTGTATGACTGTACACTTGGATTGTGTTTCACTATAGAATCATAGAATCATAGAATGCTTACGGTTGGAAGGGACCTCTAGAGGTCATCTAGTCCAACCCCCCTGCACACGCAGGGTCACCTAGAGCACGTGGCACAGGACTGCGTCCAAGCAGGTTTTGAAGATCTCCAGAGAAGGAGACTCCACAACCTCTCTGGGCAGCCTGTTCCAGTGCTCTGGCACCCTCACTGTTAAGAAATTTTCCCTTAAGTTCCTATGGAATTTTTGATGTTTCAGTTTCCGGCCATTTCCTCTAGTCCTATCAGTGGCCACCACTGAAAAGAGACCAGCACCATCCTCTGCACTCCCTCCCTTGAGGTATTTATATACACTGATTAGATATAGTGCTGGATCACTCAACTAGATCAAAAATCTTGCATAATAATCAAATATCTTCAAAGCCAGCCTTGATATTAAATGATATTTAATATTACTCTGTGCGTGCAGTATCTACAGGAGGCTGGTCAGAGGCTGCTGGAGTCAGACACCTGCTTTCTGCCAGGGAAGCCAGTGGCCACCGTGGCAGCTTTGAAACACGCTCTCTGGGAAACCCTGTACTGTTTGGGTTTCACAGCAAGTAACTTCTACTTGTAAACACTTTGTTCTTCTTTAGAAGATTCCCTGTTTAACCATTTTTGTCGAGTGTCAGCCTGTAAGTACCAAGTGCCTGAGAACTAAGGCCTAGCAATGGCAGATGCTGTGGACCTGGTGCCCATCCCAGTGGTATCTGTGTCCGCTGCAGACCTGGATTTCTGGATGCACCAGAGGCAAACAGGGAAACAATTCCAACTTGGCGGGTAACTTACTTTCCCACAGCCGCCTCAGCAAGGCAGGGGATGGTGTGGGAGGAGGGAGAAGTCCCTGCAGCTCTATCTAGCTGAACTGCTGCTGGGGCAGAAACAGCTGGATGTGATCAGTCTGTGTGAGGTATCGAGGCTTAATGCACTTTATACAGCGGAAGATCAGGGCTAAGGTGTGGGGCTGTCACCCCAACTGGAGACAGCCAGTGTATTTCTACAGAGCTGGAGCAGGATTTCTCCCCATGTACAGGACATCTTATGATCTTGTCCTCTTACAGGCAAGTACACAAGCAATGCAGACTCCTGCTGACTGATCCTCCTGCATCTCCAGAGTTGTACTCAGGACACAAGGCGTTCTGATGTCCTCCGTATATTGCACACACAGAAGGTCCACACCAGCACTAGCTGGTTGGTTGCTTTTAAATAACATAGCTAATTCTGTGCAGACAGCTGTACTACTTAGCTGGCACGGTCCCTGCAGCAGTGACTGCTCAGGGAGCAGCAGTGCTGAGGTGCTAGTTCCCTTCTGGCTGGGCTCACTGCACTGCTGGCATCAGGGGAGACGTTTCACAGCTGCAAATAACTCGTAAAGGAAAAGCCCAGGGCAGGATGCACGATGGCTCAATCCAGCAGCCACAGCACCAATTTTCCACTGCCACTTGCTAGCTAAAATGATGTGAGAGAAACATTACCATTGCAGCGGTATTTCAGGTTGGACCAAATGATGTTTTCCTGAGAGAAGCAGAAAACTCCAAGCCGCCCTCCACGCATAGTAGTGTCTATAGTGACACCAGAATCTGCCACGAGGTCAGAGCCTTCGTAAAATCTTGCTCTTGAAAAAACACAGACAAACAGAATGGATGTCAAGTCATTTCTGAGGCTGCAATATTTATGAGTTGTTCATCATCTGTTTATCATCTGTTTTGCTTCTAGCCTGGGACATGCTCTCCTCCCACACCTAGTACTGGGGCAAAAAACAGTTATCTCTGTTGGAGGTTGGGAATTGGAGTGCACTGCTGCAATCTGGCAAGAGCTGGGAAAAAGCTTCCTTTTTTTTTTTCCTTTTCTTATTGTTGCTTTATTTCTAAATACATCTCACAAGAGCTTTGGACTGTTTTTTCCTGTTCTCAGGACTTAAGTCTTCCACAGCTGATAACTTGGAAGAAAGGAAAATCAGATTATATCAGCTGAAGAAGACCAGATGGAACCTGTCTCACACAGTTTGAAGCTAAACTTTCTGTATTTACAAGCAGTTTGGAGTCTTAAAGCTGCTCCCTTGACTGTGAGATATCTCTAAAAAATGTAAGATTAACTCTAATATGCCAGATCATCAAAACTTGTTCCTAGAAGTGTCTGAAAACCCCCCAAATACATAGCTGCACACTGCCCAATACGTGTTGGGTAGTGAGGGCTGGAGCCAGCGGGGCTGTCCCTGCACGGGCCGCGCGCAGCCCTCGGCGTCGCTGTGCGGGAGGATGCGGGGGCTCGCGGTGCACGAGAGCACTGCTCTCCTGCAGGAAAGCAAGGGCTGCTGAGAGGAAAGAAGGCTCCTATGTTGCTCTCTACATAGGAAAAAAAACAATTCCTGTTATGTTCCTGAGTTCACTTCCTGACTTGCTGAGGCAGTTCAAAAGCGTCCGCACAATGAATGAAACTTATTGTCTTTCAAATTTCCGGGAGAGTGACTTTTTCTGGCTCAAGTGCCTTTTCCCTTGAAGCATCAGAAAAGTTTTGCTAGAAATGTTATAGTCTGCAGCAGCCAGTGTAAACAGCCTGCAGTGAGATGTGGGTGGTGATCTCTTTGGGCCTGACTGCCTTTAGTTTGAAGGATTTCACAAGGCTGATCATCACCTTCTTCTAGGGAGCCTGCAGCCACATGCAAACCTTTGCTTGCAAAGCAGCAACACAGGCAGCTTGATTTAAACAAAAGCTGCAACCCTTTATCTGTTCATTACTGTCCTGAAGCTAGGATGGAAAAATGGACAGTACAAGTGTGCTTAATCTATTTTGTAATTAAGTCAAACTCACTCTATCAACCCTGGAGATAATCTAGATGCTCTGGAACAAAAAAAGTGGAATTATTATATCAGCTAGGTACCACAGCTGAAGTGCAGGGTGGTTATTTCCTGAGGATGAGAATTTCCTGAGAAATCTCTGTATTTCTGTTCTTAGCCCTCTCTGAAATATTACAAGATTGCAAAACCTGGGCTGATGATGCCAATGCAGTTTAATTTTTGCATTTTTGCAGTGATTAGTAGTAGCTTGAAAAAGCCTATTATTAAAACCTGAACAGGGAAGCTTAGCTATTACTGCAGGTCACAGTTACAACACGCAGATAAACACCTTTATATTGGAATGGTCTTGGGAAGAAAGGAATTGCAGGTCACAAGTGACAGGGCTTCCTCACTGCAAAGCCCTGGCATATTATAAATCCTCAGCCTATTATTGAAATTAGGTGTTAAGAAACAACAGGTTAGTTAGGACTGTGTATTACCTTCTGTATGCTGTGCTCTCTTACCTGATGTACCCTATTTGGGGTCTGTGCTGCAAGAACCAGCGGTAGGAGACTTTGTCTTTCCATCCTACGTTTCGGGGGTCCTTCCAGAGCAGCCTGACCTGATCGTTGGTGTCCCCCGTGTGCCAGAGGGAGTTGCGGAGGTGCTCTCCAGGACCTGTCTTCGATTTCACAGCCTGCAGAAACACAGTTTTCCACTACTGCCTGCAGGGAAATGCCGCTTTCAGGAGCCTACAGAAACACCCTCCTTCCAGCTCCCAAGCTCATACCTGCTCTTCTCCAAGTGCAGCTACTGCTTGCATGGAGAAGCAACTGCCTTTAGTTGTTCTCTGAACAGCTGGCACCAAGGAGAAGCAGGCTGCCTGGGCAGGCCATGGGTGAGAGCAGAGGTTTCCCCACAGTGAGACCAGCTTTGGCAACAGTGCACCTCTGCTAATCAGCAGGGTGCATTAAATAATAGAATCACAGAATCATTATGGTTGGAAAAGAGCATCAAGATCATCACGTCCAGCCATAAACTCATCACCATCACACTGCTAAACGATAGCCCTAAGTGCCTCAAATCAGTGCGTTTCCTTCTGCATTTCCAAAGCTCTGTTTAAATTCTCTTTTGACCACTTACAGCCAGGCCCTGATCAGAGCCCCCGCTGGCGCTGAGGTTCCTTATAGCACCGTGCCACAAGCGCCCGGGCGCAGGCAGCCACGGGGAGCTGCAGGGGGTACCTTCAGCTGGATGCCGGGCTCTGCAACGGCTCTGAAGGGCGTCGCTTGCCAGTACGTCTGCTCCGTCTGCTTCCACATCACCACGTAAAAGCTAGAGCTGTCTTGATAGCCAAATATAAAGCCAGCGTAGTCATCATCTGTCACTGTGTTCACATGGAAGGTGCCCTCAAAGTCAACGCCGTTAAAAGCTGTGTAGCCTGAGGAAACACACGTGTTAAAACCAAGCCAGAAGAGATGTGGTCACACACTAAAAGCTGGTCTGCTTAAACCCTGAATTGCAGAAGAGGATACATACCAACAGCAAGGCCAGGGTCACTGTTCATAGTCTGCACAATCTCCATGCCCTGTAAGAGTAAATGCCGGGTGGTTAATGAGCACACATGCCGGGGTGTGAAGAGCTGCACTGGCTCAGCCTGGCACCCTCTCCTGGCCTCCCTCTGGCATCCCCCCGTCATCCCCTTCCTCCTTTTGTTCATAACGTGTCCATAACACTTGTAGTGCTGGATTTAAATGAAAACTATAATCAAATCCTAATGTTCAGCTGCTTGTGCGCACAGAGTTGGGAAGAACTTTTCCCATTGCAGAACTGGCCAGAGGTATGCTGATACTTTGTCCTCCTTCCTCCAGTTCTTCTCCAGAAATCATAGAAACTAGCCAGAATTGGAGATGGAACTGAAAAGAAGGGGGAAAGGAGTTTGTTTTGTTCTTAAATCCTAACCGGTACAATTTTAATCACAGGGTTTGTGATTTATTTGCCTGTTAGGAGTGCGTTAAGACAAGCACATACAGCTCAGCTGACTTGGCAGAGGCTTTGGCAATGGGAGTGAATTGCCCATTCCTTGTGACTCAGAACACATTAGTCTCCTGAAGTCTAAAATGTGTTAGTGTAAATAAGAGTTATTGTTCTCCAACTAGAAGCAGATGCTCTGCTACACAACAGGTTCGAGTTGCAAGCTTTTGGAAAGACTCATGAGATTGCATTGGCTGCAGGGCTATCTCAGTAAGTGATATGAAGGTCTCATGTTTGTCCTCTAAGCAGCTGTGAAATCTGCCCTGAATGAGTCTCATTGCCTGTAATTATTTTAGTTCATTAATGATGCAGCATCAAGTTGTCATGCACTAAGAAAAAGTTTCCTTCATTATAGCTCCTGCAAAACAGTCAGTTCACTGAAAGTTTTCTATCATCTCGCTTGCTAGAGGTCCAGCAACAATACAGAGATAGTACTAATATGTTTTTTCAAATTATTTTTCTCAGAGAGTAAGGACAAAAGGGTTTTTGTTTGTTTGTTTGTTTTACCTGGTTCAGAACCACCCAGTTGGGATCAATCTGTGCATCCCCCTCTGGGTCCAGCACCACTGTCTGATAGGCCCTAAAATCTGTCAAGGTGATCTCTGCGTTCTCAGGGCAAACATCAATCCGATCAATTACTGTGTCCTGGTCAAAGTCAGACTCGCAGACATCGCCAACGCCATCACCTGAATGCATCAGAGAAGAGGGAGAAGATTTGGGGAGCAGCAAAAAGACACATCAAGCTTGGACAGTGGATTGGGGTGTCCAAGGAGTCTCGGACCCACTGCAAGCAGTGTCTGGGGAGTGGACCCCCAAGGAGCTTTGCCTTGGCCAAAAGGGCCCCTGTGTGCTGGGGTCCATCCCGGGAGAGGTGCCATGGAGGAGCACACCACGCATGTGGTGTCTGCGCCAGGGCCCAGTGCACCTGTAACAGCTGGGGAAGATGGTAGGGTGTAAACACCTACAGATCCAGCTCACCATTATCATCTTCCTGCCCGGGGTTGGGGACCAGCCTGCAGTTGTCTGGGCCTGGGGGCAAGAGGTCAGGAACGCCATCGTTGTCATCATCATCATCACATTCATCACCCAACCCGTCCTTATCCGTGTCCAGCTGGGAGCTATTAATGACCGTGGGGCAGTTGTCTGTGCTGTCCTGGTGCCCGTCCCCATCGCTGCAAGCAGAGGCACAAAGACCACCACATACCAACATCAGCTCCTGCTCCCGGATGAGAGAGAGCTCTCAAGGGCCTGAGGGGGAAATGCAACGGGGACAAGCCTGCAATCTGTCACCAGGCTCAGAAACAGACTGTCAGGGCCAGGGCACCTGTCAGCATTCGTGTGCCTGAATAGCAAGAAGCCATGGAGCAAACAGAAGCCTCAACAATAAGGTGACAAGAACATGACGACTAGGCCTGGAGCGATAAAAGTGAGTGAGGTTAGGAAAAGAAAACAAGTAGTGCGAGTCCCCAAGCAACAGGCAGCCTGGACACGCGGGGGGCTTGCCAGTGGGCGCCCTCACCCTCCATGCTGCGCACAAACCTATGGGAGAACCTGAGCGATTCGTCGGTCTTGTTTAAAATACACATCGCTTTCACCCTCCTGCACCCTGAATTTTGTGGAATTGCTTTCCCACAGGAGAGCCATGCAGCCCTTGGCACCGCGCTCATGCTGGGATCCAGCAGCAGAGTGAAGGAGGAAGCTTGTGCTTCTCCCAGCCCCATAGGGCTGTGTTGGCTGCTTAGAGCCAGGAATTGCAGGGAACGGCCACCCCAGCTGCAGGAAAGGGCTTGGCAAGGGCAGCTTCACCCTTTCTCCGTCCCATGGCTTTTAGACACAACCTGTTGGTGTCCACAGATTTCTTTTTTCAGGTGGTCCTGTTGCATTTCTAAGATTCTGCGTGCACCAGCCTTACTGGTCTTGATTCCCCATGAGAGGTGCTGGTAGCTATGGGTATACCAGCTTGTCCTCCCATGCTCAAGAAAGATGCTGTAATTTTAGTTCACAGCTGCTAATGCCTGCAAGTTCCTGCAGGAAAATACAGCGAGGACCAGGCACATGCACCTCTTGCAAGGCTCATGTCAGGGAGGGCTCCAGGGTTCCTACAACATGCAGATTAGTTTGCTTTGAGGAAAAAGAAAACACATTTTTTTTTCAAACAGGAAGAAACAAGACCCTGACGATGACCTAACAGTAAAACCTGTTTTACTGGGGGCCTGGGGCGGCAGCAAGGCCGCCTAGGGGCAGCAGCAAGGCCTGGGAAGGGCCAGCGTGGAGGAGGAGGAGGAGGAGGAGGAGGAGGAAGCAGGCACTCATGGACCTGGACCACGGCACTGCCAACGTCCGCAGCGGTTGAGCCTCAGCCTCAGCACAGGATTTAGCACTTCCCTTTCCTCTGCTTCAGCAAGGAGCACGGGGGAGGACCTGCCACCCGCTGGAGCTGGCTGTGCAGAGGGGCTTCTGCCACGGGCCTCTGAGCGCACATGAACGTGGGGATACAGGTGAAAGGCTCTGCTGCTCCACTGCCAGAACATGGCTCACAAACATTACATCATTTTTGAAGTAAAACATCCACCAGGAGGTACTGCAGCTAAATCCAACCCAGATTAGCTTGTCCCGCCACCGTATGGCTGTCGGGAGCTGTGCACCACATACCTGTCCTGATTGGTGTCGCACGAGTCTCCAACCAGGTCGTTGTCAACATCTGACTGCAAAAGAAAACAGAGAAAATTCCAGCACCAGCTGCTGAGGCATCTGTTAAAATGTCAGTAGTGAAACAAATCATCATCAGATCAAACAATTAAAGCAAAGCATAAAAAAAACCCTGAAAACACATCCTCTTGTCTGCATCATCCATCCAACCAAAAAGTCAGTTTTATTTAAGAAAAAACAGACTATGGATAAACAGGGTTCATCTAGACTGGAGTGAATCAAGCAAGGTGAGAGAATGAGTATCGCCTCCAATACTGGAAGAAAACACCTCTCAGGTGAACCTAGTCAGGGTTCATTTCTTGAGGGGCTTTAAAAATGTACTGTGTTTCTGCAAGTAAGCTGCTCCCATTTTTTGTTAGTGACAAAGGGTTTAATCAGAGTTTTAAACATATCTGAACTTTCCCTGATGTCTCACCTAAAAACAGTAGAAGTTTTGCTAAATAAGAACATCAGGATTTGATCCTTATGAAAGAAATACCAGTGTCCCACCATCATGTAGGGTCTGGCCCTGGACCCTGAGGGCTTGGAGCAACCCATCTTTTAGAGCATGATGGGCAAGAGATCGATCCTTATGAAAGAAATACCAGTGTCCCACCATCATGTAGGGTCTGGCCCTGGACCCTGAGGGCTTGGAGCAACCCAGCAACCCACCTTTTAGAGCATCATGGGCAAGAGATTGATGTAGGAGAGGGGCTAACAACAACCCAGCGTACGAGAAGATACCTGGCAGTTCCCTCTTCCAATGTCAGCAGCTTTCAAAGCTCTATGTAATCTTCCCAATACCCACTGTCAAAAGTCAAGCACTGTGTCTGCACTGGCTGCCTTGTCCTCATGCATCTTTTTTGAGTTTCAACAGTCCTTCTCATTAAACGAGGATACTTTTTCACTCTGCTCGCTAACCTGGTTTGGGTTGCTGATGGTAGGGCAGCTGTCACAGGCGTCACCAACACCATCATTATCCTTGTCCTCCTGGTCTGGGTTAGGGATCCTCTGACAATTATCCAAAAGGTTCTTAATACCTAAGAAAAAGTGGATTGGATGTTAGTTAAAAACAACTTCCTATATTCACCATTGTGTAACATAAATAGAAAGCAAAGATGCTATTCCTTTTCTGCAACTGCTTTATTCTTCAATGACACTACAGCCAATCTTTCTTATCTATTCATTATTAGAAATTAGGAGTATCTTACTGAAGAGCAGTTGTCCTGTTCAATCCAACAACCTGCACTTCATTAACTACACACACTTTACTCTAGCCTGTTCTCTGTGTCACCATTTACAGGATGGCACATTCCACCTTCATCATTTCAGCTGTGATTTTAAGACTTCTTTTAAGCCTTCTCTAGCAATGAAAATAACAGACCACACAGCTGGGGCATCTGAGACAGGCAACAGTTGGGACACTCAGAAACTCTGGGACACGTTTGGGCCTTCAAGGAATTACTGAGTGACCAATGCCCTTAACTTATACAAGAAACATAGCTCAGTATCTGTATAAAGTGCATGGTGCTTGAGTTGAGGCTAAAAGATATATACAGATACGTAAGATATATATAGAGATATGTAATAATCTAATCATGATGACTTCAACCAGAAGTTGTATGCAGGAAGAGAATGTGTTTTATGACACTTAGCAGCTGGTGAAAGTTTCCTAACAGACAGCTCAGTATGGGCAAGTTTCACAAACACCACAAAAACTGTAAAGAATTACAAACCATCTCCATCCATGTCATCATCACAAGCATCTCCTTTCCCGTCACCATCAGTGTCCCGCTGGTCATTATTCAGGATATTGCGACAGTTGTCACAAGCATCTCCAAAGATATCCTGGTCGCTATTTCTCTGATTAACATTGGGAGTAAAGACACAGTTATCCTGCAAGAGACACAGGCCCAGGTCAGGTATCAGCTGGGCTCTGAATCCTTCATTTTTTAACTTCAGAGGATTTATACAAGGCTTGTATTCACCACTACTTTCAGGGAAAAGCAATTTGCAAGCAGTTTGATGTTTTATGTGAATGTTAGCGCTGGACCAGTTTTCAGTGGTTTCCTGAAATCTGCTTTCAACCATCCCATGGGAATACTAGATGCAAACACCCAGTATGACAAGGCTTTACCTATAACTTTGTTTTTTGGGGTCTCATTTCAGATAGGCCCATGTCAGCTACCTCTAGGGAAGCCCTGGCTGCCTTCACGGTCTGACTTAGCACTGCAGTGCAGAGGCCCTGACAGCCCCTCAAGAGGCTCTTGATGAAAGATGGTTCTCCCCTCCTGGTAGAGACTTGAACCAAAGTTGAAACATTTGGAAAATGATACCTCGTGATGCAAAAAGTCCTACTGTTTTGTCACCTAAAGTGCTACTGAGCCATAGGACCGCCAAGAGGCACAGGGAGATCTATTTCTCAGTGGCGTGAGTGTGTCTCCCTCCACCAGCACATCCACATCCTCGTCCCGCCACGCACATGCAGCAAGAGCCACAACAGGGCCTGGCAAATTCACTGCTTGATTGCTCTGGAGAATTTAACATCTTTCCTTACACAACATAATGCAATCGATTGCTCCAAGCTGCCAGAATTTTTGTCACGGTGGCAAACTGCCCCAGAACAAACCTTCCTCGACTGCTAGCCTGCCCTAGCTCCACATGGATGTCATTATTCCAAACAGAGCATCCCTCTTTGCTTCCCTAGAAGTATGGTAAGCAATACCACACAAATATTTTGGTGTGAAATAACAGTGAAGAGTGAAAGCAAAAGAATTTTTATAGTCGAATTTTTGCTCCAATATACTCTACAGAGTTATCCTCACAAGCAGAGCTCTTTTTCTGGAAGAACCTGATCCAAAGCTTCTGAAGTTATTGTTAAGACAGGCATGAATTTCTGCAGGTTTTGCATTCCTCATCCAGTGTGCCATCTGGACACTTGGTTCTTTAAGCAGAACAACACTAATTTAAGTAATGTTCTTAAGGACTGAGCTATGGGAGGACTGTGACAGAAGAGCACAAGACTATGTCTTGTAGAAGGTGTGTGTTCTACAAACAAGCCATATTTGAGAAAATAAAATTCAAAGCAAAAATATAAATAAAAGAGCACTCACGAGTAGGATTAAAGTGAGGATTTTGGTGAGGAATTTTCTTTTTAGGTCTCATAACAGTTAGCCTGGATTCAGAGAGGTACTAACAATAATGAATGTGGGCTAATCATTGACAAATGGCAGCAGACAAGATTTCGAAATCACTGCCTACTGCAATAACACAAGACCTTCTCTTAACACAGTCCCCTGGACCCTGGGATGGATGCCCAGGTATACACAGCACCTGCTCATTGGGAATGCCATCTCCATCTGCATCTTCATCACAGGCATCTCCAATTCCATCACCATCAGCATCTTCTTGTCCAGAATTTGGGACAAACCTGCAGTTGTCCTAGATAAAAAAAAAAAAACAGATAAAAGAAACAAAGCAAAACAGACTTAACTGAACACTATCATGTTTTGAATTACTTTTCCCATTATTGTTTTCACCAAATAACCAAATGAAATGATATTTTGTTCAGAAGAACTCAATAACTTGAAAAAGATGAAAATATTTTTATTCATGCTTCTTCTGTTCTTTCTTCATATGCTCTACATGTTTCTTCTATTTTTTTTCTTCCCTCCTCCACGTTATTTTGGGATTAAGAAAAAACTTCTTACCTTTCTGCAGTTTTCAGCAGAGCATGAGAGTTCTTCATTAGGGTAGCCATCAATGTCGATATCTTTTCCACAAATAAAACCATCACCAGCCCAGCCAATGCCACACTAACAATAAAACACCATGTTAGTATTACCAAAAGGTAATGGTCACTTCAGCATCGCTCAGGATGGACCATGGGTCTTGAAAAGCAGTAATATGCCAAAGGCTCCAAAGGGTATTGAAGTACAGTGAAGCTCCCCTTGCAAGCTGAAAAAATCCCCCTTACAAGCTGGAAAAACTAAGGAATACACTTCAGTCAGACTCTTATAATGAATGTTCACATGCCCTTTTGCTCCTCTGCTCCTAGGGCTGGAAAGCACGGTGTACTACAGCCAGGAATCTTTGGTCTCTCTTTGCAGAGAGGTTGGCATTTATTTCTGCAGGCAAATGGGAGCACTGTGGATAAGCAGACTGGATCCCTCATCACAGCTATGGAGCTGAATGTGCTCTAAGCAGCAGCATATCAGGAGAGAAATTTGCTCATGTGATTCTCTCCATGCAGTGACACTTGAGAGTCCTTTCTGAGGAAACTACAGAAGGGGCTAAAAAGGCCCTTCCCGACAAAAAATAGTTGCACAGACACTAGCAACCCACTCAGTACATACAGCATATGAGTATGGCTGCATTTAGACATACTGCAAGAAAAAAATGCAACACAGACTTAGATCAGTTATTTTTGTAGTCCTGTTGGACCAGTATGCCATAATTCAGTTAAAAAACACAAACCATACTAATAAAACGGCCACAAAGACTTGCTCAGTTCCAGCCTTCTGAAGTTCAGCTCTCACTGTGAGCACATGTGTGAATTTATCTACTTACCACACACATCACTTCGCCTCGCCGCTCCTCGATGCACCGGGCATGGACACTGCACGGATTGAGGGCTCGACTTCTGCAGCTCCTCACAGCCTGGCACCCCCTCGTTTGGTCTCCTGTGTAGCCTGTCTTGCATTGCCCACACTGGTAGGAGCCCTGTAAGAATAAAACATTACTAGCCAGCCTCTTACCTGGATTTATTTTTAAAACAAGCATGTGAATAAGTTTCATGCCACACTGTTTACACGGCGCAAGTGCAATTTTCCATCCATTAAGACCCCTTGCCCTGCAAACAGACTTTTCTTTCCACATACATTCAGGTTTGGCTCCCACAGCCCGTGCTGGAAAACAAGCTCAACTCACGCCTGTGGAGATCAGGTGTAAACACTTTCTGTAAACTCATCAGCAGCTCCTGCTTAGTCAGATCAGCATAGCTGAACAAGCAAAGCTTTGTAGGTGCTCTTATTTCAGGCTTAAACAGATTCCATCAGTATCTTAGCTCAGCTTGGGACTGAGTGAAAGAGTGGAACTATGCATTATTTTTGTCCCACATTTAAACTCTGTGCTATCTGTATACTTTTAATCTGAAAGTGAAGATACACAGATGACTGAATAGCAAAACGATCACTGGACCATCTGAAAGATATGGCCTATATGAAACAAAATGGTCTGTGCACTTCCTCCTAATTGAAGCCAGGCTAAAATCTTCAGGAGCATGCTGAGTTTGCTCAATATATTCTCTTTTGTGCATTAAATAGCCTTCAAGGCAGTGATTTCTTGATCTAACAGTTTGTAAAGGAAGGAAAGGGTGAAAAATCACACTGCTCTGTTTTGTCAGCTAGCAGACTTCCTATTTCCAGAGACCACCAGCCTTCGGAAGAAGGCTAGCCTTGCAATAGGTAAAATATGTGATAGAAATCTTCCCGATATGTAAATAAAATAATTAATTTAAAAAAGAAAAAATGCAGTGAGCCATGAAAACAGCCCCTAGCAACATAAGGCCATGCGCAAGGAAAGACTATGACTTGGAACATCACTGGTGGCCTCCATGATACCCAGCTGGAGAAAGGACCATCTTTACACCTGTAGGTTATTTTTATCCTTTTTACTTGTTATGAACATAGCCTTCTTTATGCAACCATCAGGCTACTGTAACAGAACAGTATTTAACAGGGGGACAAGTCACATGAAAGGCCAAAATTGCTTCATACCATTAAAATGGTCACAGGCCCTTTCCGCAGGACTGTACCACTGAATCAGAGAGGGCTGCGGTGGGCACGGTCCCATGGAGCACGGTCCCATGGAGCACGGTCCCATACATCGCCCAGGACTATGTCCAGATGCATTTTGAACATCATCAAGGAAGGAGGCTCCACATCCCCTCTGGGCAACCTCTTCTGGCGCTCAGCCACGTATTACATCCTTCGAACTAGTTTTAGTTCTGCAGTGCTTGTTTTACTCGGTTATCAACCAGGTCTATAGGTATTAAATATATTGTACCAATTGTAGCTCTTCTGCTCATTGTATCATATAGAGCAATACCTGATACTGTCTTCATCACATACCCTAAAGAAGTGAGGATACTGCTCCTACAAAAGGGCACCCATTCTGCAGTGATTCCTACATGGCTAAGGACAAGGGGAAGTAAAGTTCAAATCTTTCAGAGGAGGTTCCTTCCCCTAATATGCTCATAAAAACACACAAGTGGAGGGCGAACAGGGAATTCCTAGCATTCTCCAGAGAAAGAGATAAGAATACAGCTAAGTGTACATGTTAATGGCAAATTATTATTGACTATTTTATTCTTATTCATGAAAAGGAGATTCTTTGATTTAGACAGCCAACAGATTACATTATTTAGCTCTTGAATCAGAGACACAAATACAATCCTATCCTCGTAGAATTTTAAACCAATGTTTTTTTTTAATGCCACAAATGAAGAGGTGCTTACCAATGTGTTCACGCAATGGGAATTGGGAACACAGAGTCCATCTCCATCATTCTGACATTCATCAATGTCTAGGCAGACCTAGCAATAAAACAAAACAACCTATAGTAGAAACTAAGTCAACTTGGATCTAAGTTTGAAGAAAAGCCACCAAAGTTTAGATTCAAACAGGTGTCATAACCTCTCCCAAAACCAGTCCAACAATGGCACAGATATAACGGCACAGACACAAGCCAACCCTGAAGAGACATAGTCTGTTAGTTAGTGTCAAAACGTCAAACTTAGGATGGGCTTCTGCTTCACCCACAAGAGTTGAGAACTATGTCCCCATTGCAGAGCTGTACAGGAAACTTCATAAAAATTGTAGTAAAACAGAGCTTTTCTACCAAACTCTTCCTCTTTCTAGGTCAGAGGCAGTTTACAAAAATCAATAAAGCCTCTCTCTAAAAACTGATCAGATGTGCTTCTGTAGATAATAACAGTTTTTTCCTGTCTCTATCCTAATCCTGTACATTAGGCAGTTAATACTCTCATTAAAGCCAAGCAAACACAACAATCAGAGCAATAATACTCTAAGCTCTGCCTAAGTGCACAAGGCAGCTTTGTAGTGTCTGAAATACAAACAAAATGTACAAACAGCCCCCTGTCCCTCACACTGGAGATTGCTGCAAGGATGCTGCCACTTACCTGCTTGTTGTTCTTGGCGTAGCTGAGTCCTACTCCTTGCACTGTCTGTCCTGTGTATCCTGGGGGACAAGTGTCACATCGGAAGCCTGGAGCGCTGTTCACGCAACGCACTCCAGGGAAGCAAGGGTTGTAACGGCACTGCAAGGACGAGGAATGGACGGAGCACACGTTGATGCTTCAGTGCATACAGCCACTGACTACGTGCAGAGACCTCTCATGTCTCTGGTATCACTGAATTTGCTGAGGTAATGCTACAAGCAAAAGTCTCTATGTCCTCTGTTCAGAGCTGGTCTGCACAGAAAACACTCTGAGGTATATTTGACCTCATGGATATTCAGTTATTCTCTGAAAGTTAATGGACACATACAGTCTTGCACAATAGCCTGTGGCAGTGCCCCAAGCCAGATAAACAGGGATGTGCCTGCAGCACCCACACATAGGTCACAGGACCACAGACAACCCGCAGCGCTTCTCCCAAAATGCCACATAGCCACCCCATTGCCCTTGGGCTGAAGATGCTGCTCACTTCACTGCCTAATGTGGTTTCACAGAATGTTGTGGTCCATTTCTGTGTATTTCTGGGTGCCTGTGGGCAGCCATATCTTGCATTGCTGCCTGTCAAATATCAACAGCCCCACTGAGTGATACCTGAAAGAGTACTCAAAACATCAACATGCCATCATGCTATGTATGATTCAAAGACAGCAATAAGCAAGAAATATGAAAGAGTTTCAAAAATATAAATTTTTTAGAAATACTTTTCCCTCCCTTCATCACTAGCAGAAAAACATCCATGAAATGATAAGAGAACAAAGGAACATCTATGTGCAACACCAAACATGCAACTTGTGTGGACGTATAAAATACATGACTCTGTACTGCCCACAGTTTGTATCTGCCCTTTAACACACCATCTTTGGAGAGCTGCTACAGACTAGTAACCATTCACACACCTTTAATGCAACAGGAAAATAAATATTTAACATCAAAGTGTGTTTGAGGTAAAGATTTAGTAGAAGTATGTCCAAAGCTCACATAAAGCAAATGGAAAAGCTAAGAGAGACATTTTGTCCCCAGTAGCAAAATTTTTAATGTGAATTTCGTCACAGTCAGTAGAGGGCACTCAAATTACATCATACAGACAGCATCGCCCCAGCACGGAACACACACGCCATCAGCATGTTAAAATAATGTCTTCAAATGAGCCAGGAATACAGGAGCTTGTTGCAGAGACGTGAACAGTCTCAGAAAGCTCTCAGCTGCTCAGACAGCAGCTCTCAGTGGGGAAACATTTAGATTTCTCTTTACCAGAACTTGCATGGGAGCTTCTATTTAAATGTCCAGGTTTTAGGAAGTAATGTTCCTTGTTATTTCCTAAAACAATAGGAAAATCACTCAGAAGAAAGGTGTTCTCCTAGAAGAAACTTTGCAAAAGCATTCAAAAATATTACTTCCCATGTTAACAACTTAGCTTACTACAGAAAGTCAGCTTTTTTTTTTGAACATGACAAAATGCAGCTTATTAGACACTGCAAATCTGTCACCATTTTTTATCCCTTTGCCCTCACTGCTTGAGAAATCCTAAGTGTAAACCCATTAGTAAGTGTTTTCTGTTAATGAAAATGCACCATGCTAGCCAGCTTTTAGGAGCAGTATCCACCCAGAAGCTGAGAACTCACGTAGCAGGGAGTATATCCACAGCATCATTTTGGCAGAAGCTCCTCGCCCTTTCCCAGGTCAGCTCAGTTCTGCCGCCCGCAGCAGCGATGGGGACATGAAGCCCACACACCTCTATGAGCAGAGCCTGGCTGCTCAGAGAGACCCGGCGCTGCCACAGCTCGGGCTCTTGCTTTCTCGCAGTGCCAACGAGAGCAGAGTTGCCCCCACGCTGACAACAGCAGTGACATGCGGCCTGATGCTCTTGTCTCGGCTGCCTCGGGCTCCCCTCCTGTATCCCTGTTTCACATCCTCACCTCCAGCTGTGGCACCTTCTGATGCAGGAGACACAGCTCATGCCACATGAGGCAAAATAAAAGACATCACCTACATCTCAAGAAGCTGCAACACCCAACCTCAGTTCTCTCCTCTGTGTACTCCACAGTTGGGTCTAAGTTGGACACATCATGCCCAGCTGATGACACTTTGCCATAGACCTTTAAAGTTAAGCTGAAAGCACAACAGCTATAAGCAGTGAGCAGAGGACTGGTCTCCACAGCTGGTTGAGGAGCACTACAGTTTAAAGAAACAAACTCCACAACAACAGGAAGGGCTCCCACTGGTCAGGCAGCATAATAGCAGATACTCTTTAAAGCCCTAAAAGCACTACACTCCTCTAAGCAGCTTCTAAGCTCACTGGGCTATTCCAAATTTTCACCCACGTAACTTCCACAAAGTTGCAGCAACAGCAAAATAGAGGGGTGGAATCAAATCAGAATATTCACTGTGTAAGCAGTCAGCAAATGCTGAAGACACCAAGCATTAGCAACACATTGCTTTGTACGAAACCAGATGGTTTTCAGCTTTTTTTTTCCTTTTTATATTTTTTTGTTCTGCAAAAGTCACTGTTTTACCTCATCAATATCTGAGCACGTAACTCCGTTGCCTGTGAAGCCTTCAGGGCAGGGACCACACTGAAATCCCTCAGTTGTCTCTGTGCACCTGACCCCTCTGAAGCAGGAATTGGCTTCACATTTGGGTTTAGGGCGCCTAGGAGGTGACGTTGGAAAATTCACTGTTCCCAAACCTGTAACATAGAAAGAACAGCCGTTTTAGTGATTAACAGAAACATCCATCACGGCTTTCAGCTGTCAAGCACTCTGCAGAGAACCCCACAGTGCTGCTTGGCGGGGGATCCTGTTTCTGCCCCACATGCTGTGAGGCTGCAGGAACTACCAGCTGTGCTGGGGTTCAGGAGATTCAGGAGACTTCATGCTGGAAGTCTCACATGGATTGCCAAGCTCCAGACAGTGGAAATTAAGCCTATTTCATTAGGCCTGCATGCTGCTCTTGATTACACATGGGAGCCCTCCTGCTAGGTTTGTCCCAGCACAGAGCTGCTGCTGGGCGAGGGAGTGACACTGTGAAAGCGGGGGAGCTCAGAAGGCCAAAAGGATCACCAAGAGCTGAAGTTTCACAGTACAGGGCACTCTGCAAGCTTAACCAGCAACACCACCTCTTCATATGAAAAACAGTGCCACGATTCCACAAGAGCAACATCTGACTTAAGGGGAGCAAAGTAGCTGCAGTTGGCAGCAGGCGGGATGCACAGCAGGACAGGCAGTACAACTGCTTCAGATACACAGAAGCCAGCCTGGGGAAAAGCAACATTTCTCAAGACTCTGGCTGGTGCTGAACCTTGCTACTGATGCATGGGTTACATCTTTGCAAGATTTAAAGACATTTTCTTTGGCACTTGCACAGGAAGCTTAGTCTTGCCAGTTGTGTAGGAGGGCCATGCAGGGGTGTTCAGGAAGGTATTTATTCCTTCCGCTTAGGTAAAAGATAGCCACTGTTTCATTTGGATCCTAATGCTGTTAACCAATGACTACCTGCTCAGAAGCAGACTATTTTCAGGTGATATCCATGGGATCTTCCTCGGCTTGAAAATATCAGCCGTTCCAGAACAGGATGCTTGCCTTATCCTTTCACTACAACTGGTGCTGAGACTGCAGGATGAGGTGGCATCGCTTGGTTTAAAGCGTGTTATCCCCCAGTATGTGACTGTCAGGGGTACAGAAACTGAGAGCTTTTTCCCAGGTGAAATCTATTTTAAATTTGTGACATATACATCCAGAATTTTAGACACATTTTTAAAAAGTACTCTTCAGAAACCAAATAAATTTCATGTAATCAGAATTAGTTTTAAAGTAACTGCGTATTGCATCCGGTTGCTTTTTACAGGCAATACAGGAATACTCACCACATGCTTGGCACTCAGCTATGGTATTTCTCAGAAAAGTTGTTTCCTTGACCTTCAGGATATAGAAAACAGACATTATTTGGATACAGGCAGCTCCCAGTTTGCACCTGGCTGCCAGAAGAGCCATTATCTTTTTTCCCCAAGAAACCACTCAAACTATGCAACATACGTACTACATCTTGAAACTATACACTCTTCATACTCCATAAAACTAAATTCAGCTAAAAGGGTCATAATTCAGTTCATCCTTCACCAGAAGAACCTTTAAGAATGACACACTTAACTAAAGGCATGGGCCAGCAAATCCTGCTCTGAGACTCAACAACAACTAGTACAAATTTATTTCAGTTCCATGCAACGGATCTAACTCCATCTATCAACAGGCTATGGCAACTGCTGCAGCTCTTCTCCACTTTAAACATCAGGCTTTCCGTGTCTGAATATGCAAGTCACCCACATTGACACATTGAGTGAGCCTTCACAGTGTGCTCAGGACAGTTACTTCTTCTCCAATATGTCATGTCTCTGAGGCAATGGACTCCACACACTTGTTTTTTTATTGCTTATGTGAATTTTGCCCTGACCCTAATAGAAGTCACAAGTTCCAAAATTTCATGCTGAAGCCCTTATATGGTACCTGTTGTCTGAGAAGGTCTTTCACATCTCCCAGTATTTGATTCATCTGCATCATCTGACTCATCAGCTGCCTATTAAAATCACCTGCAGGAAAACAGTAAGGAAAAGGGTGCACAATGCACATAAGTCTCCTTAATTTGCCATGATCATTTCTGAGATACAAGATGGAATCACTTGAGAAGGCCCAGGAGGGGGACATTATTGTTGGCTAAGTCCTGTAGGAATGCTTACAGAAAATATAATATCTAGCTTTTTTTTTTTTTTTTTTTTTGTAGGGGAATTTGAATAACTTCAAGGCTCTTCTGGACTTAATTCCACGGAATATCCAAGAAACAGGAAGGAAAAAGGAAAAACAGCTCTACTCAGAGTAAAGCAATAGATTTCAAACACTGTTTCAGTGTCTAACAATATTGGCAACTAATGCCACTCGTGTCACTGGTTTCTCCCAGGCCTGAGATCTGCAACCCTATGTGAAGCCTTGGGGTTTCAAGACTGAAAAGGAGCTATTTGGTGATATTCCACCTGAAGAAGACAAGAAATAGCTGTCCCTATAATAGCAAGTAACCCTGCTGAAGTATATTCTCTGTCACTACAATTAATTCCTGCTCATTTTTCAAGGAGAAGTCACTCAATGTTCCAGGCAAGCCCAGAGTGCTGCTCTGATCCAAAAAATGCCCCTCTGACCAAAATGGAGGTTTTAATGCAGCCCTCATTTAGCCTTTTTTTTCCCCCTGGTTGCAGCTCATTTTACTGTGCTCAAGCCCCACGGCTGCGCTCGCTTCTGGTGGATGCAGAGCAAGGGCTGCCTCATTCCTAAGGACTCACAAAACTCCACACTCTAACATACACTAACGAACATGCAGAAGAACAAAGCAGTTCTCAGCCTCCAATAGCAAATTAAAGACATTTATCAAAAGAGCAAAAGCTATAGCTATAATAAGCCACAAGGGAGGAGCAGAAATGACCCAAAATTCATTGTATTTCATTCATTAAAGGAAACATTAGTTTTGACACACTGACAGGGAAGGAGCACAAGAGTATGTTTAACACAGTAATACTGTTTTTATGTGTGTGTTTGTAGCTCCCTGCTGAGCTTGTACCTCTCTCAAGCAGTTATTTGTTTACTTCTCTAACTCTGTCAAAATAAATTTTACAAACAAATGCTTTTTCTACACTCTGAGCAGGCATCCACCAACGAAGGTGGGTGTGCAAGTTGTACATACAATGCAAGGGGGCATCAAAGGGAACTGTGAATTGGTAGGTTCAAAGTAAACAGAAGGAAACACATATAATGGGCTCTTTGCCAGGAGATGTACTCGATCCCACATTGAAAACTGACCAGGTATATCATCTACTGAATACAAAGCACAAAGATTCCACTTCTGAGTCAAGGGGTCCATACATCATGAATCAATGGAAGCTGAGAGAACATTTGGGAAAGCAACACGAAAGCAGCACTTTCTTATATTCTCCTCTTCAGGTCCATGACAGTATACCAGACTAAAAGAATCTTTGCTCTGATGCAACACAGACTTTTTCATTTTTCTGCATTATGCTAAGTCCAGCTACCCTAGACGACCTTCAAAAGTCCCTTCTAACCTGAATGACCTTGTAATTCTGATGACATGTGGTATATTAATCTCAACTACCAAAAAGATGGTGTCTTGTACTATTTTCCTGCCCAAATGGGAAGATTTGAATACCCATGTTCAACCTCTGCCTGAATATAAAATTCTCACCTCCCAGCTATACTGCTTAGCTGTCTTAGCCTCACAGCCTGGGCGCTGAGGGACTCCAGCTGCCACAGCAGCAGCAAACACCAGGACTCTCAGTCAAAGCCAAGTACCATTATTCAGGTCCTAACCTCCCCACATGTTTTCCCATTAGTATAAAACCACTCATACTCATGCTTATACCAAGGCACATAAGTGCCATATCCCTACACAGCTAAACACTTCCATTCCTGTTTTTTCTGGCTAAAGCAAAGTTGTGGTTACCTGATATGTTGCTTCTGTAAAGAGCACCATGAAACATATATGATGTGCGAGGCAGCTAAGTTAATATTGCTATTGGAACACTTGCACCTCTTCTTTCTGTGGATTTGACCATGCAGACTTTGAACATATTCATGGGAGTTTTTTTTATTTAATATGTTATTAATTTCATTTGAAGGTTATAAGGAATTGAACTTAAGAGGCCAGTCCAAAAAGCCCATCCAAGAGTAGGCAGCCAAGAAGACAGAATCTCCTCGCATTACTATGGTTTGAATTATTGAGTAATGAGGAGAAAGTTACAAATGAGAACAAGTGTGGAATTTGGAAATCCTACTGGAGCTGTGAATTATTCTAGGTGGAAACACCAAATTGCCTTTCCCTTCTATCTTTGCCACAGATGATTGATATAGCTAATAGGCAAAACAGATACCACTGCATAGCACCGATGCCTACATTCATGTAATGGACACAAAATGGTCTCCTATCAAAATTGTATCTTGTCTCTCAATGGCATTGAACCTATTTTAATCAAAACCAACCCTGCTGCACTTTTCTGGAAGACAGGGAAGGGTCTTCAGAGGAAGATGGGGAAGAGAGCAAGCTTCTCATGGATGCTATTTCAACCTTAAGCTCACATTTTTGTTTCGCTGCTGCCACATGCCACCATACTGCATGCACAGTGTGAACCTGTTGTGTTCCCTCACATCCACACTAGAAAGGCAGATTGACATGGCTTTGTAGGGACTCCACATGGGGCCATCTAGCCCAGGCCCCTTGTTGAGAGGGAGAGGTGGAGAGGGGAGGGTTGGAGAGCATCCTCCCCTGTCACCAGGAGGGCACCCAGTCCCGTGGAAGCTGCAGGAACCCCACAAAATGTGAGCACTGGTGATGTGGGTAAACGCACTCACAGGTTTGGTTCCTCTCTCCATCTGCCTATTATAAAGCCTGCAGCAGGACACGACATAGAGCATGATCACATTAGTTGTACAGTCTTATGAAACTAGGCTAAAAGGCCACTTCTCATCACCACAGACTCTTTTTCAGTAGGCTATCAACTCAAATGCTTTGTCACCTGCAGTGACTGTTCAGTAACAGTCACCTGGGTGACTGTTCTCTTGCTCAGACTGAGCTGTTTCCAAAATATTTTCAGGATATCATTTTCAGTAAAAAAAGATCACTACTCATCTATAGAGTTTCTCCACAGTTTTAATAGGATATTAATGCAAAGAAGATAAGGAATCAGAGCATTTGAACTCCCAACTGCAGAGCTTACCAGTGTACGGAGGAACAGGTTCAATTTGCTGAAGGAAGCAATCCTGCAGATTCCCCGCTTGGGCAAGTGATCCTCCCGTTACCAGCTTCAGCTCATCTAGGGTATCCTGGAGTCATGAGAGAAACGGAGAGATCACAGTCCTGGTACAGTAATGGGATTAATTTTTCAGAGAGGATCTCCAGTTCCTAAGTATGAAGAGTTCCTACACTACCTCTTCAGGACTACCCATCTCCATCTATCTTGTAACAAAATCCCAATATTTTGTGTGGCAAATTTTCACATAGCTGTGAACTATTTAAATTCATACAATCTCATACCAAGAAGTTCACATGGTTTTGTATCTGTAGTATATAAAAACGATTTTTTTGATGATCTGAATGCAGAGCACACTTTTCCCCTTTCAAGGAGGTACACCCTCATATCAGGATGTGGGCACCTTAGTAATTTTCCACATAAAGGCGCAATTTCCATTGCATTTTCCAGTCTGCAATGAAACCAAGGAAGAGGGGAAACTTGAATCAGAAAGCCTTTGCACCTAAAGCATATTTTACAATACTAAAAATGAAAGATGTTTGTGGAACCCGCTGCTTATCCTGGACTGCTGATACAGAAACAATAGGAAACAAGCCAAGCTTCTGGTTGATAGATAGAGGCAGAAAACTATGAAATTTATTTTATTCAAGCAGCTGGAGTTTAGCCTCTCATCTGTCATGAAGGGAGTCTCCCCTTTGTGTCTCATCTGCCCATGTGGCTTATTGTGAAGGGGAAAAATCACACACATGGTCAACTGTTGCTCATGCTGAACTGCCGTTAAGAAGCTCATAAAGAGCTGCCCTTACCGGCTCAAATAAGAACTGACACAAAGTCTGATTCCTGAGAAACATCTAGACTGCAGCAAGGGAGTCCAAAATTTTTAAATAAGCTAAAAACTGTGTCTACAATTAAAATGAATAGCAAAACTCTTAGTGGGTTCACTGAGGCTAAGATTTCACCTCTTCCACAGTGAACATGTTTACATTTCTTTCACAGCCTTTTAATACTCCAACATTTCCAAAGCACTATCATACAGAGGTTGGCTGCTGTAAGGGTAGAGGTCTGGACTCAGTGATCCAAAAGGTCCCCCATGGTTCCCCCAAGCGCTCAGGCTGCTTCCAGTTCTGCTTCTCACCTGTGACTTCTTCTGGAAAGTCCGTAACTCTACAGAGGCCAATTTCTGCGGCAGAGCTGAAAACGCTCTGGGTAGGTCCCGAACGGCACCGACTTGCAGGCAGTCCAGGTACAACTCAGCTGTGCTGGAGCCCTGCTGCAGCCCACTCAGCCTCAGGAGGACAGCGTGGGGTTTCCCATCTGCCAGCTGGATGTTGCTAAAGACAACAGAGTTCAGCCTCCCGTCGCTCTTGAGATAGCGAAGTGCCACTAGTACAAAACACACAGAGTAACTCTGAGAGGGTAGCAGATAATCCAAGCCCGATCAAGGAAGATCCTGTGGAAAACTGCCATGCCTCTGCTATTCATCCTCATGTTAGCTTCAGTAAATGCATCCCATGTGGAGACATATGTGGTAAGAATAAACGGGACAGAGAGTCTGGAGTTGGATTGCCAGGGCTCTTGTGTGGCTCCCCATTTGTAAAGCATTGCTGCCTGCAGACCATTCTCCACTGCTTTCTCCAAACCTTTTTAAACGGCTAAAGTTATGACGTTATTACCTAAAGCTATTTCCTTTAAGTTACTCTAAAAGGTAATGTGCTAAAACTAACAGATAATGGGCATAGTAGACACAGGGATAGTCAGCATTTTGAGAGATATATACTGGACAGTCCTAGAATTTACTGCATAGCGGAGAAGTACCACTAGAACAACCAATTTGGTAATGTATATTGCACTAGCAAAGCTGACTGACAGCATAATATCCAACAGAGCCACTAAAGAAAAAGAACAAGAAGGAATTGTCCACAATTGTTGTAATAAATAGTATGTGAAAACAAACGGTATGACAAAAAAGGGAACCTGCACCTAAAAATGACTACAGTCTCATCTCAAATCTTTCTTTAAAGCTTCAATGAGTGACCCACTCGATACTTCCAACACAACAAATTTTCATCTGTCAAGGTAAAAATGCACCATCAAAAATACAGCAGCAACCAACCAAAAATTCTTACACCCTAAAGTAATATTAAGAAATGCCTCTTTCTTGAGGAAACTGGATTTACAAGCTAGATCACTTAGACCTGCTGGCATATCTACTGAACTGGTGCAGCCAGAGTGTGTAATTATTTTACAGTGTTAAACAGAAGGTGTTTTAAGGATCCTGTTTTACACATGCCAGCCTGCATGTCTCTCACATTTCCTCACCTAGCAGCTACACGGACTGAGGAGTCAACCTGCACACACATCGGGCACCTCAACAGTTACGTCTTTCTGAAGTTCACAGAGAGCTGCCACTACTGCATCAAGTGAGAGCTCACAAACACTCTGACCTCCAAGAAACACCTGGACTAGAATGAGGTCAGATAAAAATTGTGGATACAGCAGAGGGCAAAAACTTTAAATAGCTTCAGAGAGAGCTTCTAATGGCTTCTGATGTCTAGTGAACTTGTTCTACTTCTATTTGCTTAGTTGCAGAGAGACAGGAAGATGATTCGTTAATGTACCCTCCTTGATGCTGTGATATCCCTGTTAGCTGGCAATGTGTAGCTAGTAACCCAGAAGATCGCTGACAATCTTTCTAATTGCTCAGTCTAATGATTGAGCAAACCCAGATTTATATCAGCATGAACAGAGCAGCACGTGTCTTCATCTTTGCAGTGTACACCACTGCTTAAGTCCCAGCAGCTGCGATCAATATCTGAATGTTTTCACTTCTGTCTATGTTTAAATGCTGCCAGAGCTGAGATTTCCACAAAGGTGCATGAGGTCACCAGTAACTTGCTAAAAGGTAACATTTGTTGGCAAAGTAAAAGATCTGGCAAGACAGAGTATGTTGCAGGTATTCTACTTATGTGAATACTACGCACACAGAGTTGTATGAATGCAAGATCCTTGGATTTGGGCCCTGCATAAAGAGACACCAAATGCAGCAAAAGACAGAAAGACAGACAGGAAGGAAGAAAAGAAAGACAGAAAGAAAGATGGAAAGAGAGAAGGAAGGGAAGGGAAGGGAAGGGAAGGGAAGGGAAGGGAAGGGAAGGGAAGGAAAGGGAAGGGAAGGG
>NW_010585419.1:4634-25963 GCF_000705375.1 Tinamus guttatus | reverse complement strand
GGCCAGCGCGGGTGACCTGTGACGTGCTGGGCTGGCCCACGGCCGCGCCAGGGCAAGGCTGGGCAAGGTGGGCTTGCTGGGGGTATCAGGAAAAGCTACCTTGAGACCAACAGTCAATGATGGGACAATTTTACTTCTACTAGTCACCCACTTTGCTGCAGGTGGCCAGATGGGGGCAAGTCTACACGAACAACTCGTGGCCTCCATTCGCAAGAGGATGAAGGTAAAAGATGGGAGTCTGCAGGCCAGGGGATGTGAGGCTCTGCAGAGCTTTCCCCTACCCAAAGTCCCCTTCAGATAGAGGAGGTGGGAACCCGGCTGTTCCTGCACTGCCTCTTGTAGCCCTCAGTGATCTCATTGCAGTTCTTGCCTGCTGACTTAGCTGCTGGACCCAACAGTCCTCGTGCAACTGGTAATAGCACTTACTGTGGCAACTGCACTTGGAACAGGCAAGTTTCCTTGCCATGTTGCAAGCTGCTCCATTGCTTGCCCTATCGTGCATGCTGCACTACTGACTTCTACATGGCTGCAATCGCCTACCCGTGCTCCTGCAGGGTTTTTGGTGCTACCAAATTCATGCATATTTAAGTAATTATTTCAAACACATGTAGGTAATTTTCTTTTCCCTATGTCTTTTTATTCTTTTTATTTTAACTCTTAAACAGAACTCCTTCTCCAAACCTTTTTCATTTCCACCATCAATTATTGCCCCCCAGATTATAAACAGTTTATACTTGAGTGCTATAGCATTAAAGAGTCAGCTGCTAAAAGGAAGGGCTTTGGGTTTTCATGTGGGGTACAGCTATGGGGTGTCTTTGTGTTCTGAGAAACAAGAAAAAATATCTTCTCACAGTTGGAAGATGAGACCAATACTTGTTTAACTTGGGCTATATATACTCAAGTCAGGATTTCGCAATGGGTTTTGCATTTACTTGAGATCACAGCTAAAGGTGCCTAGAAAATCTTCCAGTAGCACATCCTACTGCTCAGCACCAGCCTTGGGGAAGAGCTGCAGCACCTCCAAAGCCAGCTACGCGTGTTTTGCTGGAACTATTGTTCTTGGAAAATGCAAGTTACTGCATATGTATCTGCATATACATGCATATATACATATGATATGTTATTATGTGTTCTACTAAAAATCTACTATCTCAGGTGGGAATGATTGCTCCTACATGGAATGGAATTTAGAGAAGATGGATAAGGGAATTAGCCTGGACTAGCTGATGCTGGTGATGACTGACACTGACCTGCAGTGTGGGAGAGGAATTTCAACTTTCCGCACTGAATCAAGGAAAGTGAGGGCTCATTCTGGCTGTTCACCACTCTAAGCAAGTGTTGTACCTGGTTGAGTAGTTGCTTGTCTGGAGATAATCTAATTTTTCTCACACATCCTAGAAAGGCCCTGTTTTATCTCAGTGCAGGATATGAAAAACTCAGAAACCCTCAAGATTTTTTTATGCGGTAGGAAAGCCATTTGCGATCTGCTTCCCTGGCTACCCACAAGGATTCTCCTTATCTTAACTGAGCCAGGCAGCTGCGTTTACAGGGAGAAGACTAAGCATTAATATGAAGCTGTCAACCAACAGCACCCGGTTAAGAAGGCAGAGCATCACTGTGATGTGCTGAAGCAGGGCATATGGGGACATTTAGTATAATGCTCAGTGTAGACTTCGTAAAGAATATTTGCCTGGTGTGTTTTCTCTTTTAGCAAGATAATTCCCGTGTTCTGCGTGGATTATTGTCAGGACTTCACTGCTCTGCATCCAAGCAGGCCACGTTCCTGGAAGGAGAGAGCTGGATTCGGGGTGACTCATTTCGTTCCTGAGAGGTGGGTGTTCCTGAGCCATGAGAGGGGCTGGTTTCCAGGACTGAGCTATGGCGCACACGAAGCTTCTTAAGTGATTTGTTGTCTGGAAAACCTCTGCAGAATATGAGTCTGCTGTTTTATCTGGCAGAGTAAAGGAAGATTTCCTTACCTCTCTCACAGGAAGGGCTTGCACGTGCAGAAAAGTCTTGCCCACGTCTGCTGCGTTTTCTGCCTCAACTTTGTAACTCATAATTCTGGAATCCAAAGTCTCTGTATGCCTGTTGGTTACTTGTGCCTGGCAAAGCCCGACATAAGTGAAAAATCGATTTTGAGAGGTGATTTGTTCGCCATTTGAGTAAGAAAATTGCCCAGCAACATAAAGGAAAGTGTTGTATTTCTTATATCCCAGAACGTGCACTTGCAGAAAGGAGAGGTGAGTGCAGGGAGACATCTGCTCTCTGAATTGTCAGGCAGCGCGAGGGGTTTGTGGCAACCTCAGACCCCATGTCATTTCACTGCATCATTAAAATGGTCCATTGCCACAAGGGGGAGGGCACAGCACAAAAGCAGACCACATTTCTTTCAAAGAAGTGTGAAGGAAATAAAATAGGCTGCCCTCCTGAACATTACCCACAGCACACAAACCGTCTGATTTTCATTAAGCAATTAGCTGCTAGCTTTTAATGATAATGATACCCTTTCCATTCTGTTTCAGGCACCTTGGTGTGGCCTGAAATTTTAATAACGTTCTTGTGTGCTCTCAGCTTTAGTAGCATTTCCTGCAGTCATAGGTTTACCAGATGTCTCTCCTGGGCCTTGTTTGAGATAAATCCCACAAAAGTTTAGTAATGTAGTATATGAAGGTGACATAAGCTGGAAAAAATATTAGTGTAGATTCATTTGTTTCCTCTCACTGCATCTTATGGCAGATATATTAACTTCCCCTATTCTCTCTCCCCCTGCATTTTTAAAAGACCTTTCTTTTTCCTTATACCCATCTGCAGAAGCTCCCGTGCTGTCACAGGTTTAACATCAACACTGCCTTCAAATAAGGGGAGAGTGGCTTGACCCAGCATAAGCAGCTGCCCTACTTATGCTCCTCAGCTCTTTATCCTTTCCAGGACCTTCTCAGTTAGTCACTGAATCCTGCAAGAAGTTACCAGCGACCTTAGGAGCATCACAGGAAGGAGGGCTGGCTGGTATCTTGCCACTCTGAAGAAGAGTGGTGTATTTTCCAGGGTTGTCGTTTGCTGTAAAGATTAGGATTGAGTGAGCTAAATAATTTTTGCAAAGAAAAGAAATTGATGCATTTCTTTAACTCTCAGAATAAAATGAGAGGGGTTTTGACATCATAAGTTAGACATAAAGCTTGAGGAATGTTTTTGAAATGGACGATCTTGTCTGGGACTGAAACTAATATAGTATCTAATATTTGAGTATATTAATAATTAGCCTACGTGGCTAAGGATCCACCTACATTGTTTCTAGCTGTGCTTTAATTCCTCCTCACTGATATCCTTGGACACTGAGGCAAGACAAAATGCAATATTCAGAGCGTAGGTGTATCTATCCTGACTAGAGCTGTGGGTCAGATAGCACAAGACTTATCTTTTCCAAAGGTTAATTTCTGTGCCTCCCAGCCTCAGGTGCAGCTGGACCCAGCAGTGCCCAGTCACCAGTGAGGTCATTTCATCCATCACTGAATTGTGCCTGGCGATGCTGAAACGAAGGCAGCTACCCCCACACACACAGCATTTCTACCCAGAAGTTGCACGAGCTGAAGAGGGCTGCACTGGGAGCCAGCCAGCATGGCCATCAGTATGAAAAGACCCCTGAATGAGGACCCGACAGCACCTTCATCACTTGGAGTCAGACTACTCTATAATCCCACTCCTCCTCCCACTATAGCATGGTCTGCTATAGGTCCTCAGTTTAAAAGTGCATCTTTTCCTTTTTTTTTTTTTCCCAAATACTTTGGCTCTGAGTACCAGAAAGTGAAGCAGAAATTTGGGATGATTCCTCAAAGGAGCTATCAGATATATCCTTTAAACCATGTGTTCTCTGTTTATTGAACTAAAACAGTAATCTTTTTTTCCAGATCATTTAATGGCAAGAATTATCCAGGGCTTTCAACAAAGTGATTCAGAGAGAGAAGCAAAAGGATTATTTCTTGACAGAGTCACTTACCTTGTTATTTCAAAATGAGTTAATTTTTCCCCTTCAAATTTCATCAAACGACACTAGTTGTGTTGGAGCATAAATTATTTTTAATTCCATTTCTTTCTAAACCCCTTACTTCATCCAGAACTGGACATGGTTGTGACTTCAGACATGGTATGTTCTTCAAGAGACAAGTGTATAAGGCAGACCTGTGGATTCTTTCTTTCTTTCTTACTCTTCTAGAAGGCATTTAAAAGTATTTAAGGCTTTGGAAAGAGGAGCAGAACTTTGGTTGCTGTGAAAGTGCCAAAGCTGATGACGTCTTGTCACAACAACGAATCTCAGAGTCCTCAGGGAACCTCAGACAGAGCGGCTGCAGATTTTCCCATGAAACAAAATGCTGGCTGTCATAATGCAAGCAGTGAATGCACTTTGGTTCTGCTCAGATTCCAGAAGTTGAGTTCTCAGCTATATTAAAACTCATTTCACAAAGATCGATTGCATGTAAATGAGATCAGATGATCAGGCTCTAAGTTTTATATCCTAAAAGTAAACTAAAGAGTCACATTGTTTCAGTACTTATAAAATGGTCTTTTCTTTTGAATCACTAACCCTATAAATAACCAAGATACCTTCCATAGCACATCTTACAGACACAAAAAGTCGTGGAATACGTTTTAAAATGTAAGTTAATGGTTGTGTAACAAAGTCTGTTTGAAGCCCACAGCCTGTTACACCACTTCTATCCAAATCACACTTTTATAACCTTCTCAGATAGTGACATTTAACATGAAATCTTTTCTACCAGGTCAATTTTCCTATAGACTAATGAAAGAGAGCCTATATCTTTCATTTTTATGAGTAGTAGTGATTTCTGAGCAGATCTGCAGATCTGCTTGGGCCATTAAATGAGTTATTATTATGATTTTAACAGACTGAGAATAAAGCTATCCTATATATTAGAGTCGTCAAGAGGAAATATTCTATATTATATTTCCAAATATATTCTATTATATATCCACATATATGGAAATATAATATGAAATACATATGGCATATAACATATCATATATATGGAAATATTTCATGGACAAAGGGAGAGTGCTATTCACTAGACTTTTCACTTTGAACTAACAAGAAGGAAACCTGATAGATTGCTGGTTCTGCTGACTATTGGTCACTTCTGTACAGCTATTTGTACAGCTGTACAGCTATTACTGGATTTGAAAAATATACCTAGAAATCAAACACCTGTAGGACAAAAGAAGGCTTTAGTGTTAGCTTGCCCCTAAGGTGCCATCAAAACAGACGAAGTCCTAGGTCTCCTTATCAATGGACAGATCGGGATCTTTGCAAATCTTGAACAGTATCTCTCACACAATGTTTTGCTCAGTGAAAGAGAACTGAGGTTTATAAAGTCTGATTGATGTTGGACGAAAGTAAGACTACCCAGGAACAAAAACTCCCCCTTAGGTCTCTCCTGGTACTAATCAGCATTAATGGCAAGGCACTGGAAGCAGAGTGTTCCTCTGCAGCTACTGCTTTAAGAGCATTTCCCATCTGCAGGGTGAAATGAAATGAAAGATTTATTTTGATAGTCACCAGGACTGGTAAATAATCTATAATGGAAATGTCTGTCTCTGCTTTGGACATGGGAGTCTTTCATCTGTGTCAGCTCTTTAGCTGTGCTCTTAAACACTGTGTGGAATAATGTAATATGTTCATAAAATTATTTCCTTAGGCACTTTCCCCACACTCACGAGCAACTTCATTAATGCAATTGGCAGGGACTGCAGGAACTGATTATCCTTCACCTCTGCAAACACTTGCAGCTCACAGGGTGCCCACTCCTGCCTGAACTACTTGTGTGGTTCAACTAGAAAACCATCTGTTCCCAGTGTTTTCCCAGGGTGCAAACGGAATCCAGAAAAAGCAGAATGTTTTGCTAACTGTAAAGCAGAAACCACTATGGTGATCAGATGCCAGCTCCCTGTACTGGCTTCAGAGTCTTTACATTTAAATCAGTTAAACATGTGACTCCTCTGGTAACATGCATGCCAAAAGCATTAAAGGTGAAAAGTGAAGGTGGCTCATTAGAGCTCCTATCCATGATTACGAGTTGAGTGCTCTCCTTATCCTGTTCCTCCAAGCTGCGCTGCGTGGGGTATCTTAGAGAATTTTTCAGTTACAAACAAAAGCCTCCTTCTGGCCGGGCACTTGCCGTGGCACCTTGCGGCCCTGTGCACCGCGGGAGGGAGCATGGGGTTTTTTGACCTTCACAGGTTACGGGCTGATGTCCCACAGACAATAAATACCTAGTGTCCTTATCTTTGTGCTGCTCTGAGTGTCATGGATAGCAGACCAGGTTGGGAAGGGATGCATCCTGCCGAGTCCCGAACACTGTCATGGAGGAGGCAGCATCTTCCTTGGATACTGCCCTCCAGGAGAGGAGGTTTCTCCTAACACCCCATCTGAACCCAATGTCCTATTTGATGAGGATCATTTTGAGGATTCGTCCTTTACTGAATCTTCAACAAAAGACTCAAATTTAGTGCAGTATATTCTTTCCACCTCACTTCCCAATGTATCTTAGATGCTGAAAACTCACATGTAAGCAAACACCTCACCTGAGGAAGCACGTCAAGTGCTACAGAGCAACCCTAGCATCAGAAAGCATCAGAAGTCTGAATCTTCAAAAGATCTTCAAAGCAGGCTTTTCTCTGAATATATTCTCGGTCCTTGGTAGGCAGAGTATGTTACATAGAAGGGAGGGTGAACTGAGGATTTTATTTTAGCTGGTAGCACCAGATTCAGAAGCTCTGCATGGCAAGGAAAAAATCCCTGTTCAAGCAACAAATAATCAAAGCACACTTATGCCTTTGCAATGCCAGGGTACCTTAGAAATACACATATGGCACATTATTCAGCACAACAGCTTATTTGAGGGTGTAACATATGCCAAGCAAGATGACATCAGATCTCAAGAAACTAGATTACACATTGCTGAGCTGATAACCATGACAGTTCTGAAAAGTGGGAGGCAAAGGATAAATAGAGTTTTGGGCAGAGGGTGGCGAATGAATTCCAACAACTGGAATATAAATGAAGAAAAAAGTTTACTTGATGAAATGAGGGAACTCAAGTAGCTGAGATGGAGTCTCTCCTCTCTAGGTGTAAGGAAAATGCAGGCATCTGGAGTAGGACCCAGCCACTGCAGTATAGGCTAAGCTGTATGTTTCAATGGCTTATTTATAATGAAGACATACCTCATTTCTTATGCTTAGTATAAATGCAACTAATTTTTCAAGAACTAAACCTTTATTACTAATAAAATTTAGAATACAGTCTTCTGCCAGGAGCTGCTGGTATATTGAGTAGGACACTATAAGCCATGCACTGTGTTTGACAAATGAAGTATTTTCCAGCTTTGCTGGCTCACATCCTCCGGCACGTGTTCATTCAACACTGCAATCCCAGCAGTGATGGTAATAGTTTCCGCTGAGTGGATCCAAGTATGGGCTACAGAATGTCCTTTCACTCACCACTGGGTGTGAAATAAAGGAACTGCTCTACTGTGTGAAGTAACTATTTAAAACAGATTTGAACATGAAATGAAAAATCATTCTGTAGCCCTCCAAAATGGCATGGAAAATTCGCAGAGGTAGATAGTGTAACTGCCTGGCTTGAAAACCAGCCAGTAAATCCAAGCTAACGTCCTGATGCAAAAGCTTTATTAGAGAGAAAGCGGACAGCAATAAAGAGTGGGGACTTTTCTTTCCTGTTTCATGACAAAGCTTATGATGAATCTCCTATCACTGCCCCGTCCCTCCAGAGCCATGGCAAGCCAGACCTGCCTCTCAGTGCTGCAAACCAGCAGGGCAAGTCCTCACAAACACGTGGCTAAAATTCACTGGTTTCACATATTGCTGCACTTTTCCACAGAACCCCTCCAGGAAATTCAGCAGCTCTGACCCTTGCTGTTGCTCCACTCCAGCGGCGTCTTCCATCAGCTACACAAAAGAGAGGCTTTTGTGGTTAGGACAAGCTGGTTGTGCCAAGCAGACTTGCCTATGCCCTCCAGATGGGGACAGTGACTAGCTTTGGGGCTTTTCTGTTCTGAGCATCTCTGGGGACAAAATGCTGCTGTTATGACAGCACTTCTGCCACTCTCTGAAAAAAAGCAGATGCGCCATCTGAGCAGGGCTGATTGTTCTACAAAAACTCAGCATTTTCCGACAAAAACACCCTTTGCTTCCTCCTAAACAAAACCATTCAGCTGTGTCCCTGCCGCAGGCAAGAACATCAAACTTCTCAAACATCAGCAATTTTAGAAATTTTGGAAAGCTAGCACAACTGAAAAGGCATCCAGAATGTTTTTGTGAGGTGATCTGAAGTACGTGCCTTTTCCTTATAAACCCTTATCTTTTGTCCCCCAGAAATATAGGCCAGAATCACTAGGACTAAGCTATTTTTCCTGTCTTGTTACCCCGATGGGACACTGAAATAAGGAAAGGAACATACTCCGTTGTCGGATCAGGACTGCCTCAGATGTCATTGCAGGGTGTCCATAAACCATGGAGCTAGCAGCTTATCCACCCTCCAAGGAAGGAAGGGGCAGACCTGATCAGTGTATATAAAAACCTTAAGAGAAGGAGTGAAGAGGATGGGGCCGGCCTCTTTTCAGTGGTGGCCAGTGACAGGGCAAGAGGAAATGGCCACAAATTGAAGTATCAAAAGTTCCACAGGCACTTAAGGAAAAATTCCTTGACAGAGAGAGTGACAGAGCACTGGAACAGGCTGCCCAGAGAGGTTGTGGAGTCTCCCTCTCTGGAGATCTTCCAAACCTGCTTGGACGCAGTCCTTCATCACATGCCTTAGGTGACCCTGCATGTGCAGGGGGGTTGCACTAAGGTTGGACCTCTAGAGGTCCCTTCCAACCTTAAGCATTCGATGATTCTATGCCCTGTTTGCCTGCAGCCGTGGAGCCCCCCAGCAGGGCTCAGACAGCACCCAGTGTGTCCCCAGCCCTGCCATGTTCTCTAGCAGCAGACCTGCTGTCTCCACTGCTGGAAAACATGCTCTGGAAATGGCAGAATTTGTCCTGTCGTTCCTCACTCTGCAGGGCTTGGGGATCAGTGCTACAGCAATTTGATGGTCTGCTTACGCGATGCCTTCTGCCTAGAAAGAACTTCAGGTGGCTGATACTGTACACAGCAGGAAGAAAAACCTACTGCAATCAGCGTGCCTAGTTTGACCAACTGTGGGTTTAAAATAAGAGCAGATGGAGAAAATCTCCATATTTACTTCTAATTATTTCTCACATTGTTAAAACTCTTCATAGAAAGCAAAATCAGAAAACATGTTGCAAAACATGAGATTTTAGGTTTTATAAGGCACAATGAGCCTCCTCAGTCATCACATCTCCTCCATCTACCTCAGCATTTAAGGAAAATAAGAAGACAAATACATACCTGGCTATTAAAGCTGACCACACTGGGCCACTTGTGACTTTCCTTTGCGCATGGATTCCTCACAAGCTCTGTGAGCTATAGTCTGTTTGCCAATACTGTAGCTAAAAGGTTTCACCAGTATGAAACTGGCCAAAAATAATAGCAGGAGAGTGTCTATTGTCCTGTATTGTCATACTGGTTTAAGAGTCTTTACATACTTGAAGTACCTCAACAAGGGAGTTCATGTCATGTCAGTTGGCCTTTCTTCTTCGACGTGCTTCTTGACCCTAGTAAGTCACTTGGACAAAGACAGCTCCCCATTTTGTCCTACCTCTTCAAAATACTCATCTGCCCTCTTTTTTTTTTTTTTTTTTTTTTTGGCATTTGCTGTCAGGTGCATGCTTTGCATTGGCAAACTCAGCATCTCTGAGCTCCTTCCTGCACCCTGTAACAAGGGCTAAGATTGATTTTGTAAACTAAGGCCTTTCCAGACCATCCCCATACTGATGTCACTGCAAAATAGAAGCAGATAAGGGATATGATCCACCATTTCCATCACAAAGAGAATGAGAAGTTGGTCATGAGCCTCTGTTTTAACCGTGCCAAGGCACCGCCCTTTTCTTCAGCTTGCCTTGAGAAGCCACACCTCCTGCAAAGGGTGACTGTCCTTCATAGACTGAACTGACCTCCCTTTTGCTTTTCCTAAAGATCCCTAATTTTCCAATATCCAGACATATTTCCTGGCTCTGCACCAGAGAGTGCATAGCAGGACCGTGCTGGTGCTGTGGTGCTCAGGGAGAACGACTTCTCCATGAGCAAGTACTTGTCACGTGGCACCCTTTGATGGCCAGGCCTGGGCTAAGGCTCAGCTCCTATACAGCTCCTCACTGTTCAACAGTCCAGTAGCTGTGAAAGTTATTTGTTTTCCTTAGAATTAATCCAGCTGAGAGCTGGATTTAGTGATACGGCGGCCTCTGATCACCACCAGATGTTTGTACAGTTCCCAACTGACTATGTATGTCTGCTTTTAGATCTGGTCTGCATTCCTGAGGAGGAGGAAAGGGGCAAACAATTTGATCAGTGTTGGATTTGTGCTGTTTAGATGATAGATGACAAATTTTTGTTTTTGCATCACACATTCTGAAAGTTGGCCCTTAAAATCATTCTGAAAGTTGGCCCTTAAAATTTATGGCTCTTTAAGTTTTTTGTTTGTTTGCTTGCTTTTTAGTTCTATAAAAATGTAACATTCCGGGTCAGTCTTTACTGATGGAAATTCCACAGAGTCTTAAGTCAATGCAGAAGCACTGGCACTGGTTTAAGATCTGGAGAAGGGTTACATGTCTTCAGATGCCTACCACTGCTTCTCCTGTCTCTTCACTGGTTATTTTACCTTAGCACAGCCACCGATCCCACTATTTCAGTCAGAGGTTTTTGCCTTGCTGATATCAGTCCCTGGCAATATATTGTTACTTTTGAACTGTACCTCAGAGGATGTGCTTGGGTTGATAAAGACAGATATGACAGAGTTCCTACTGGCCCCAGAAGGAAAGTTTCCCTTAAGTGCAGCAGTAGATGATCAGGGTCATAAATCCCAGAGACTATAATTTGCAGTAGTTCTGTATAAAGCCTAGTGAGAAAGGACCTCAGTCTCATAGCTGTTCAAGGCATTACTGCCATGAATAACATTGTAACAGCAGGAGTTTCTAATTAAATGAGACAAATCTCAAAATAGACAGGAGCTTGTAATGCAGCTAGAGTCCTTACGTGGCAATGCCTCTTCCCTCCCACGACAGCCCAGCCCCTCTCAGGATATGTCTTTCAAATCCCCCTTGCAGTCTAGCCTGGGGAGACCTGCTCTGGGCGCCGCAAGTATTCTCAGCACTAAGAGAAGGAATAGGATTTTTCTTTGTATTGCCCTCCCTTAATCCAGCTCTCATTATTTATTCACTCTGGATTTACAGGACAACCTGGCAAATCTGCATGTTCTTAAAGAGCAAAGGTCGACCACTTTGGGATGCCAATATATTCAAGATTATCATTGAAAAAGAAGTCCTGTTAGCTTGCTTTCAAAAAGCTCACTTTCATTCTCCACCCATAACTACTGTCAATACACACAGTATAAAAGTCATGTGGTTTAACACCGTTATTTTAATATTGATTCAACATATGTCACCTGGGACTGTATCTCTATCCAATTCATTTATTTGCCTGTCTTATCCATCTGTCTATGTAGATAATTTGTTACACAGACATTTCATTCCAATATGGTCTTAATCTATACTATGAGAACAGCCTGAGCCATTCTCCAAGCAGAAAATGATACTTTTCAAAAGAGTTTACAATCAGCAGGCAAATAGTAGAGGATTAGAGATGGGCTAATACCTAACACAACAATGATTAAACAATGGATTTCCTAAATCTTATCAGAAATGGGGCTGTGCAAGATTCTGAGTTTGGTGTTAAAAGTCTTAAATGTATTTCCACTCAATCAATATGGTCTTCCTTTAATAAGTTATGAAGGTAGTGGTAACAATAAGAAACGGTAATAGAGCATACAGCCACTTTCCAGAATAGACCTCTGAGACATTTCATTTGCTTTTTCAGTAGATCATTGCACAGAATAAAGAATGAGTTTTCAAGACCATGGATTTAGTTAAGCAGTTGCTGGAAATTTTAAAGGAAGAAACACAGTAAATGCCTAGCTATCATTTTCAGCCATAATCCCAAGAGATTTTAAAAATAAGAGCTATATCAAAAGCTGGCCAAAGATTACTTGAAAAAGTCAATAAAACACATGGCAACATTATACCATTATATTACCATTTTATGAGACTGAAAAATTTAAAAGCTGGGAATGTGATGTGTTCCTCCTTCCTTTTCCTCCCCGAAAATTGAGTATGTTACTTTAAAAAAGCAAAATAAAAACAACTCTTAAAATCAGATTTGTAATAAATACTACTTCAGCTTTATCCCTTCTATTGCAAGTATAGTTGTCACAAAATAACTCCCAAATCTATCACACTTCTTTGCACATATGGCCTCTCCAGCACTTGTTGATAGAAAAACTAGCAAAACGTGCCTGTTAGTCTAGCTTTAATTAGCTCAGATGAACAACACATCCGCAGGATCATTTTAAACACATAGGGATAGTAGCTTTCTGAAAGAAATAAAGCAAGGATGACATTTGGAAGAAAAACAACCCCTAACTCCCTGGAAACTGAACAGGCATGAGCAAGTTCATATAACTAGTTCTGCTTTACATAATTCTTATGCTCATGGCTGGAAATAATTAAATCTTGAGTTTGTCAAAAAGCAAAGGAGAAATGATGCTGATATATGCTATACAAGCTCTAATTCTGCAAACTTTCAGAATTAAACATCACGCTACCTGGAGTGGCCTTTGCAAACGTAACATACAACTGAGGCCATGTTAGCACCAGGGACTAGCTTGGATACTGCTAGTACAGGAGTCATGGCACCCTAGGACTTACTGAAGAGCCTGGTGGCTTAACTGCTGAAGCTAACCTGTTAGCTAGTTTAAAACCAGCCCAGGCATTTCTGTGCAAGATGCAGCCAGTGCAGCATGAAAGATTCAACCCCGAACTCCTTGTCTATGCAGAGCCAGCTCTGTGCTCAGACGCAGCCCTGCAGCCTTCCACATGGACCTTACGGAGATGGGGGCAGAGGGTACGCTCAGGAGCAAACCCCACATGCTTATGCCCAGATAAAGCGTAAAGCAAAGCTCTTTGTGTGACTGCACTGCCCTCTTTGCAACAATCCTTATGTTCAGTCAGGGCAACAGCATTTACATCATGGGGGAGAGAGAGAACGAAAGGAAGGAGCTGAAGAGAGTAGTCACCCTCCCTGCTGTTCCTGGACTGAATAACTAATATTCTTTTTATATTCTATCACACTGCCTGTTAGCAGCACAGATGGTAAAACATACCCCCAAATGGGAAGGAGAGCAAAATAAAGATATAACCATGTGGAACCTAGACAGGCTGACTGTGTGGGGTAAGCAAATAGAGTACACTCTAGTACAGCTAAATGGCAAATCATCCTCTGAAGAACGTAGGCTAGAGCATGTGTTTGCAGGTTAGGGGAATCCATCCCAGTAATTCTGGAAAGGATGCGAGATTGTGGCAGGTTTTCAGCTAAACATGACCTCTCTGTGTGACCCTGGACACAAGGATTGAAGCAGCAGGTGAGCAAGGAAGTCATCGCATCCCTGCTTTGACGTCTGTGTGACTCCTGCAGTGCCAAGCCTGTTTCTGCTGCCTGCAGGTCAAGAAGGACAGTGGTGAGTTAGAGGATGGCAGAGCAGAGCTGGAGAATGATTAATAGAAAATGCCTTCTTGTAAAGACCTGGAGGAGCTCACTCTGTTTAGAACAGCAAAAAAAAAAAAAAAAGAGGGGTTTGGATTTGCTTGATGACCATCTAGGAATACTCACAAGGGCACAGAAATAGGATATTAAGTTTCATCATCCTGCCAGGAATGATGATGTCACATATAATGGCCAGAATTTGAAGTATGATAAATATGACCAGAAATATGGCACTGTATTCTTAATGGAGAGAATATTTAATTCTTGGGACATCTCTGCAATGTTGTGGTAGTTCCACCTCCCTGGAAATAAAATTGAGAGGAGTGGTTTTCTAGCAGAGCTACTCCAATACAAGGAGGAACTGATTCAGGACATTTTTCTGGCATATATTTTAGGAGAGCTCAGGCTGGATAGTTGCAGCATCTCCTTTGGGTTTTTAATACCAAGACAGTGTGTTTTTTGTAGCCTGGCCTAACATCCTCCTTGAAATTACAGCTCTTCTGCACATGCTAGGTCTACTTTGAAGCAATACAACTAGGGCTTGGTTTGGGAAGGTCCTGAAAACCTTGCAGAGTGGGTAGACTGCCCAAGGGACCAGACCTATAAATAAGAGAGAATTCAAGATGTTTCAGTCTAACTATGGGAGCAAGCCTGTGGGCTACACACACCCAGGGACACGAGAAGGACTAGGCAGACCTACCAAAGATCTGTAGGCTGAGAGATAACGAGCTTACCTGTGTTCGAGTGGGCGAACCTTTCATGGTGGCTTCACTACTCCTTAGCAAGAAACTTGTGTTTCCCTGAAGGGGAGCTGTCTGGCTCTAGATTTGGGTTGTGGGAAGGAGAACAGTTGCAATTCTGTGATGGGGAAGAACTCAACAGTGAAGTCCTGACTGTCTGACCTGACTGATGTTGAGGTGGAGGAGGGACTGGGAGGCTGTGGGAGAGAGAAAGCCTCAACTATTTTGTCACTTTAGAGGTGACAGGTGTCTATTTTCTGACACTGTTACACAACCATCTTACATATTTTTTTTTTCCCCTGGCCCTCAACATATGGAAAGAACATTGTTTCTTCCTTTTTTCGAAACAGATGGAGGCTGCTGGTCACACAACTCTATTGAAAGTCAATTCACTATTTGGAATGTACATGAGCTTGGTAAAATATATTCCTCTTATGAACTGGCAAATCTTTGAAATTTAAGTTTCCTGAGTTTCCTGTACCATCTTCAAAGAAAAGCAGTTGATGCTTCCCCCCTTTTAACAATCATAGTACAGAAGTCAAATAATGCAGAAAACAGGAAATTAAATGAATTACTGCAAAATCCTGCAGATGATTCTAATTTTGATTTTACAGCTAGTAAAGATTATATGTTTCTATACAAAACCATAAAATAACTACACATCTAGAATCCTTTCTTTGCTTGCAATTCGTTTACTTACACTATGCTTAGTGTCGGATGTCCTTTTTTCCAACAACTCTTACTCGTAATAAAAGAAAGCAGTTATATCTTACGTAAGGTTTCTAGACAGCATTCCTCATAAGGACTTTATCATGATGCTCTTTAGAAATTTGGGAAAAAATAGATCTTTGGAGCTTAGCATTCAAGAAATATGCTTTTAGACATATACTGGAGCAATACAGAACTGGAGCAGTGCTCCTGCACTGAAACACGAGTAATTTCTTAGTTAAAGACAGGCCCAGTGATGATTCCAAAACAACTAAGGCAAGAAACAAAAAAGAGGAAGAATGAAGAAAGCTCTGGAAACAGACAGAAAGTATTATTACCACTGTCTGTACTACTCCTACGTATCAGTTTGCCAAAGAAATGATCAGCATTCCTTTTCATTCCTGCACTGAGCTGGAGGCAGGTTACATCCCAGGGTGCCTGTCTTTCCAGGGGCTGTTGCCTTCAGTATATGAAATGAGTTTTGCTGGTCTCAGCCCAAGCAGGTCTCATCTTAAAGGCAGCTGTTACTTCTCCATATCCTACCAGAAATCTCAGCAGACAGTCAGCCCAGGGTGGACACCGAATCACCAGGAAGTGGGGCTTCCTGCAGTCATACATGTTTAAGTTCACTTATGCTTGCTTTTTGGTACAGAGCAAAATCCTCCATGCCTTGCCCTTCCATAAGTAGCTCAACTGTACAGCTTAAAGAATAAAAGCAGTGCTGACATTACTGTGTGTTGCAGGTTGAAGTTTAGCTAGTGAGAAAACCTACTGTATGGTATCCTTTTGTAAATCACCACCTCCAGGCTATCCTGATATCTACTGACAGGTGTAGAGTTTTTCAACTGAAATATCACAGTTTCTAAGATGAAATGCTAATGGAAATACATGTGTGAAAGCATGAGGGGAAACAAGAGAGCAAGGATTAAGAGAGTGACCTGTATAAATAACTAGGGACATGATTGTAAGCAGTGAAGCTTGCAAATGCAGAGAAGCACAGTACTCTGATGAGACCATAGCACGAGTGAGTCACCGGCAAAAGGTGGGTTCTGGTAACAGGAGGAGGGCAACAAAATTCCCATTGAGTGCATGTGCTATTCTTCTGCTTTTCCAACAAGGCAATGGACTACAGCCCAAAGATATCTAAAACAGGGAAACAAAACGGACAAAATGGTTCCTGTAGGCTGGGATAAGCAAGGTCCTGGGATAAGAGATTGTACCAGAATAGGAAGAGTTTGGCATCTGAAGCGTACAAAAGATCATTGTCATCAAAAGGAGGAATCCAAGAAATAGAGCAAGGAGTCAAATAACTGGTGAGTCATATTTAACTGTCAGACAGCAGAGTGAGACCTATCAGACTTAAATAGATTTTGATTGGTGATGGAAATATATTAGTCAAAATTGGTTAGCTGGTCTAACCTGTCTGGCTGTGCAGTCTGAGAGCTAGAGAGGAATCTTCTGATTATATCTTTTCTCTCAAAACCTGCCCACTTCAGAGTAGCCAACAGCTTGTTGGTCCAAGCTCTTGCCTTATAGGACTTGAAAGATGACAATTCAGCTGCCCACTGTTCTTATAGCCATAATGCCATCAAACAGTATCGACTGGAAGGGACTGCTGGAGCTCATCTGATCCAAAACCTGCTCAAAGCAGGGCCACCTCCTCAACTGTGGCTCAGGTTCTGTGTCCAGGTGAATTTTAAATATCTCTAATCTTCTGGATCAATCATCTTCTATTCTTGCTGTTTAGCTTTGTAAAACTAAGTGTCCCAAGGTCTAGAATTGCAGATATATGGCTGAGCTAGTGATCGTTAAGTTAATTCCTAGGTGCATGAGGCATTCATTTTCATGCAGAAGATCTTAGTTTCACCTCAGTGCGGAACAGGAAAACCACTGAAATATTTTTAAAACAACAACAACAACAATAAAAAAACAGGAGGATAAAAAGAATGTGTCTTTCCATCAGCACAGAATATCATAGAAATAGAAGGAATCTTTACCTGGTTCTAAATACAGTTGAATGTAACCCAGCAACAGTGTCACAGACTTAGTTTAGGGAAGATTTTGAGAAGACTTTAATCAGACACCTTCAGGATTTGATAGTTGAAAGACAAATGAAATTTCTTTTGAGTGCCAAACATTAGATGTGAACGATGTCTGAAGCTGATGATTCGTTGGAATGTATAAATCATTTTAAAACATGGACTCCAATTAAAGATGGCCCCTCTTCAGAGGCCTCAGCAAATAACCAAACTAAGCATTACTGCTTGTATAACAGAGGGCGCTCTACACACCCTAATCCTGGAGCACAGCTCTGTTTTTGCTAGAAGATGTAGAAATGCAGACAAGAAGTCAGCACAAGTGTCAGGACACACAGTCTGTGTCCTTGCGTTTGCCACAGTATGTCCTGCCATACATGCACTCCAATATCCTGTTTGACTGTTTTTCCCCCTCTCTTAGCTACAAATGCAAGTCATGTCCTGATTTCTAAAGACTCTAAGTCCAGGTTCTTCTAAAATAAGACTTATTTTTAAAGGATCAAGGCCTCAGAGGAATTTGCAGAATTCTCAGGGACTGTCTTGCTTAAGAGATATGGAGCCAATAGTGCATGTCCAAGCCAATCAGTGTCCCTTTCATGGGATGCTGGAGGTTTGTATATCATTAATAGTATCAGTTCTCACCTTTGCAACTAACAGCACTCGCGTTAAAATTGTTTAAAAACAGTAGTATCTATCTGCTATCAGAGAAATGGAATCTTTAGTAGTAGTTTTGAAAAACAGCATGCATTCTATCACCCACAACATGACAACACAAAAAACAAAATTAACTGGTAATAGAATTAACATGGTCTGCAACAGTCCCGTTGTGGATATCAGGCAGTCACTACCAAATAGTGGGCCATACTATGGTTAAATGTCTCAGACCAAAATTTTGACAATCATCTCCTTTTCTAACATCTTGTAGTTACTATCCTGCATCTGGAACATGCAGGGTCTGTGGGACATGCTTTATTTGCTGCTAGACCACCACAGTTAAATTTCAGCTATATAAATATAATAAAATTTAGCCTTTTCATACATGTACTACCAGTAAGGCAGACCCTGACCTCCTGAGGAATTCCAGCATATTTATTTTACACAGACTATCTTGACCACTCTGTTTTTTTCTCAAGTCTTGCACAAAAAGTAGTTACTAGAATACACAGAGTGCAAAAAGCTCAGTCTTCCTCGTCTTTCTGATACCCTCTGTAGATCTCACAAAGCAGAATTGCAGAAAATTTCCTGTTTTTCAGTCTTTCCAATTCTCTTTCTCCATAATAAGAATTCAAACTCGAATGAAAATTGAGAGCAATTACTATTGAAGACAACCCCATTTATTGGTACCTTTTAGACCCCAAATAACTTAATCTTGCTCTATTTGCCTAGACACGTATCTTTTAACTATACCTTCTCATATCCTCTGCTAGGTTCTAAATCCAGGTCTTACTTGTATGATGCAGTTGATTATTCCTGTGTTACCATGTAAGGCAGCTAGCTACCTGTACTTGTAGGACAGCAATATATTTTTAATGTTTACATCCAGATGGAGTTCTACACAGTAAAAAGCAAAGGGCAAAGGCAGGAAATCCAGCTGGCTAGTGACTAATAAAGGTCATATTCCTGCAGGGAGCAAACTGTGGATGACATAAAGCCTGGGCTTCATATAATGTTCCTAAGGGGAAAGCCTTGGTCAAAATGCCCTTGAAAACCAGAAGAAAAAGATGGAAAAGTAGACACAGAATAGGTTTAGGACTGTATGCTAAATGAGGATTAAGATGAACACAAATTTTACACAGTGTGAGTCTGGGCTGGTGCACTTTTCACGATACAAAAATGTAAAGGAACATTGAGTTTTCAGGCACTCTCTCCAGCTTGTGCTCAGAAAACAGTTTCCTAGCAGCCCATAATACCTGCTGGTCATGGCACAAACAAGGAGGCCAGATGAAGAGCAGGTCATCATTTTGAACGCTTTGGCCCTATTGGGCTGGTATCAGAAGTAACAAGCTATCCAGGCAGATGTTCTTTTCTCTGACTCCTGGAAAAGTAGCAATGAAATTCTACTTTCCTCCTAACTGTAAATCAGTTCAGATTTACAGATCAGAATTGTGATCAGAATATTTCCCTACCTGTGAAGTGAGATAAAGGGAAACAAAACAAACAAAAAAAAAAAAACAAAACAACTAGTTTAAGCAGATGGGCAGCAGCTAAAAGAATCAAGTGAATCCTTTACGATGACTCAGAAGAACATCTGCACGCTCTCATTCCTCTGTTCCTACTTTTGCTTAGCTTGGGTGGAGGTGACAGCAAGGGCAATCCACAGCAGGATCCAAGAAGGGGGTTGTCAGCAGGAGAACATCTTTCTTGGCATAAATCAGACTCAAAAAAATGAAAAATAATAATTAGAGTGCATAAGAGAAATTCATTTTTGCAGAGTAGAAAAGTGAGGAAGCTCCCCCCCGCAATTCCACATGTGTACAGACATCCATTCATATCCAGAAAGTCCCTGTTTTGTGCAGAATTTTCTCAAACCTCATGGGCAAGGAGATTGCGAGTTCTGGATTTTAACAAGGAGCCTGGGGCACTTTAATTCAACATTTTAGCAGCTCAGGAATCTAGCTTAAGCAGGGTACTTGTAAGTTAAGCAGACTGTCCGGTAGGTGCTTGGTGTGTAATACAGAAGCATGGGCATGCAAATGACTTTCCAGAAGCAAAAGCTATGCATACATTGTGTTGTCATGCACATGTAAGCAATTATCCAGTCATACCAGCTATAGTTTAGCCATGCAGGTCATTTATGTGCAGATTTCAAAGACTGCTCTAGAACTAGTTATTTAAGTGTTTTTCTTTGAGTGTTTTCATTTGGCTACTACAAAATCATGAACTAAAATGAGACAGTTGTTTGAGGCTGCTACATCCCCGTGCTGCTACAGAATATCCAGATTTACTTCTCAGTGTGAGCTGCTCGTTCGCAGCAGCCTGTATCATATTTTATAAAGGTCGGTCATTTGGGAACACATGCAAAGAGGAAAAGCTTTGTAGTTTTCTATGAGCCCAGGAGTATTATCAGACTATGAACATCAAATTTCTCCACTAATGTACAGAGCTCCAGATGGCCGTCTCAGGGGAAGCCTCAGGTGTTACTTTGGCAAGAACTGGCTTCCATGAAAAATAAATTAAAAAAAAAATCTGCAGTTCTTTTCTGCAGTGGTTCAGTAATGCAGAGCACAAGAAAATACTTGGTAAACATATTATTCATGTGGAGGAAACAGTTCTTTCACTGTTCTGGGAAAAGGAATGATTTAGTCTAATTCTGATGCTAGAGTCTGCACACAATCACTCTAACATAGTTCTTTTTATCAAGATAATATTATGGTATCCTTTCCTAGTGTGTGTTCTTCTCCCTAGCAGACACAATGTATTAGGCTTTTGGGTTTCTTTAAGAGTGTTATCTCTCAGTGCCAGTTTCTAAGACCATTCTTTTTCACCTTGCCCTCACTTTACTGTTACTGTATTAAGCATTTCTAATGACTCAGGATCCCATCTATTTTAATGAAAATCTTAGGCAATCCAATAAATGTTGTTTTCCTCCTGTGTAGGCTGAAGTAGTAGGACTAGAATCTGATCCATGAGGTAAGTGGCCCGTCTTGATGAGAGAGATGAAATTCCACATTAAATCACTTTTTAACCATAAAAGCCCTCCAACAAAAAAACATTCCAAGGCCATGGTAGACTCTTCACAATGTATCCTGCTCCAAACATCTTCATTCCCACTGGAGAGAAAGACAGCATGGAAGGGTAACAGTGCTCCTAACCTGTGTGGCAAGAGCGGGGGTCTCTCAGCAGAGCAGCCCATGAGCGGTCTTTGTCTCCACTGAGTAGTGTGTGATATCCTTAATAACAGTGAACCTACGTGGAGGCCCTTGCTGCTGTGGGACCAAGGCTCCTCATGCTCCCAGGTAACTGATATAAGATCCCTAGCACAGAGGTCCAGCACACATAGCCCATGCTGAAAAAGGAACTGCCACTGGCTGTTCTCACCTTTTCTCAGAGCTGGGGCAAGCTAGAAGGCTGGTGTCAGAGGAGCAAAGGCAGGAACCTG
>NW_010585417.1:41419-62641 GCF_000705375.1 Tinamus guttatus | reverse complement strand
GGATTTTATGAGGCACAGGAAAACTCAGCTAACATCCCAGTCATTCACGCTCTGTAAACGTACGTATTTATCTGTACGGAGTTCATGGAGGTGGCAGGACTTCATGTTGACAACAACAATAACAAACGAAATGCGACTCCCTTCTAGTATTTTGCACGAGCAAGCCTGAAGTGTTTTCACAATGGGGATTGTTATCCTTGTCCTGGCTTTATGGTTGTCAAATCTGAGGTAAGGAGAAATGGAACAAGTGAGCCCTGCTCCCACAGGTGTTGTGTGTTGGCAATTTCTAGCTAGCTGTGGACAAGTCTAGGCACCTAATTTCTGCACGGAGCTACAAGCTTGTGCTCAAGGAACAAGGGAAAAAACTACTCTTGAAATAGGAGATGCAAACTGAGTAGCCACTGGCATTGCGAAGCCTGCTGTGGGTGGGATCACCTTGTCGATAGGAGGCTAGAGAATAAACTTCTATCCTGGGTGAGGAGATAAGATCCATTAGAAGATGTCACTACTGTAGTGCTTACGTTTTGGATCAAAATCCTGGGAGCAAATTTGAGGAGGTCAGAAGTAGCAGGTGAGTGGGAAGAGTTAAATGATAGGTGAGAGTTGAAGGTGATATAGACATGCTTTTAATGACGAAAAGTGCTCTAGCCCACAGCAACCTTGAATAGCGATGGCCTTTCCTGAAGTGGTAAGAGCTGTAGATTTGTATATATTTACTACAGAATGGGTGAAACTAATTCCTTTCAGCTGAAGTAGTGTTTGATCCTACATCCTGGATGTTCTGTGTCCCTTTTCTCCTGCAACTTTGGATAGCATACAGGTAAAATCACCAAGCCAAAACGTACTTTTGGATGGTGATTTTTTTTTTAGCTTGGTAAGGAAGATAAAAATAATTCTAAAACATTTCAGCTAATGCACTTGGGCTGCCACATATCCCCAGTCTAAAAAGAAATGCTCATAGCTGAAGCTGTCGTGGGCAGTTTTGCACTACACCATGGTCCTGACTGGTCCTGGGGAAGCCTGAGCATTAATTTTTATCAGCCTTAGTGGTGAGTCTGTGAAAAAGGTGCAGCTCTGGTGACTAATTTTAGGTGTCCAGCAGAGACCAAGAGGTGTCCTACTATCATATGGCTTTTTTTAATCATTATTATTATTATCATAATTACTCTTAGGAGGTTTCCAGGCACAGTAGTTGAGAGCTGAAAGTTTGATGTGATATCTGGGCTGTGCAGCCAGGCCACAGCATACTTGCCCTGGGAGGATTTTGCAAGCATCTACATGGAGAAAGGTCCGACAGCGGGAAATTCGCTTGCCATTTCATGTATAAGATGGCATGTTTTTCCATTAGAAGCCTTAATTTTCTGAAGTCCAGGGCAAAGTTAATCCCCAACTTAATCAAAATTATGTGTTGCTGACATAATAGATTTGTTTTGGTCTTTTTGCCTCTATTCTCCCTTCTTTTCTCTTTTAGCAGCTGGGTCTGCTTGGAGCTGGCCTTGTTGGGAGGATTCCAGCAGTCACTGCTGAGGGCTGAGTGTTGGCAACAGAGGAGTCACTTGTCACTCTAAGGATGCTGCTCAGGGGCTGCTTTGCCAGCCAGAACCGTGCCCTGATGCCTTGTGCTCTCCAGGACTCCAAACCCCACTAGTGCCTAATCTTTTCTCCAGCTATTGTGGCATGGAGCTAAAGAAATGGAATTCCTACAAATGTATCAGTCAAAGTTTAAGATCATAGAAGGCATCTCTTTATGTATTTCAAAGCCGTAATAAGAAAGTAAACATTTAGGGAGGAAAAGCTATATTTTGCTTTCAAGGATTAAAGCAGTTTTCTTGCAGAATGTACTTGTAGATGCTTTTCTTCAGCTAAATAGAGTGGTGAGAGGTGGTTCCTGACATCTTGTGGGGGGAAATTCCTGATGATGGAAAATGAAATGGCAGGTGGACAAAGAATATAAAGGTGGACAGGTGAGGTTGGTACTCAGATGGAGGGGAGTGTGTTCAGCAGCTGCACATACCTTTCTATGCTCTCAATATCTTAATAATCTTTTTTTTTTTCTTTTAGCATCAAGTTATGTAGTATTTACTGTCAAGGGGTAAAAGCATGCCATAGCCACATGCCTATAATTGTAATAAAACTCATTTTCCGACATGCAGATCTTCATACTATGACTGTGCACCATTTGTTGGATGGGTTCCTGCTGTCACGGGAGATTTATGTGTGGTTATGTCCAGATTTTATCATCAGGTTTGTTTTTGTATGTGACTAGCACAGTGATCTTCGAGCCATAAGTATGCATTCATAGGGGCTTTATGAACATGAGTTGTAGTCATAAAGATTTTAATACATACATTTTAACACCATAATGTTAAAATAATATCTGTGTTGTTATGGATCATCATTGGTAGCTGAGGAGATTAAAAAATAAAAAACAAAAAAATAAAGAAGAAGGAAAGAGCTCAGAGGAAATAGTCGAATCAAATCTGGGTGGAAAAGAATCCAGGCCTTTTTGCACAGGAGCTGCTCAGGCTGCGAGGGTGACAGAGTAGAAAGGACAAGCTGTTGATCTCAAAATACACGGATTTTTTTCTATCCTTGAGAAGATCATTATGCAAAGTGATGGCATACACTGTGCATGGCAGGCGAATATAAGAACATGCTTCAGATTGTGGATGTAACTCAGCAAATTGAATTCATTGCTTCTCCAAAAGCAATTTAGCTTGATCCAAATTCTGAAGGACTAAGATGCTTGTTCATTGTAGCATGTTATTAATTAATGGCATTGCTTAATTTGACTCCATCAGTAATTACAGAGTCTTTGTCACTGTAAATAACCAACTAACTATTGTTTAGCCATATAACTCCTATTGTGAGTATTACCACTCTTTTTTTTTTTTTTTTTTAGATAAAGCTCCTGCTGGTTAAACTAAGTATTGTTGTTAACAATTATAAAAAAATATTGATCTGCCCACTCTTTAAACACAGAAACTTTAAACATTTTATGTTAACTGAATGCCTTATTATAGCATCCCATCCAGTCTCAACGTTTAATAGTAAAGTGAGCCTTTACAATGCCCCAAAGTATACTTAAGCTCCCTACTAACTCTGTTTATCATCCAGAATGGATTACAATTCTTTGTATTTTATTTGTATAAAGCCATGCAATTCTATTATGTTTTATGGTAGTTAATTTACAGCATCATTTATCCAAGACAGAAATCACATGTAACTTTATCTAGACAAATGACTGTAGGCCTGTATAATAGATGAGAGATTAGACAGCCACATATGTTCAAGACTGAGGCTTTTTTATTGTTAAGTGGAAACTGCAGGCAAAATTTGCAGGCATTAGTTAAATCAAGCTCAAAAATACTTTTTAAAATTTGTATTAATGTTTTTATTCTTATTTAATGCAAGCAACAGCTATTTATTTCATCCACTCTGAAGTGTGTTTTACTGAATTCTATATTTTTTCTTTTACCCATATAGACTCTGGATTTCTGAAAACTCTAATGACAGGATATAATTGTAGTTTGGCACAGAGCTGCAACACAGAACAGAAACCCAATAACTGTCCTATCTCCCCGTCTCCACCTGGGAGAGCCAGGTGCAAATATTTATAGGAGAGAAGTCTGTAGAACTCAGAGATAAAGTCTGATTCGGCCCATATTTAACTTCTGTTCAGCAATGCCCCAGAGGTATTTAGCCTTCCACAAATGTCTTTCAGAGATTTGCTTGGTATTTCTCGGTGCAGGAGAAATGGCTTTGCTTATAGCTGATGACAGATGTCCAAACATAGGAGACAATAAGTTACTGTGGATTGTATAGTTCATTTTTCTGATCTATTTGGTAGGCTGACAATATGAATTGCAGAGTAAGTGGTAGTTCAGTCTAATCAAGAGGGAAGAACAGGCCAAATCTTTAAATGTGCACTTTAAATATAGTGCAATAAGGGGAAAAAAAGTGATGCAGGTTATTTGGCTCTAAACAACACCAAGGAAGGAGGCCAGCTTTTACATGAAAAGAGCAAATACTCTCTCCCGCTTTCCTCAGTGATCCAAGCTAACCACACACTCGGGTTAAACATTTAATCAAATCTTTTAATTATCTTTTTATTATTCAGGTCGTGTTCATTTTTATTATAATCAGACATAACATTTGCCACAGAACCATAAACCCATGATAAGTGATGGCTGAGATCCCCGTTGTGAAGACATGGTAGGTAGGAACAGATCTTCCTACAGTATACAAGTCTTTCAGAACAATATATATATTTTTAGACATCCCTTTGTTAAAAACAAACATGAAATAGAATAAAAGGAGCAAGAGACAGATTGTGGTTTTCTTACAGTTCGTGTTTTGGAGAAATCTGGAAGGTTTGCTCACATTGCGCCTGAGGGATTATCTCCTAAGTGTAAGGACTTTTTATAATAAGCGTGAAGGTTAGCAACTAAGAAATTCATTTCATATGCTTACATATTATGAATGACCCAAGTTCCTGCGAATTAGCTGAGTGCTGTGTCAGGAGTACAGGGAATCAGCTCTGCTAGGGGTGAGTAGCTGGATGAGATGCTGGTGCCTGGACTGTAGCAATTGAAAACTGCTCAAAGTGGCATATTTAATGTGCCATTAAATTTATCACCTGAAATGTAAATTTTCTCTCTTTTATGTGCTTTGGATGAGTGTCACCAGAAGAAAAAGTCCTGTCATCAGTAAACTACTTGGCTTTGGAGTGAAGAAGCTTCCTGCAGAACTAATTTAGCATTAATTCCAGCAGATGGTGGCCCAAACTGTGTCATGTACCAGCAGCACAGTTAAGTCAGGACGCTGTGGGAAGAGGAAAGAAAGTAGCTGTGCAAACAAAACCGAACGAGTACAGAAAAGGTCTAACTCTTTCTTGGTGTGCTGCCTCTGCTGTGAAACTTCACTTTGTTAGCAAGTGCTGTGCTTGTCCTGACTACTACTTTGCTCTTATTTGCTGCTTCTTAGATACTGTTCCTTGATTTTCACTTGCACGTTTATTGACTGCATCCCCATCGCTATGTTAGGGCATTTTTTTAATAGAATCTTCAGGTAAAGGCCATTAAATTCAGCAACCACAAAATATCTTGTTTAGTTCACTAAATAACACATTCACATAACGCATTCCCTTTTTCTAGCTAGCTTTTCAGCAGAGTAGCTCATAACTAGATTGGAGCTGGTAGCTCTCTCACCCTTTAGAAACAGTGTCCTATTTGTAATCAAATTTAGTAAGCATCTGAAAAAATTTAGCTGAGCAACAGTTTTGAGGAAAAATAGAGTTCCTAAATACATCAGCAGCTGTTCCAGACCCCCTTTAAGAGCAAACTGCCTGCTGGAGCATTTACATGCTGCAGCCAGATGCTGTGGATTAGTTTTAAACTCCAGGATTTTCCAATGTTTTTAAAGGAATAGATGATGTGCCTTGGGGCTAGACTGAAAAAAATCTTTTACAGATGCATCAGCTGGGCAGTTGCAGACTTCATTTGCATGCTTGGAAACTCAGAACTTGAAAAGAGGGCTTTAAAACATTGCTGATTATTTTAGACTATGTGACATGTGTTGTTCACAATGTCTCTGCTGATTTTATCCTAACCGTAATTCTCCTTTAAATGGTCTTAGTGCTCTCTATCCTGAAGAAAAAAAAAAAAAAAAAGCAATATCACTGTCATCTAGAGATAAATGGGCACAATAATCCTTCCATGATCCCTGCTTTGCCTCCTCCCAGGGCCCAGCACCACTTAGGACGTGCTAAGAGTTTGACTTCAGCTTGCTGAACTCAGAGACATGTTCAAGTAGATGCAGTGTTCTCCCCTCTGCTTTAAGTTCCTGTCCTGCCATAAACTTCTTGGGTGAGAGTCACTTAAGGTTACAGCCACAAAAATTTTAGCACGTTTTATTCATGTCTCAGCTGTCAGGGCAAATTCATGAAAACTTGCAATTCCCCGAATTTCCCTTCCCCTCGTGTCACCATCGCCTTCTCGCTTCTGGGGACTTACTGTAAAATAAGTCACGGTGCTGATCTGGTTTGAATATCTTCTTTTGGCAGGGAGGATGGGGTAACGTAATGTCAGCTTGAAAATCTGAAATATCGGTTGCTTGCCTTTCATTGCCACATAAAGTGGCTCATCTGTAGTGACAAGTGTGCAAATCTGCAAGTTTAGGTATAAAAGAGATTTTTATGCATCTGTGGAATGACCAATGAACTGATAGGTTATAGACCTTTTTCCCTGAAATATGTTAAAATAATGATTGCATTTGCTAATTGGTAGCCTTTTAGGCAAATTCTGAACAAAACTCCTACACAAGTAATTGCTGGCCTCAAGTTTTTCTAGTCATTTGTTGCACGCACTTAAGTTATTTTTGTCTCTTTTCCGTATGTTTATTCTTTCTACTGGTAAAAGTGGGCTATAGGTTTACCCATATTCATCTGTTCCCAGAATGAGTTTTTTATTATTATATATATATACATATTTTTATTAATCTAGGCTAGTTTTAAGGTACAGGAAAACCTAGAGAGAAGAATGATCCTGTCAAGGAAAGAAGAGCAATTGGATAATCTGGGAGGAGCTTTCTTTGTATTGCTATGATGTCCTTTATTTAAGAATTTCTCATAATTTTGTTTATTGTTTATATCTCTGCAATCTGATAGAAAAAAAGGGAAGGTTTAGCAAATTAATGTGTTATGTATAAAGTAGGAAAGTTGTCCCTTCACTGCTGTAGGCAGCAACACTGGTCAATGCTCAGTATCAAGAAGTCAGGTAGCCACCGAGGTTTTGTTCCTCCAATGTTTTTCTCCTGAAAGCAAAAAGAATAAAGAGGGGATAAAAAGGGAACATCTGGGCTGGGCCGGGACAAGCCGTCTCCACTGGCAGCCCTTCAGAGTTCCTAGGGATGGTCTACAGCAGTTTTTGACTGCGCTCTTGTATTGGTAGCTCCTCATGACCAAGTGGCTAGTGGTAGTGGCCCCAGAGGAAGGCCGTGAGAGCCACAGGTCACCAAGCATGGTCTGTGATATCGATTGACCTCAGGTTAAAACCATATGCTGCTCTTGATGGCCTTTGTAATTTGGGGCAAATCAGTGTTAAATAATTGTGGCTCAGGTTTCCCCTTATGGAATGAGAAGGATTTCATTTGTTCACCTTTTAAAATGTGCTTGGCAGCCTCAAGTTATTGGGGATTTCTTCCAGACCCTGATGAATAAGCACTCTTCCAGTACCATGATGCTTGAGAGCACTTCAAGTTAATTCTAGCTTAACTAGAATAAGTGCTATTTCTGTTCTTTTATTAAAACCATGCTTTGTTGTAATGCTTTTGTGCTGCATTTACAAAGCTACATTTCAAGCCTGAAGCTATGGAGATAAACGGACACACATGGAGATGCTGTTCTTGTTCAGAGAAAATATTCCTATCTATTAACATCGTGTGACGAGCACCCACGGCATCTATGGCGACCCGTGCACTGTGTGATACAAACCAAAGCAGCCTTGGGGCGGGTGTGGGAATGAAAAACAGAATGACTGAGGTAAATTAAAGCATTAAAACCAATAGCACACTCCACAGCCTTCACCGCGCGCTCACTGATTATGGCTTTCTGTACCTGATAATGATGAGGGGAATGAAGTACACCAGGAAGGCGACCACTGTCATGTAGGGGATCCAGTAGGAGTCATCAGGCCAGAGCGCCCAGCACTGCACTTCGCCATTGGAGAGCTGCCGTTTCCCAAAAATAATCAGAGTCGGTATCGAAAACAGGAAGGAGAGGCTCCAGGCCACTCCAATAAGAACTTTCGCCTGCCTTTCTGTTCAACAGATTCAAACAGACCGTGTTAATGGGCTGCTGGTGCCGCTGGCCATTGTAGCAATGCTGAAACACAGGCAGGGAGGAGGAGGAAACAAGTAAGAGGAAGGCTTTGCACCCTGTTGATTCTGAAAAGGTTGCACAGGAGAGTTTCGTCTTGGTCATTTTTTTATAGATGCCACAGAGACGTGGCCCTGGAAGAGCTGTCAGAGCCCTCGAAGAGCTGGAGAGGTTGTCCCAAGGCACTGTGCAGTGTGGTAGGATCACATCCAGCTTCTACCAATGGCCACGTGCCCAGAGTTTGCCAATAGGGCTTACGTGCTGCAAGGCTGATGCTTGTGATCTCAGCCTTGTTTTGTTCAGTCTTATAGGTGCTGCTGCTGGAGATCCTGCTGGACCTCACAGCAATGAGCAGGAGCTCCAAGGTGCTCAAGTAGTCTGCACACCAGGAATACTCCTTTCCCTCTGCTTTGCTCCCCTCTGCTGCCAAACCGGAAAAAATAGAAGCCAGGTGATGCCTGATAACACCTGTGGAATTTTCTAAAAATCAATGAGTCAAAGGAAGATGCCCTAAAAGCTCTCATGGTCCACAGTTCTGCATCTCCTGTCTCAAATCCATGTAGCTCTAGCCAAAAAAAAAAAAAAGAAAGAAAGGAAGGGAGGAGGGAGGGGTGCTGGTTGTGGAGCACCTGCGATTGCCAGCAGAAGTTGCCCAGTTTTTCTGCTCCAGAGACAGATGGGGACTGGTTTTAATGCCAGGTAACTTTGGTGTTGAACTATTTTATGGTCCTACCTGCCTGCAAAGTGCCTGGAGATGTGCATGGAAAACTAAAATCACTTTAAAGTATGCATTATCAAGACGAACATTTTTCCTCCTTGAAGCTCAAAGAGCAATATGAGAGTAAATGGGAAAAGCATTCAGAAAGTAATTTTACGCTTTATAAAACATCAGTTGCAAATATTCATTTATCCCACTCATTTTTAAATGCTACTCTTGTTCAGTAAAACATAGCCTTACTAATCTAGGGCTTTAAGGGAATTCTGAAGACACCTACCTAAGTGCAAGGATTAGATGAAGTCTATAAATATTGCACAGGCAGAGGAAAACTGTGAAGTTTCATAAACTGTAACAGAATAAACTTGACAAAAGGAATGTTAGGAGCTAGTACTACAAAATATTTGCTGACAGAAAGGGCTTTCAGACTATGAGCTAGTGACTTCAATAACACACACAGGAACTTTAGTGGGGTACACATGTAGGGGAAAAGGAAAATGGGTAGGGACCCATTATTTGGGTAATGATGTACTTTGTATTTTTATATGATTTAGCTACATCCTTAATTTGAAGACCATTGGTCAGTTTGGGTTTGGCAAGAGGATTATTTTATGTTTTATAAAACAGCTGAAATGTTACAATGTTCACTTATTCTCCTTTTTAAATATTTTAAAATAGAATAGAATAGATAAATAATAATAATAAATATAATAATTTTTGTTAGAAAAGAATTTATGGGGACCTGATAACATCTACATAAGAGGATTTTTTGTTTTATTTGACTAATGTTAATTTGCTGTCTCTTAAGTATTTTTTTCATTATGTTTTTAATAAGTGCTATAAAAATATGATGCAGCTAGAAAATCACATGGCTAGAGCTAAGTAAAGTATAGGTGGACTCAAATAAATGCATTTCTACATACAAACGTCCACTCAACCAATCTCACAATTTTTCTTTTTTTTTAAAAAAATTTCCTCTTTATAAATATATGTGAGCATTTGTAAAGCTTTTGATACACTGCAGTGCTAACCAGTGCCAATGCCCAGGACTGGAGCAGGACTCTCAGCCATGCCTTCTGCTCCCAGCATTGGCCAAAACTCTTTTAACAGTCTCTTTCATGCCCTTGTCCCCTTTGCACCTCTTCTTCTGTCTGTGTATTGCTGCGATGCATTTGAGCACATCTGCCCGTTGCTGGGAGTGTGTGGTTGCAAGTCACCCCTGGGACGGAGACGTTTTCCCTGCTAGAGTCAGGGCAACGCTGTGCGATACTTTCATAAGCCAAGTGGCTTTCTAAAAAGAGTGGGATTTATTGCTCCCTAGCCCCTACAGAGCCATCGCAGCACCTCATTGCTCTAGCAGGCGGGAGCAGCTCAGAGATGCTCGTGGAACAGTTTACCCCAAATTGGGTTTTGTCTTTTGTTCAGACAGCTCTGTTGCCCTTGTTGTTTAGTTTGTACAAGGTTTGTATGTGTGTTTTAAACATGATGAAATATTCATAAAATGTCTTCAGTTCTAACTTCTAAGATTTTCTTTTCTCTCTCCAATCTTAATTTTACCTTTTTCTTTCTTTTTTTTTTTTTTTCCAACAGCTCTTTTGGTTACTGAGTTAGAATGTATAATTCTTCTGCACCTTGCACCTTCTGGAACTTGAGTATAAAATATTTAACACTCAAAGTTAATCTTCAAAGCTTTGCAAAATGCAGCTGCTTCTTCCCAATAGCTTCTTAACATAGCTGGGGGATAGTAATTAAAACACAGCTTTGTTTTTGGAACAAATTGCTTGCCATTTTCAATGCAAAGGGAAGGGAACAGAGCTGATGGTGGCTCCTCACCTTCCCCTGGTCACTTGGTGCTCGCTCTGGGTGCTGGCCACGCTGCCGCAGCTGAAAGCAGGGCCCTGTGATGGTCACTGCTCTCCGCAGTAAAGCTGCCCAGATCACTGGGGCCTTGGTGAGCGGGAAGGAAAACCAGGTTGGGTTCCCAGTCTGCCCTAGGCTCATTATTGCTTTATTATAAAACAAGTTCTGATTCAGCCGGCACAAAAGCCAGCACTCCACCTGCGTGCAGAAAGGAATAACATGCTGTGTTTTCTTTCACCTTCGCCAAATTTTACCTAGCAACATAAAAAAAAAAGGCATTTATAAGGGTTTTGGAGTCTTCCTGTCCTGAACAAACTCAGTCTGCCTGCTGGGAAATACTCAGCTAAGCCTTGCACATGTTATTTGAAGTTTTCAGAGCTTAACATCTGCCAAAGCTGTATCGTTCCCTGAGGCTGTGATTGATTCATAGGTTTTTTAAGGCTAAAAAGGACTGTTAATGCAATGTCCTTAATAGAGCGGGCTGTCAAATGCCATCATTACTCCAAAACAAGAATGATATTTGTGTCTGTTTAAATTGCATCTTCCAAGTGCTGTGGTCCCTGTAACTGCTTCCCTCCTTCCCCACATGCATTTTCGGTTTCTTCACTCAGGGCAAGATATTAAACTTTAAACTCTAAGATCTGTAGGAAAGAAATTGTGCTCTTTAAATGTATTGCTTAGTATTCAAGCTGGTATTAGTGCTACTATTAGTGCTATAAAAATAACAACCTGTAGTAGAAGAACTATAAGAAACAGTAAATATTCTAAACTTACTTTGTATAGTTTTTGCAGTTCCCTGATCAAAATGTCTTATTAATTCTCAGTACTTCACTCTCTATCCTAATTATTTTTATTGTCAGTACATAGATAACATAGGTAAGAAATTCCTGCTATAATTCCAAGAGTCAGTACAACTGTACAAGAGAGAGCTTTTCCCCATAACAATTTTCTCAAAAAGCTAGAAGATAATGAAAGCCGCTATACTTCTTTAAATGTCATTTCATTCTTGCTAACACAATGCTTATAGAACTGCTGAAGGCTAAGTGCAGCTTAATAAATCTTGAAACCGCAACTCTATTGCCATTTGGGAAACTAATGGAGTCCAAATATTGCTACAGCAGGACTCAATAAAGTTTAATGATTTTGAAACTTTTCTGAGCAAAATGGAACCAGCCAATAACATCCATAGCAGTAGCAAGGCACAGAAATTCTCCTACCTCCTTGCAAGAACTTCATTGGATAAACTATGGCATGATACCGGTCTATGCTTAGTGATACGAGGACATAAGTTGAAGCATAGAGAAGCACCACCTGGGGCAGAAGACAAGCAAGAGAATTGAGCAGTTGAATTTATAGCAATTGAGACACATTTGCATAAAATAAGGTTAGCTACAATACTGCTCTGTAGTTAATATTTGAAATCTTTTTTTTGAAAGAAAATGAAAAGAAAAATAGAAGAAAACTTTTGTATTCTCACCCAAATCTTTTTTCTTTTTGTAGTCTGCAAAGTGTAAAGGATCTCATATGGTTTAATTAAAAGCATTTAAACTTTAAAGGATTGTTTTTAGCATTTAGCACTTCCGTTGTTTGAAGACTCTCTATACAGCATTTTTGTGTGGGTTTATTGCTATCATCTGAGCTTTGCTATAGGGAAGGGCAAGTGGTTGCTATACCTGTAAGTAGCGGACAACTCTGCAGACGAGATCAGGGGCCATGAAATCTCCAGTGTAGCGCCAAATGATGTCTGTCATTATGTTTACGAGTCCTGTGAATGAATCTGCAAAGGAAAGCCACTGAAGGTATGTTAACAGCAGCAAACGTATGGCGGCATTTAACCTATGACAGGTAGTAACCTAGCAGGTAGTACCTTTAGGATGAGCCAGCTCCTGCAGTCCTGAGGGCAGATGCTCTGTGGTGGGTCAGCACAGAGTGCAGGAGAAGGGAGAAAAACCTCAGAAAACACTTGAGTTTAGGGCTTTTGGAAGCAAATCCCTTCCGATGGTAACTGTGGGATTGCGCTAAGCGTAAGTATTTGCAGCTCAGTGTTCTGTGTTGTCAGTGAAGAGCTTGTCACTGCCCTCTGGTCTGTGGCACCTCAGACAGGTCGTGTGTCTACTTCACGGCATTGCGTTTTGTTGAGATGGCTACAGGAGCACTCTGCTGTATATAGGTGCTCCTGTACTCTCTGCAAGTCCTGATTATACTCACATCTGCCTAAAATTGGGATGCCTAGAAATAATACCTAAAACTGAGATCAATTCCACCTTGAATAACTTTTTTTTTTTCTTTTTTGATTGAAATTGCATACCAGTCTCCCCATGGGAGTTGCTCTAGTGTTTACTCGATGTTTGAGGACAAGACACCAAGGGAGTCTTGTCAGGAAGGCCCCTGAGGCCTGACCCTGCAGCATGCGGGACTTGCCCTACCCTTATCCTAGGGTAAATAGGAAACATCAGAAAGGCCCTAATCTCAATGTTCAGTCCTACTTTTATTTCTGGTACATGTCTGGGCCTGGACTTGGCCGTCTGTAGTTGACAAGCTGCGAGTACTAAGTATTTCCTCCCCAGACTTTCCCTGATGTATGGATAATATATAACATTGAAGAAGCTGTATGTTAGGTCTAAATGTGTCAGCTTCCTCCCAGCTATGTCACATACTGAGCTGTCTAATTGCTGATTTTCCTTATCTTTTTTTACTGTAAAAAGAAACATGTCTCCTGCAAAAAACATCTGGTGTGAGGTACAAATGACATCAAAGTTGATGGGAAATTTGTCTGGATTTTATTCGTGAACATAATTATTTTATAGCCAATCCCAGGCTTTCAACTTAAAGTTAACCTGCTTGTGCCTGTATTTATACTGAAGTCTATATGCACCAACATAAGCTTACCTCAGGCCATCTTTTCTTTTTTTGAGGAAATCTGAAGAGATATACTTCTGAACAAATGCGCATTTATAGCTTTTCATGTTTTACATTGGAATTGCAAAAGCTATTGTGGATAATAATAAGTTATTTTATTTAAAACAAAAATAATAAAGAAGTTATCTCCCAGTAGGATGGGATAGATCTTTTAAGTGCTATAAAATAGAAAATTAGAAAATATGCATCAGTCTAGTGTTCTCCACTTCAAGTAACACAGCACTTTGCTCTCTCTGCACAGCATAGCAGAATGGAAGACAGTAGGTTGCAAAAACACAATTTCATGCAATTTCTCAAGACAAAAGTAAATATATATTTTTTTAAATTAGAAATAACTTCAACCCATTTTTTAAAAAAAAGTATAATGTTTTGTTTTGGGACCAACATTTTACATACTTTAAAACTATCTATAAAGTTTACTATGTTAAAGTTGTCTAATCCTCAAATCAATACTTTATCATTCGAAAATATATACTCCCGGAGGCATAACATTTCAACAGTTTCAAAACATTCTTTTCAAGCAATAGATGATTTGAACCAATGTTTTCCTGAAAAAAAAAAAAAAAAGTTGTTTTGACAAACTGGATTTCTTACAATCCTTTCCAATTTAAAGCTGCAGAAGTTCCGGATACTTCTGGCTGGAATCTGAGATGTGAGTCTAGTGCTTTAGGAGAATCACAACTATTTTGAGGTGTTGGAAACTAGGATTATTTTTCTTTTGTACCTATTCATGACTTCATCTTTCCTCTCCCAGTGTTTCTCAGTACCTTTTTCTGTTCCTTCTCTATTCTTCTGCCTCGTGGGAGACTGGACTAGAGAGAAGCTCCAGGAATTCCTTGCAACAAGTTTTTTTATGTTCTCTACTCCCACAGCTGCTAAAGGCAGCATAAAATCATATGCCCTGAAAGTATATATTAAGTGTTGCTCATTGAAAAGACTAACAGGGGTGAGGGAACCATTGTTTCTCTAATGAGTATAGTGGTTTAAAGACTTTCTAGAAAAGATTGTAGGGACCTATAACCAAGATGTTCTTTGAAGAAACCACGGGGTTTGAGTGTTTTAAAGTGAAATGTATACTCTAGCTCTGGCTGAAAAGCAGCTCTTTCCCCCTCCTCCTGAATTATTGATTCGTATTCTCTCTCTCTAGTAATGAAATATGCACTAGTTCAAAGTAACATGCTCCTGATGTACGTCTGCATCAGCTTTTCAGTTTGCATGGGGCGGTGCAATGCAGTCAGACTCCTCACGGCCCCCACTTCCCCCATTCATGGTACAGGGCAGTCACAAGAGAAAACAGGATTCACTTCAGATCAGGCTCATCTTGAAGATGTTCTCCATGGGTTCACCTCATGCACCATAGAAGCTACCTGGTGCTCAGGCTGAGGGAACACACTAGAGCATAGCTGAAGTAATATCCTCCCCAAAAGTACAGTATGTGCAACAAGTATGTGGATATCATGTCCATCTTTTTCATTTTGCAGATGTTTCAGTTGCACTGCATAATCTGCTCATATACTGATAGCCTGAAGTACTTTGGGAGCTTTAAAGACAAGCAGAAACTATCTTTCCCTTTAAAGGGGAAGATGATTCAAAGGGTTTACCCCTTTGAGCAAGGTTTTCAGAGGCTTTTAGGCAATATTTAAACCTCACAGCTTCTTCATGCTGCAAGCCCAGACTGCTCTTACCCAGCAGTGTATTTTAAGAGCTCTTTGTGCTGAGTTTTTGAATCACTGCAAAGTGCTCAGCGTGCATTCCTCAGAGTGCATGTCCCAACCACAGCATGCTTTTGTGTGCCACAGCACATGCACACAGCTGTGTGCATGCGCCAAATCAGTCAGATTTCTAAATACCTTCTAATTAGAAAAGCACCCTCCTATGCAGTGTCCTCATGCCCTCTGCTAGTTTCAGAAATCTCTCTTGTCTTTTTTTGATCCCACCAACCACAGAACCTTTCCTTTCCTTTTTCCCCCTTGGCAGACAGAAATCCTACTGATCTCGGCAGTTGCTCCTTCCAGGGTCTGCTCACTCCACTTGGCTGCTCTCTTTTCTACTACCAGCTCTGCGGGTACTTCAGGGATCTCCGCTCACTACATGGTGCAACTGCACTTCTAGCTGCTCCTGAGGCTGCTGCTTCTCCTGTCTCTTCAAAGACCCAGATTCACTCTGTGTGCCCCAGACACACAACTCGACAGCTTTTCTCACACAGGTTACTTTATGCTGGGCTACTGGGGAAACAACAGGCTTTCTACAGGAGGTCTGACAGCAGGCAAGCAAATACACCCAACTGAGAGGTTATGACAAACCAAGGATCCGTGCTTCTACTTCCTTCTATACACACTTCTCAGCAGCTGTTTCTGGGCATATTTTCTTCTACCCATTTATTTTTCAGTCTCTAGTCAGCTAGCTACTTAGCACTTTATTAAGTGTATACCTGAGCTCCATCGGTTGGCAGCACCACATTCCCTTCATGCTATACGTGTCCTACCTGGCATGTGGCATGTGTCTGTTTCTGGCTTTCTCTAGCCCCCTTCTTTCTGTACCACAGGTAGCTAGTCAAGAGTTGTGTTAAGTAAGTGATTTGGACACTAAATGTGCTTCTTGTTACTTTATTACCTAATTGCTAATCATAGCCACAATACTTAAGACTTTATATTTTGCATACCTTCATAAGATTGCTTCATCCTACAAGAACTTTTTCACCCAAAGACCAGTTACACTAGTGTCATAAATTTGAGACTCTGATCACAAATTACCTGCAGAGCTCTAGTCAGTGGTAGATGAAGCCAAGATGATAACCACATTATCATAGAATCGTTAAGGTTGGCAGGGACCTCTAGAGATCATCTAGTCCAACCCCCTGCACACGCAGGGTCACCTAGAGCACGTGGCACAGGACTGCGTCCAAGCGGGTTTTGAAGATCTCCAGAGAAGGAGACTCCACAACCTCTCTGGGCAGCCTGTTCCAGTGCTCTGTCACCCTCACTGTCAAGAAATTTTTCCTTAAGTTCTTGCGGAACTTCTGGTGTTTCAGTTTGTGGCCATTACCTCTAGTTCTGCTTGCATACAGTTACAGTTACAGTTCATGATGTCTTGAAATTCTTGTTCTTCGTGTTATTTCAATTGTTTATATAGAAGTCAGCATATAGAAGTCAGAAAGTTTCAGTTATGTGACCTTGGCAGATCACATATTTACAGCTGAGAAGCCTGTATTTCTGCATGTGATGCTAGATTATATTATTATCATCTTGAGTGGTAAACGTATCAGAAGCCAATCTAGATAATACATCTCTCTCAATCTCAATGTCCTCGTTTCTGCTAATGTCCTCATTGTTCCTTACAGAATTGTCTACTTGGATATTATTATTCTTTAAGTAATGAATGTTCCTAGGTCAAATGAAACCCACATCTTTGTTGAAAGCAATGTTAATCAGCCTTCACTCATAACTATGTGCTATCCTATCATCATCGGTTCTTTCTTAATACTTTTTTTTTTTCGAAGAAGTGGATGTTTACTGTAAGTTCTGTGCCTGCATTGCTAGGCAACTGTATGATTATAATTTCACTCAATTTCTCTGAAAAAATAGGACAAAATATCAGTTAATGACGTATCTTATCTTTTGATGAAAAATAAAAATACCAACAAGGGACGTTTAACATGATCCGATGCATATTCACAAAGTCATGCAGACAAAATGTTTACATATTAAAGGGGACAATAAAAATGACACTGATGTGATGGTGAAGGTAGCATCTTGCTGTCGAGAGGAGGATGCAGAGTTTTAAAAAGTGTGTTAAAAACCCGCACAAGTCTTGTATAACAAGAAAAAGTAGAATAAGTGGGGAGGAAAGAGAGTGGAGTGCAGGGAGAGGGGAAAATGGGCTGTCCAGGACGACATGAGCCAGAGAAATGCATGAAACCATCTCAGAGGAACAGAGCTGCCCAAGGTTCAGCTCTGACCTCCCCCTTGTCAGTGCAACCACATCCAGCCCGTGATGGCAGAATCTGTATCAATCTTCAAGATCTTGTTAATGTTTCAAAAGGCAGCATTTTAAAACAGTATTTATTAAAAAGACTGTAAAAATCACTAGGAAGGAGAGACAACGTGTTCCTAGAGGGCACTGAAACACACTGAATGTAGCACTACAGCATCTGCAACGGAAAATAGAACAGGTACTGAAACAAACTGTGACAGTCCAGGACCCTAAAAGCTCCTTCTTACTTCACTGTGCTCGATAAAGCCACTTTGGATTTTTATTGGCATAACTCAGCACCAAACTTGTGCCTATATACTGGAGTGCAGGAAACATTTGGTTCATGAGGTGGCTACAGAAACTTGTGCGGTGGGTACTACACGTGACTGAAATGCATAAAAATGAGAAAAACACTGCCCTTGGAAGGACAAATTTTAATGCAGATTTGCTATTACGGTGAGTGAGACAAATTTTCATGGCAACCCCTCCCCACACACAGATAAAAGTCCATTACGGAGAACAAATGAAGGTAATTAGTGATGTAGCTTGGGAATACAGGCATGTTACAACTGTCTCAGTTAATCCTTTTATAGAAATTCATTGACTTGATGCTGTGGCCCAAGGGAGACATCTTCTACAGACTTCAGGATCTTTCTTCTGTTAGAATGAAGAAACTTAAGGCAAGATTCAGTGGTAGGGAATATCCATATGATTTTATTATTAGTCCTGACACTAGTCTTCCTGTAAATCACTTCATCTTAAGGTTGCCGAAGATCTTCCTGGTAGGAAGCGGAGAGCAGATTGCCGTAAAGCTGCTGTGATTTCAAAAGCTGTACTTGTCCTCTCAGCTGCAATTTAGTTGTTCTTTTTCTCTAATGAAAACAGTTATATTAGCTGAAGGGGGTAATCCCCAGTTTTCTGATGCAGCTGATAGCCTGTGTTTTACTTACTGAAATGTGCCTTTTGCCCCCTTTTTATAGCACATATAGAACGAGTCTATATTAAAGAGGGACGTTTGCTCACAGTTGTTGAAAGGAGCCCAAGTCAAGGGTCGAAAGCACCGGCCAAAATTTGCAGTGCATGGAGCTTTCCCAGGGCATCTGGCAGCATTCCTGGGGGATCTGCAAGGCTTTGCTCTGCCGAGGTGCTCGTGCGAAGCAGCACTTCTGCCACGAGCGCTCGCAAGGCACTGCGCTGCCTTTATGAGTATTTCTCCTTGGGCACACGAGCTTGCAGTGCAACACGAAATGCAATAGTTAATAGAAAATCCACTTGAAAATCTTCAAGAGAGAACTTGTTCAGTTCCCCAGTTGAACCCATGCAGATTTTTCCAGTGGTTGAATTGATGTTTTTTTTCTCCTTTTGGCTCAAAGGGAGTGACAAGAAGTTTTGCTGGAGTGGGTGAGCATTTTATTTATTTATTGCATTTATTGCATCTCTGGTCTCAGTCCCACCTAGGATTAGACAGGTTCTGTTATGCTAGAGGCTGTAAAGGCAAAAGTGAAGGCGTTCCCTCTGCTCTCCTTTCGGAGCTCAGCCAGGTTAAAATGCAAAGTGCTCAGAAAAGCTTTTAACACGGCATTTTAACCTCTTAATGAACAGTGCTTATGAGGGAACTGGAGAACAGGTCCATAAGAATTTAAGTTCAAAGCGAGATTCAAATGCAAGGGTGTTAAGGTTTTGTTTAATTTGCATCTGTTAATAAGCCTTTTCTTAACATCCCTTCCCACCCCTCTCCACGCTGTGGGACTAGAGCGGGAAGGCCATGGAGGGGTGCAGCAAAGCAGGCATGTTGCAGAGGGTCCCAGGAGAACTAGGGAAAGCAACCAGAAGCGCAGCAACAGCCAACACCAAGAGCAGTAACGGGTGAGCAAGAAGCATGCTCTAGTTTAGGATATTCAGTTATCCATGACAGCAAGAGTTTTGGTCCTCCAGAGAGCTGTTTCCCTCAGCCTACTGGAGGCAAATAGGATTATGGTGCACAATGGAGAGCTGTTTTCCTGTAACATCAGGATGTATCATGAGCCTCTCAGAATTGGAAAGGCAAAGGATTTCCATGCAAACACCCCTCCTCTCTATACCTCTTCTAATTCCATACAGAGGCTGAGCAGGAGAAGATGAATTTAATGGTAATTCTGAGTGTTAGAACAGTGTTTCTGCTTCCCTTCTGGTATCTTTCTTTTTTTTTTTTTTCCCAAGAAGATGAGAACATGGCCTGTCTATTTGTTCAAACATCATTTTGCAGCATGCAGCTGTTCGGTTCTATGTAGGGGGAAAATTATTTTTAGTTGGACCATGCAAAGGGTCAGTCGAATGTGGTTTCACACTGAGGCCTCAGCAGTGGACATTTGCAAAACCCATCTGCACGACAGGTAGTGGCAAATGCCATAGCACTGCATTAGCACTGTTAAGGATCCTGTTGTATTTGTTCCTTTCAGAGTGGCTGCAGATGTAGAAATGAGAATGAAGTGTCTCTAGCTATATAAACACACGGCTTGCTATGCATGCCTGCATTTGTAAGTGAAAGTTAAGCAAGAACAATTGCTTGCCTAATGATTTCGCTGGTGGGGCAGTATGATTCAAATTGAATCCATTAATTTAACCCTCCTTCAGGCCAAGCAGAGCAGTACCAAGAATAAAAGAAGCAAGAGGGGAAAAAATCCTGCACACAGGACACTTAACTCACTATAAATAAATGCAGAGATCATCTCCTCTCCCCTGCACATCAGGAAAAAAAGCACATTCTTTTCAAAGAACATATAAATTAGATTTGTATAAATTAGGTTTGTACTTCATTGTTGCTTTATTTCAAATAACTAGTACAACCAGCATTATCAAGAAGAAATATACTATCTAAGGTACCAGTCAGGAAAGAACTCTATTTTAATTCTGTCCTTTCCCAAGTCTTTTACATAGTTTCTTTTTTTTCTGTTTTCTCTGCATTGCTCTTTCTGAGCCTGCTGGGCAACACTTTACCTTGAGTATTTTAAGGACTGCACATCTATACCTAGGTTGCAACAGTGGCTGCATTATTTTGCTTGCATAAAAACTATTGACCATGCTGGGAATAATTTCAGTTAGTGAAATTCAGGCACACCAGGCATCATAGTCACTGAATGCCTGCTCTTCCTATAATACTTGTCCTACTTAGCTCAGATATTGTTGATTTATATACTTTAGTCTAAGTATGGATGGTAAGAATAAAGCCTTCTTTTCTGGCTCATGTCAAATGGTAAAGCAGATTCCCATGATTCTGAAGCAGTGATATTGCAAGCTGTAGCTCAGCTTTAATCTAACCATAGGATTGTAATTACAAAATAGGGCAGTATTCATTTTTGAACCTGATTTTTGTACCTGCTCTCTCTACTCTGGTGTTTGCTGATAACACGAGCAAAAACATACTGGTTTTTGCCTTGTAAGAGCCATGTGTAGAAAAGGCAGCATATGCAAATGTCTGCTGAGCTGCTTTCCATTAAATATACTGCAGTACTAAGGCACAGTGAAAATTTTGCAGCATATGGATCTCAGTCACATAAGTGAGCTGAACCTGGCCAGTTTGGTCTTCTGAGCTTTTGGTCTTGTTAGAATCATAGAATCATAGAATCATAGAATGCTTAGGGTTGGAAGGGACCTCTAGAGGTCATCTAGTCCAACCCTCCTGCATACGCAGGGTCACCTAGAGCACGTGGCACAGGGCTGCATCCAAGCGGGTTTTGAAGAACTCCAGAGAAGGAGACTCCACAACCTCTCTGGGCAGCCTGTTCCAGTGCTCTGTCACCCTCACTGTTAAGAAATTTTTCCTTAAGTTCCTGTGGAACTTTTGGTGCTTCAGTTTCCGGCCATTTCCTCTAGTCCTATCAGTGGCCACCACTGAAAAGAG
>NW_010585417.1:0-41040 GCF_000705375.1 Tinamus guttatus | reverse complement strand
TGGTGTCATCAGCAAACTTGCTGAGGCAGCACTCTGTGCCTTCATCCAGGTCATTGATGAATAAATTGAACAGGACTGGACCAAGGACTGACAGAACAACTGAGACAACTGAGAACAACTGAGTCTCAGTAATGCCATATGTGATATCTTTGATGTGAATTCCATAAATCCTGTTAAACCTTTGTAAGCTAATTGGCATCCAGTGAGGCAACGGAGTCAAAAGAAATAACTCTCCATAGAGAACCTTTGATACATGTGAATGTGAGCTGCACAAATCAGCAGGTTATAAAGTAGTGCATGAAATTACTAGGTGTTTTGTCCTACAGCCCTTTAGAAAGATGGGGAAAAGAACAGCTGGTTTTATTGTTGGTGACACAGAGGTGTTCTAGCTTTGGGTGTTAAATAAATGCAACTCTTTAAATATACTAGAAGGGAACAGTAAAAAACCCTGCATTTTAAATGTAGCTAACTGTTTTCAATCCTTCTTACTGTCTGCAGAGGTTCTTTCCAGTATAACTTCTGTCACACTGCAGTTAGAAATGCTTTTGTACAGATGCTGGGGTAGAAGGTGTTAGTGGTGTGTTTGTATGTCTAATGTCACATCTTTTAACAGGAGGTAATGAGATTCTACATGATGATGCTGAGTAAAGTACAGTCATTACGGCCATATGGCTGGCACCATGTGATATACATCCTGCTCATGCACCCTCTCATGTTTATCACCAGCGTGCAGAGAAGCTTAGCACAAAAGTCCATATACTGCCTGTTTTTATCAGCAGAAGACACCCTTGTGCAGAATAACTCTGTAGTGTGAGTGTCCCCTCTGTCAGATGACAATTCTGCTTTCAGCAGGGAATCAGACAGGAATCTCTATTATTTGGAGGCAGTATGTTTTCCAAGCAATTCAGGAAGAAATCCACTTCCTCCTTTATACTGAAAAGTTGGACCCAGAGGATTATATAGCTTGGTTGTGAGCACTTTTTATTAAGAATAAAAACAAATGCAACAAAACTGTCATTTGGATGTGAACATCTGACATAGGCTGAAGGTAGAAAAGCCATAATCAGCCCTTCAGGACAGCAGAACAATTGTGTAGCTGTCAAAACAAGAATTAAGCCTTCCTATAAACTACCATAAACTGACAGAGCACAAAGATGACTGCTGCCAATGTGAAAAATACACAGTTCATTCTCTTGGCTGCTGCATATTTCTACTAAGCATATGTATTGCTCCCATAAGAATACAGAAAAGGTTGCTAAAATATCAGCCATCCCAATGCCCAGGTTTGCTCTGTGTCCCCTCTGTGTCCTTCACCTTTTGCCCTTTGTACCATTCCCCAATGTACTGAATGTGACTAAGCTGTTCTTGCATGCTGACTTGGCCAAGAAATGGGTTGTTATAAAGAACTACCTATACAAAAAGATGTCGTAAACAGGAGCAACATTTTGCTAGAGAAAGTTAATAACTTTGCAAGTTTGAGGGCTAAGCCAGTGAGCAACTCTTGCCGCTATTGCAATCCCAGGCCAAGCTGAAACCACAGCATGCTAAAAATGTGAAGGAAATCAGTCTTTTCCAAAGATCTGTCTTCTCTTCCTGACCAGAAAGAGCGGGGCAGGTTCAAGAAGAACCCCCAGAAGATTGTAGTTTCACCAAAGTTAATTTGTTTTGCTGATGAGACCGGAGTGTAAACGAAGAGCTCTCATTCAAAAACTAACAACAATTTACTTGCATCTTTTCTATATCCTCTCTCAGCCTGAATGTTTGCTGAAATAGTAAATGTATATGAATTCTCATATTTATTAACAACTCATATGAGAAAACTAACTGTGGAAAAAAGCTTCATCCAGAGCAAATTGAGTTTCTCCACTTGGGGAGCAATGAAAAGCTAACCAGTAAGGAATATGAGCATTTTTACAATCTCCTAAGAGAAATAGGCAATGTAAGCCACTAACTGCATAATTTCAACAAGTTGATGAATTTATAAAGTCATGACCTTTTTGAGAATCATTTCTGTAAAGTATAAAAGATGACTTGTGGAAGCATTGTTTGCTAAAACCACTAACCTGCCACAGCACTGATTTAAAAACATATTTGTTATGCTAATGAGTGATGCATAAGGATTTGGCAATATGACTGGAAATGCATAAAGCTATCTAGCAAGAGTGGGTAGTCAATTTATCTGTGACATTTCAGGATAATCAGATTAGTCCTTAGCAAGAGCAAAATATTTCGTTTGTGACATTATCTACCTATACACAGTAGAGCTAAACAGAAAAACTCAAAATCATTTCCTTCTTCAGTTCTTACACTGGCCTTCTAAAAGACATAAGTGAAGCACAGAGTTAATTAAAAGCATACCTGTAAGGAATATGTTTTTGAAAGCATTACTTTGTTTTTTAGATAGATCCAGCTGAATCAATTTTCTATGGTCTATTTGCATTAGCTGTATAGACTATTCACAGAAATGCAATTGTGTATTGTAATTTCACCTTGATCACAGTCATTTTCTTTCTTGTGTTATCCAAGCGGTTTTCTAGAAAATACAGCAGTAATAGTATGCAGCACTGGATATCGAACTGCTTGCAAACCACTCAGGCAACTCATAAAAACATTATTAAAAGGCAAATGCCCTTTGTGTTCATAATTTCTACACTGTGCAAGCTGAAGTGCCTTAATACTTCTAATACCTTGTAATGTATTGAAATGTGCTCTGTTCGAGTCGATACTAGGGCTTTCTAGCTCACAGCTTCATGCTCTCCTGTCCTGCCCTGTTTGGTCTGACATTCTTCTTCCAGATCAAGATGCCAGACACCTCAGTGGGGCTTGCTAGGAACCTCAAGGAGAGGTAGACGCGCCATACCCTTGGCTATAGCCAAGCTGCTGGCATGAGTCTGTTCCCAGTAGCCCTGGAGAGCTGTGGAGACCCTCCGCTGTGGAGAGGAAGAGCATGTGAGCTTTCTGTGGACGTGCTGTGAGCCCTTCACTTGGTGAAATACTAACAGAGCTATTTCAAAGACAGCCCTGCTGTTTGCTGGGGAAGCGGCATATTGCTTTTATTTCTCGATGCAGTAAACAGCCTTCATCCCTGCTCCCCGAGGTCATTCCCCTGCTCGGCTGTGTCTCTGCTCGTTATGTTCAGGCGTGCGAGTTCACTCCTTTACCTAAGCACTGGGAGTGCATCTGAGGACATGATTTCTCTCAAAGTCCTATGCAGGTAGCCTGCAGCTCTCTCAGGGTAGAGGAAAGCAACGACACTCGCCACAGATTTTAGCAGCTGAAAGAGTATTGTCAAATCTCATAGGCCAAACGGGACCCTTTGCTCCCTGAATCTGTCTCGGCTTCTTTCTATCCTTTTCCTTAATGCAGCTTTTGTTTGCTGCAAAGTTCCCTTTTTTGGTCAAAGCGAGCATTTGACCATGACCCTGAGCGCCCCTGAGATAGGCACAGGCATTGTGCTTGTGGGCAGCTGCTTCCTATGGCCAAAGGAGCTTCTCCTCCTCGTCCAAAAGGCTTGTTTGCTACCACCAAGACTGGTTGCTGGACATATGATGCTGCTGCAGAATATGAAACTTGCATCATTTTTCAGGCTGGTTTGTTGCACTGGGCGAATGTCAATGCTTGATTTCCCATGTGCAGAAGAGCTGAGCTCAATTCTTGAAATATACAGCTTTCCGAGAAAACAATTTTCTACTTGGAGGTTCTCGGCATTAAGAGAGAGGATGCTGGAAATTTTAGTGAGCCGTGACTTGAGCATTTACCCCAAGGAAATGCCTAATTGAAATTGTATTAAATTAGAACTATCTTGTGGTCTAGGATTTGCAGTCCAGGTGCTCAAGATCTGCATTGGTGAAGTTACTAACATTGTTTAATAAACTGGGAATTTGTCTTCATTTGTCTGTCTTGCCTATTTCTATCATAAGCAGAAATGAAGCAGCATGAACTTTATGGAGTCTATGAGGTCCAGGTTTTGTAGCACCAGAAGTCTTTCTGTAGACTGCCGTTATAAAATATGCAGGCCCAATATAGCCAATATGAAATTGTCGGTATGCAATTTGTTTTTTCAGGCAGCCACAAAATTCTTATTCCAAAAAATTTCTCTATTGGTAAGTGACCAGAAAAAAAGTTTGGTAATCAGTAAGCTGTGTTGTCATCTCTTTTCCTCCTCTCCGTTGCTCTGTCCCCCAAATCCCACTCCCCATTCTAAATGCTGATATTTGATAATTCGATAATTTTTGTCTAGATCCCAGACATCCCAGAAAGATCATCTGCAATTTTTTTTTAAACTTTCCATCTCAGCTTTGCCTAAAATTAAGTAGTGTGTGGTGAACTAAACTGAACTGAGGCACAGTAGTGCCTCCATGCAATCACCTTTGGGAATAGCATGCACTTGCTTCTTGAGAGTTCAATATGTGTTTTTAATGTCATTGCTGATGGAAAATTCACATTTTAGGTAGCTTCCTTGAGTATGCCCCCACAGACATAGTGTAAAACACTTTCTTGCTGATTTCCATTTTGAGTCTGTTTGCTCAAAAGCCACTTTGAACATCTGTCCCACCTGGTATAGAATGAGACCCCTGTTATCACAGGTGTTACATGCACACACAAATTATGACATCTATTCCAAAAAGTTATTTCTGTAGAAGAGACAAAAGTGCTTTTGAGAATCATCTGAGGGGTGCAAAAGGAATGGTATATAATCTGTAGGATAGTAGTCTCTGTCTTGTTCTTTTTTGAACAAACCCAAGCTGTTTACATACTGTGCAGAGAACAACCAGGCATTTGGAAGGGACTTTAGAAAAACATGTATGTGGTTTGTGTGGGGCTGCTATTCCTTACCAAATACCAGTACCGGTTTACCTGTGTGGACAGTCTGCATTTGCAGCGATGTTGCCAAAAGGATTCACAGCTTGTTCATTGCAAAGACCTAAGTATTTGAGAGGTGTGCTTTTGTGGTACAATACAATAAGAGGACCCTTCGAGGAAAAAAGGCTGATGTGCATCCCATGTTGTTGCTACTTACTCATATTGGATTAGCTACCCGTACAAAGCAAAGATATCAATTTTTTTTCTATATTGTATTTTGTGCATTAAAATTACATATGTTCTGATTTGGAGCAATGAGATTTACCACCAAAAACTCATTGATATCAAAAGCCTGATTTAATATATCATAGGGAATTTTAGTAACTTGGAGCTATAAAAACTCACCTCAGAAGATCAGCAGAGATTCAAAACGTGAATCGCACTAGAGGCCTAGCACTACTGCACTGCAGGTCCACTGCACCCAGTACGGTGACACTTGCTCCAGCTGAGCCACACAGACTAAGATGCCTGGTATTGAAAACGTGTCAGTGTCAGATTTGCTGAGTTACAGGGAGCTATAGGAACCCAAGTTTAAACTGACTCTATAAAAGAAGATGGAAGAGGTGAGCGGGTGTCCTCTTTACAGAGGAATGGGCAAACCAAAACACTGACAGACACTCACTTGTTCTGGGTGTTGCTGGCCGGAAGGAAGCCAGCGGGCCTCAGAAGCCTAATGCTGAGTTACATTTGCTGCATTCCAGGCTAGGGCTGAACAAAAAGAGACACTTTAGCTTTACAGATACAGGAATCTTCCACTGGCTTCCATGAGCAAAGGACCATGGACTTGCAGTTACTTAAATGCTGATTAAAGATATTCAGGTGAGAGAGATATCCCCTTGATTTTTAAATAGTTTGTATATTTCCATAAACCAAAGAAGAAAGAGCAATGAATGAAAATTTATTGTACTGCTTTTGGGGTATCAGGCAGCAGGTTTACCAGATAAAATTTCACCGGGAGCAGTGTGAAATGACCATATATAATATATCTTGGAATGGTTTTCTGGACCTTTGCCTACTAGTAGCATAACAGTAATTCCAGTAACATCATAGCACATTAGAAGATCAGTGTTTATATGATATGCATCTCTGTAGCTTTGGACAGCTATTTTCTAGGAAATATCTCCATTCATTCCACATGCGGTGCCCACTCATGTTTTTCTCCCTGCCTATTTGGGCTGGATATTCAAAAACTGATAGAAACGAGAGCCTGCACTCAGGACTAGAAAACATCTATCCATGGACCAGTGCCGTCTCAAAATGTAGAGGTATGGTACTCACGTTCCTAGTTAAGGATACATTAAAGAAAAGGTAAAAAGAAAATCTGCCTTGGTATTAACATTATTCCTTCAGTTCCCGGATGACGTATTAAAATATTCCATATATAAAATATTGACTTTTCTTTAAAAAGAGAAATAGTTAAATTTCTCCTTTTTCTGTCAAATTTCTTTGGGTTCCTAGAGCTACAAAGCAAACAAAAATTTTCCCCAGAACATCCCTAGTTCTCAGGCTTCTTTCATGTTGGATAATATTTCATCTGCACTTCTCTTTTTTGCCAGTTTGCAATGAAAGTATAAACATCTTGTAAAAAAAAGATATGCCTAATTATTACCAGCAACCTCCAGGTCTACGAAATTACCAAAATGAATCCCCCGCTTCTCTTTTTCAGCACTATTAGCCCAGTAACTTAAGTAGGAATAAAAAAATAGTTTAGGAGATTAAGTGTATGGGGATTGCCCAGATGCAGGTTTTATCCTATTTTAAACATTCCTATCCTTGTGGTTAAGCAGATTTTACTTCTGTTCTTCACCCATCTCCCTTTCTAGCTATCGCTTACCTATTTATTCCCTCATCCTGAATAAGCATAATAGGAGTGGACAAGTAATGTGATTTACCTACAAGTTTTATATGTATTGCAAAATTTGGGCAATGGAGTTTAGCTACCTAAATCTAATACTGTTAGAATTTGTGTGTGCATGTGTTTTCAGCATGTGTGGAAACAAAATGAGTTGCTAAAATATGCCCATACTTGCACTATATCCTTCGGTAATATCAAGAGTTTCTTTCTGCTAATGGAGTGGGACATGGCAGTTAGCTGCAGGGCAGGGGTTCAATTTTAAGGTTAATCAGGCAGCTGTGGTGATACTGCACAGCTTTGGAAAATCATTTACTGTTTAAGCTACATTTTTTCTGGACCCCACTTGAATAAATTGTCTTTTGGGCAGAGCCCAGAAAAGTTGGATCAAATTCCAGATGGCTGCTTAGAAACATAGCTGAGTGTAAAAAAGTAATTACGTGTTTTCTATCAGGTAACATATCAATATGCCTTGCTGTGCCTAAAAATAAATAATTAGATAAATAAGTAAGTACTGAGAACAGCTTCTCTATAAAACTTTAGTTGCTGGTGGGTTTTGAGTCAAAGCCTGCTGAGGTTTCACTCCAATGCTGGATGATTAGATTTTTAGTTGTCAAAGAGGAGTAGTCATCTTGACATATTTGGTGAACTTCAGGGATCTAAATTAGGAATTTACTCTTCCTGTGCAGTCAGTGAGTCTTATCTTAGGCTCCTCTAAATGGCAATTCAGAGAGTTTTCCTTTCTGGGCTACAAATGGAGCATAAGGAAAGTAGCTTCCTATCTTTTGTACCTAAAGTGATGTGCCTAAAACAGTTTGTGTGAATAGCCCATAAAATGAAAAGCCATGTGAGAAGATGCAGTAATAGTGTTTAATCTAATTACTTCTACAACACCTACGGCTCACTCTGGTTCCCAGAACAGAAGCTGAGCTGTAAGATTTCTTCTTCTCGCTGCTATAAACATAGTGACAAGCTAATAGAGCAGGTTCCCTTGTCCCTCCCTTCTAGTAATGGTGACATCTAACCCAGAAGATGTAGAGCCCTGAATAACAAAAGCACTAGGTGGAAAGGAAGATCACAGATTAAATTCTGTGTTGCTCAAAGACGTGCAAATGTATGTTGTCTCCAGCATGTTCAACTGCCTATGGCAGCTATGAGAGAAATCAGGTGTCTGAAGATACTCGCATAATTCACATTTCTGTAGGCTAAACAGGTAAGTTGCTAAGATCAGAATTTGGTGGTTGTTCTATTTTTTTTTTCTTTGACACATTGTATGGTCATTTTGACATATGCACACAGACCGTAATGCATTTTTGTCTCACAGCCCCCAGAAGTGCTGTAGTCAGCCCGCCAGACCTTTATAATCTGTACACACTCACGCTAGTATCAGCAGAGCTGTGATGGCACTGTAATTTAGCTGCCCAGCGCGGGTCTCAGCACAGAGTTAGAGAAATTGCATCGGTGGTGAAAGGAACAAAAAGAAGCTATTAGCAAAGTCTGGCTGAAAAGAAATGCTTTCATTTCAGTCACACGGATGTCTAGTCAAGAAAAGCATTATTGAATAATGACAGCTCCTTTTGAAATAATAGAACTGGTTAATGCGGAGCTCCTGTGTGGCAATCTGTAGGTGGGGGAGAGGAATCAAGCATAGTCTGTGTGCATGGTGGTGCCTTTGTATAAAGGTAGGACATCACAGGTTTGTTCATCGTTTTTTAATCCTTTTAGAAATGACTTATTATCCAAGAAAAGCAAACAGTGCAACTGATTCTGTCTTGGTTTAAAAATGTATGATCAATGTATGAATTTTAAGCGACAGGATTGTCACAATAGTTTCCATTAGCATTATTTCTGTTGTGGGGCTGTTTAAGGGCCCTGTACTTTAGAATGGGAAGGGATCTGTGGCCTTAAGACTACTAAGTATATAAAGGTTTTACAAGGAAAGACCTAAATTCTCTGTACAGGACTCTATACCTCTCCTGAAAATATGTTACAGCTTCAGAAAAGTAGAAAACTACTGTTCTGCCTTGAGAAGTATGACAGTGGCTGCTGTGCCAGGCATCTGGTCTTAGCTGGTCAGTTTTCAGGGGTGGGTCCTGGGTGGTCTTGTGCAATGTGAAAAACACACGTTGCCATCTCTGACCTGGCCATTTGTCCTGGAGCTATTGGCAAGCTAGGAGGGAGCTTCAAGGATCCTGCAGTTGCAGGATATATAAAAATTGTATCATTGGGCATTGTGAAAACCCCACTATGAACACTTTTGGCCCCTTCTGTGGCAATTTAGGCTAGGATTTAGATGCTCTACTTGGAGAAAATAGGAAAGAAGAGGGATTTTCGTGAGTTATCCTTGCCTGTGGGGACCCAGCGCTATGCCTGGGTGCTGTGCTGCAGTGTGGTTTTTGATACCTGTAAGGCATCAGAAGACTAGTGTGCAGAGACAGCAAGCTGAAAAATGCTGCTTAAAGCATGTCTGCCTAGTGGGTTGTGAATGCATTAATTATAAACCAGGAATCATGAGCATCTTGTTCCTGCACTCGTAAGATTAAAGTAGGCTATGTAAATAACAGTCATTACAGGCATTTTAGGGGGATGACCATGCTTACTTTCAGTAGTATATTTGGAGAGCTCATTATCTTTATGCTTCCACTAATGGGAGGGACATTTCATCTGACCTTCTACACTTCAGCTTTTTATTTTTTAACCCATGTTTCATGTGGGCCAGCACTATTGTTTCCTACTGCAGTGAGCTACAATGGAGCAAACAGCAAATATACTTCATGTGCCCAGTCCTGGGTTTTCCAGTGAACCTTTAAGAAAGCTACTAAATATGCTATCATTTATTAAATTATACTATTAATATTAAATACTATTAGAATATTTTGCATTTGACAGATTTTATGCTCTGCAAGCTTAGATCCAATGAGGTATAAAAAACCCTCTCAATTCAGTTTGAAATTTGGGACTAAAGTGGAAGAAGTAATTTTCAACAGGTGTACAGCACATTTCTGTGCTCTCAGGAAGCATCTTACTCCTATATAAGCTTCCCTATTGAGTGCTTGATATCTTGCTTTTAGGAGTACTTCATTCTAGACCAAAATTTTCTGACTCGAGGCCAGCTCCATCACTGCTTCTTTGTCCTTTTCAGCGTATGTCCTTGACTGATTCTCCTGCCCATGTGCATAGACAGCAAATGCAGTGCAGCAACTTTAGACCCCAGGATTATTGCCAGTCCACCAAGAGCACTGACACTAAGATTTGAGCCAGTCACGTCGGAGCACAACTTTATCTTTCAAGGACAGTTAAAGGATACAATATGGACATTCTGCACAATTTCTTTTATTTTAAGCTGAGGGCCTGTGTCCTATTCCCTATTTCATTATTCTTCCTATGCTACTGGATTATTTCAGGATTGGCAGTGGCCATGCATATTTAGGATGCCAGATTCTCAGTGGCAGGTCCCTAGCATCATGTTTTCACCTCTAAAAACATTAAATCCACCTTGTTTTGCATAATTGTTTTCCTTTAGTTGTACACCCACACACAGTGCAATAGAGGTACCAACTCTCCCCAAGAAACTATGTCCTCTCTGTCACATAAAGCTTCCTTTTCTCTCTCAGTTTTGTTGCTAATGCTTATACGAGGTTTCCTTGCCTAACTCCTGGAGATATTCCATTTCTTACCCCATGTACTGCAAGCTTGAGTTTGGAGAAAATGTGTTTTAATGAGGATATGTGTATTGAATACCCTTTTTTTTCCCCAAGAAAGATTGAGCCTTGTGATGACTGATCATACATGCAGACACAAGCTGGTTACATACAGATATACAGTTTTTTTCCTGTCTGTTCATATAGGAAGTCTGAGAGTATAGCAAAATATGACTCACTATATCAAACTGAAACTGTATAAAGTCAGAGTATCCAAGTTACTTATCACCATGTAGGATACTATGACTCATCTTCAAGTGTGAGTTGGAGGAAGAGTTCAAAGAAGAATTCAAATTCCTCCTTGGTGGCTTTAAATTGCCAGAAATTTAAATTAATGGCAATAGATATTGAATTCGGTTTGCCATGTACTGCTGAAGGGTTTTGTAAGTACTGACCCCACCACTTCTGTATTATCACCTGCATTATATTTTGTGGACATTGCTAGCATGTACCTAATGTAAAGGTAAGTCTCAGTTCATTTTCCAGTGACTGGAAAGACTGGTCCTGTTGGATTAGTCTTTTTGGCAGGATCAGGATGGAGAGTGATAGTTAATACTCCAGGTATCTAATAAAATCATGCAATGAATTTTCTTATTCCCTGGCTAGAAAACTGAACATAGTTTTGCGAGATGAACAGAAAAAGTAACATTAATATTGCTGTGTTTATTCCCTGAAACCATTTTTGTTCTGGGTAAATTGATGTTCATTTATTTTGGGAATGGAAAAATGACAGTTTTACTAAGCCCTGTAGCTGCTCTGGCCTGCAGGGAAAGGTGAATGTAATCTACTTTTTTTCCTTGTTTTTCAGGTTGTGTATACACTACGGTCATTTGCAGAGTTGTTAGATTTCTGCCTACATATTCAGGAAACAAGCCATAGCAAATGAAAATTTTGGAGTTTTCTTTCTGAATGGGAGAATTTGGCCCCTACTGTATATGCAAGTGCATTTCAAGGTAGAATGTAAGGGCAAAAATGTCACTTTCTTCCCAACCCTGCCCTATAGTCAATGAAACATTTCATGCAGAGCACAGACGACCTGTGATCAGAGACTGTTTTCTTACCATATGTTAATTAAGCTTACAGCATGTCTTACTAAATAATAAATATAAGAAATGCAGTACCTTTCAGTGGTTTTGATAAATGGTACTGTATAATTATATCTTCCTCCAACTTTCTTTTCTGCATGTTGGATACCGAAGCATTTCCATAACATAAAGTCAAATGAAAACCAAACACCTTTCCCCTTCCTCTGACCTCTTTTTTTTTTTTTCCCCACACAAGTAAGCAGCAAATAGGGGCACGAGAAAGAAGAGAAAGCCACAGGTTCCTGGACATTTGTAAAATAAATGCTATTTCAGTTCAGCATTCTGCACTGTGGGTAGGCAGTCATGTAAATCTGATGGCAAGCTCCAGCAAAGACCCAGCTGGGGAGGTATACATTTGCCAGAATAACCTGGAAATTTGTGGGCTTTTTGGCTGCTCAGCAGTCCACCTCCAAGCACGTGACTTGCCAATTTAGCCACTAATCGCTCAATGCAATTAACTTCCAATGATCATAATCACTGCAATGCGTAAAGTACTTGCAGCACTGACAGATTTGTACTTATGATTCCTCTGAAGTGATGAAAGGGTATAAACACCATTTTCCAGATGAAAGCTGGAGCAGGGAGAATTATCTGTTAATATTGTTCTACATACTGATTTTAGTTATGATCTTATTGTGCTGGCCGTTGTACACATCAGGGAGTAAAACATCCCCATTCCTTCAAGTCCCATAGACAAGAAAGAAGAACAATGAAGGACAGGTGGAGCCCATGAAAGCAGAAATACCAGAGCTCCTTCACTATAGTTTTATTCTCCAAATCATTTTGAGAGATCACATTTGGAGGAGATTAGGCCAAGGGACCAATCAGGAAAAACAAAACAAACAAACAAGCAAAAAACCCCAAAACAAAGAATAACAAAGAAAGGACAAATTCTTCTTGCAAGTAACTGAAGAAGATGGAAATGATGTGAAGAGACATTTTCAAAAATATCTCCCTATCTTTCTAACGGTATTCTCAAATTATCCCTGAAGATCTCCTTTTTAAACTATCACAGTGTAGATTGTAGCTAAAAACTTTTGCAGATTTTATTTTGTTTTTCTGTTTATACTACAATAGAAGTTAGCTGACATGCTTTGTTTTCCCTTTTTTTCGTTATGTCCATAGTAATTCCTTAAGTGAGCACATATTTCTGATGAAGTCTCTAGGCCTAGAGTGCAAAATTAGGCATGTCGTCAAGTACCTATCAGTATTTCTACTTGTAATAATAGACAAAAGCCTAACACCATTCTTAAGATATTGATTTCTCCTAAACATTAGAATAAAAAGGGAAATATCATAGAGATAATGGTCATAATATTTCCAGCTCTAATATTCCAAATGTTAGTTTTGAATAAAAGTTAAGACTGTATATAAGCATATAAACTTTTTGTCTCTAATAGAACTTAAACACTTTCTTCCATCACCAATAGCCGAAATCAGATGAAGAATGCTGACAAAATGCTTCTTAATCAGATTTTTATACATTTTTTGATCAGTTCCGGAATTGATCAAATAATTTTTTTTTTAAAAAAAATGAAAGGATAGTTTAAGCAACAAGTGGTATTACTTGCCCAATGGTACTTGAAAAATGCTATTAGAAATAGAAAAAAATATAGGTTCAATTCTGCTCCTTCTACATTTTGGGAGTGGGGACATGAGAACCTTCATTACATAGAACTGGGGAAAATTATCTAAATGGAAATAACCACACGGACAAACCATGCTCTCTGATTATAACCACTCGAAAATTTCCCAAGTAAACAGTGTCTGTGAATTTGTCTCTCTGACAGACACCACTTTTCATTTTTGAACAACTTGGCAAATACAGCTAGAGGCAGAAGTCTTAAGGACTCGAAAATCTGCAAGTTATGTGAAGTGGTATTGAATAGAAGAGGGAGGCCTGAGAGCCAGTAAGGACAGCCACACCACGAGTAGCACCAAGAAAATTGTCTAGGAGAGGGCTTTATAAACTCTCCTAACAGGGCAATCTAGAGTGTTGACACTTTCTGAGATGTTAGATTGGCTTGAATGTAGAAATCTGTAGGAAACCTGCCTTTAGCTTCAGTCTTAAGAGAACAATTTGTTTCTAGAAAAAAAAAAACTTAGAAAAAGAGTATGCCCAAGGCAAGTTGAACGCAAGACAAACATGACAACAGTCCTCTTCGCTAAATTAGCTGATGCTAATGATTAGTACTATTGTTCAACTCAGCTGTTAACTTGTACTGATTTCTCAGTGCTTAATTCCCAGCTAATTTCAAAGGGATTTATGCATGAGCTGAGAGTTAAACACAGGCTTGAATGCAGTATTGACATAGGAATTGTATAGGCATAGATTTAATATGAAACACTTTCTGAACGCAGGCTTCAGCAAGGTCTTGACATACATTGGAATTGAATTGATTATTCACATTCCTAAAGATCACTGCAGCCTCTTGCACGATGTTGAATTAGTGTAGAGTAAGGGAGTCTTATCTATGAATTTGCCAAGTGGATTGGACCATTGAAGTCGGCGGTGGTGAAAGAAACCTCAATCAGTTTCTTCTCTTCTGCATCTGGCTTGGCAGCAAGTCAAGAGCAACAATGGTGCTCATTTCCTATTCATGTATTATGCATAATTTGTTTTGAATACCTTGTTTATTCTAACATGAAGCCTATATTTTCATTTTATATTTGTACTACAGTAAAGGAAATATATGAGAACTGAGGCTTCTACTCAGCTATCGAGCCACAAATCAATAGAAAAAAAGTTTTAAGATGGCTTTGAAATGCCTGCATTGATAAAGCTATATCCATTCTTCTTTCTTCTGCTACTGGGGCAGGAATAATAAATATTTTAAGAATTCAGGAATAGATGGGAGTAGTAATACTGACTAAGCAGAAACTGTTTGCCAGGAGATTAGGCTTTAGTTGGGAGGATTTAAATATGTCTGGCATGTCAAAGCAATGTGACAAGGCAGTGTTTTCATAATGTTCTGCATACACCTCCTAACTTGTTGTAAAAGGATGACTGTTGCCAGCTTGCTTTGTTCTTGTTAATATTTTTGAGGATAAGAAAGTGAAATGGCTCCATTTCAGGAATTAAGTCATTTCTTTGTGCCAGAATGCTGACAGGAACTCTTGGGAAGGAAAGATAAATTAGAGGTCTGACTCCTGTATCTCAAAAGCAAAGTCAACATTGCTTGAAAAGAGCTTTGCTGTTAATTCTTCTAACATTGCAGATGTGAATGTCAAACATTTTTTCTGAGTGAGTTTCTGTAATTTGAAATGGAAGAGACTGATGAATTCAAGCACTTAAAAGTTCTGATTTTGGAAGTCAGGGACAAGGTTTGGAAAGGAGAGGTCAAAAAAATCAGCAAGTGTGGCACATGGCTCTTAGTCAATACAGTAGTATTAGCTGCAAAGCACTATTTGCTGCCCACATCTAATAGGATATTAGCCTATTGACAAGAAAACATCAAATAGCTGTGTTGTCTCTGCCACTGATTATTGCAACTCCCTCCAAATTGCACTTTTAAGGCCTTCTGCTTCCTTAGTGTAGGCTATATTCAAATCTCTAGTGAATAGCTATTTGCCTTCATTTTGCTCCTAAAGGTCAGCCTTTCCTATGGGTCAAAAATGTGAAAACTCCCATCAACAGCAGCAAGAGATGTACTAGCCCCCCTCCTAGTACATCTCACGTAGACCAGCTTTCTCATGACCTGTCCTGGTCAAGGCACTTCTGTTCACTTCTTGCTTTATTCCTCTGACATGGAAATTTGAGTGCTTATTTCTCTTCATTGGCCCTTTCTTTGCTGTTGTAAATCCTTCTCTTACCAGGACATGGCCCTTTGCTCTCTAGTTTCTTTTGTTGTATTGAGAGCCTTCTTCTATTATCACATCAACCGTGCCTTTCAATTTCTATCAATGACCCAACTCTTGTGCCCACAGCGCAGCCCTACACATGGTCATTTTCTGCCCCTCTTCCTTCAAAGCCCCTCTCATAGCAGTGCTGCATGATGATGGTGAGGTAGAGGATAAATGGACTGTGACCACCTGGGTTTGCTCTTGTCCTATACTGCTGCTTGTTTGCCTAATTTTACCATTTCTCCCATATACGTCCTAGAGCGGGAATGCTTTGGGCAGGGATTGGGTAATTTGGAACTGATGTGAGTACAGTAATTCTTGTCTCTGATAGACATTTCTAAACTGAACCGTAAGACCATATCGACATCACTTAACTGCATTTTCTGATAGCACACAGAGGAAATGACAAGAAAGTCTACAGAGATAAGGAGTGAGAACTTTGGGTAAGGATGACTCACAGGGAAATCTGTCAACATTTCAGAGGAGGAGTCACATCAAATGTTCACCTCTTCATCTTGCAATGGCTCTTCAATCAGCTATCTGTAGTTATGGGCCGGGCCCTTTGCATCAGTTTGTGCATGTTGGTGTATATGTTCTCAGCTGAGGGGTAGTATTTGAAACAGCATGAACCTCTGGGCAAATATGCTAGAGACCAGGAGAAGGAGTTCATTCACTCGCCGAGAATACATATATGTTGAAAACTGGGGAGTCTAGTCCTTTGCCTTTTCAGGGTAAACAGATGAACATCAGACATCAAAGGAGGGCTCAAAACTGCTGAGAAAACACTCTCTTTAGCAGAACTGTGTTGTAATTCCTCCCATATCTTACAAATAAAAGCAACAGAAAACATACACTAACGATACAGCACAGCTTTTTCATAAGCTGGGATTAGTAGCAGGACATTGTTATAAAAAGAGCGGATGTTTTCCTCTGGGAAACTATTAAAACTGCACAAATTCAGGCCGTTCGAGGCCAGAGAGAAATGAAGTGCTATTTCTGTTTCTGTTTCTATTCCTGTTTGTTGAGACCGTCCTTTTACAAACCATGTTTCTGTATATTTCAGTATACTCTGTATATCCTGTACATATAAAATGACAACATTTTTGAATCAACTTCCCTTTTCGCATTCAAAAAATTAATAAAATGCATTCATCTCAACATCTATATCTTTATATCTACATTACTTGGCCAAACCAGATGACAGGAAGTTATTTTCTCCTTTCAATGTGTGTATATAAATCGATGGAGCAACACTGTTATGAGGTAATTTAAGAAGTTTTGTGGCAACAGCTGGGGACATAACTACTTGAAAATGTGGATGCAAATTGGGGCTGGAAGATAAGATTCAATGAAATTAGTGAGTTGCAGCTGCTGTCTGACACAGATATTATATACAGTAACATCTTTTTAGATCAGAGGCAGACAGCCCTAAGATAAGCAGTCATTGATCTATCTTCTGACAAACTGCAGACAAGATAAAGACATTAGGTGGCGACCGAATTTTCCACTGTTCACCTTGAATCTTCTCATTTGTGCAAACACTTTCTGTCATTTTGGTACTGAGCAGTGTGCAGTTCAGAAACCCCTTTCCCTCCCACACATTACCTGTGATTGCCAGCTGTGTGACAAAGAAGGTCATTCGAGATTTCCGCTTCCTCTTCCAGGTGGAGAACAGCACGATGGCATTTCCAGCAATTGTGACAATAAAGAGAATCCAAAGTGTCACCAGCTGCTCAGTCTGAGAACAGAAAAAAAGCATATAGGTAGGTCAGTGGATAGTAACTTGGGTTAAACCAGTGAGTTAGTGTCAGGGAAAAAAAAAAAGAAAAAAAAAAACAAGAAAGAGAGTGAGTTAAATGTGAGTTTTGCTAATTGCTTTTAATCATTTCTTCCAAAAGATATTCATTGCACGTATTTCCTTTCAGAAAACATTAGCATGCACCCACAGATGTTGATATTCATTCCAGTTTTATTTGCAATGTCTGCATATTACTTATATTTTCACAAAATCACTAGAAGCATCTGTGTTCAGCACTTAGCACTAAAATGAGAGGCAGTCTTCAGTTTTCTTGTGTTGCTCCAGCAAACTGTGAAATAACCAGCTGCCTCATTTTGTAAGGAATATTGACAGCTTGGCTCCTTCAGATAAATTTGGGGAAATAACCACTTCTTCCCAGCCACAGTGGGTATGGGATGCAATTTTGACATCAACTCTATGATCTAGACGTAACCAAGATTGCAAGGCAAGCACGACCGACTGCAAGGAAAAGCGAAACTGGGAGGCGAGCAATACATGATGACCAAACGGCCCCTAGTGGCAGTGTGCGCAATGGGAAGAGGTAGGAAAGTTGCTCATGTTTTCAAAGCATCCGGATCCTCTGGACACAAAGTTAAGGACGCACACATGCGCATTTCCTTCTGTGGTATGAGCACATGCATCTTATCTTATCCTGCCAAAAGCCACTTGTTCATCTCTATGCACAAGACAGATATTTTTTCACTGGCTGCTCAGTAGGCTTCTCCTGGCCAAGTAGGACTGTGAAGTCCCTGTTTTTTCCTTGCCGGATGGCCAGCTCCGATGCTGAACCTGAGATGCAGTGAGTACAGATGGAGTCACCATGGCATTTCTGTATTTCTGCAGACTTTTTGTTTAGAAAAGCTGTCCTGTGTGAAACTACATGTCATGGCCCAGAGGAATTCAGCTTGCTGCTCTTCTGCAGCAATTAGATAAATCATAGAAATTATGCTTGATGCAGTTTTGTTCGAAGAGCATAATAGAGAGGAGCTCAGAATGAAAAAGAAGTCCTGACATACCAACAGCAACAACATGTACGTTACTATTAACTTCTATTAACTTGTTCAGTCCGTGAGTAAAAAAATAACGTGTCTCAGTGGAACTACTAGTTATGAAAGTAAAGCCATCTTCCAGAAGGGTCTCCATACATTTCCTCTCCCCAAACCTGCTCCTGCTCCCTGTTTTTGGCAGACTCCTGCTTTTGATGACGTTGCACAAGGAGACAGGTTGCAGCAGGTACGTCTGGCAGGACCACGAGTCTCCCACTCTGCCTCCTTACAGCTTTCCTGTGCTTCAGCTGCACGAGTCGCCCGCATTCACATCCTAGCAACAAGGCTGAGATGCCTGATGTGCCAAATCACTTGTTTGGGATCTCCATGTTCCTGCCACCAATCCCACACTGAGGGGGCTAGAGGGAAAACAGGAGGAGCAAGATGAGGGCTGCAGCTGCAGTATGACCTGTGCTCCTTGCCTGCTGGCCCTCATGAAGAAACCTTCACCAGCAAGGCTGGAGGAAAGGGGCTCTTGGTGTGACCCGTGCAGCAGTCGCTGCTTTGGGCAGCCACTAACCCAGACCTACCCAGCCAGCTCCCACCTTTGGGAAGACAATATAGAGAAACATGTAAGATTTTACATCATATTTGTCCTTGAAATTGGAGGACTCTCATTGGGATTTTGTTTGTTTCCATTTCAAAAAAGATCTTTTGCATATGAAAAAAAATGTAGGGAGAAGTTTAGCTCTGATTTTCTCTGATGTGCTCTGAAGTGCTCTTAGGAAAGCATTTTCTTGAAAAAAATGTATTCCTATATTATCCTGATAAAAGTTAAAACAGAATCAGTCTCTGACATTCAGGTCTTATGATTCCTACAGAAAGAGAACCTCTGGAGAGGCAGAGGCTGTGCTGGAGGATGTTTCCACACCTTGAGGACAGTACATACAATCAGTTTAAATCCCATTCTGTCACAAGAAAGACCACTGCTTAGCGGTTTAGTAGTTTTAGGTGCTATGGAAATGTAATATTCAACCACCCTGCAGAAATGAACTAAAAGGTAAAAAAGCTGAATAAAAAAAATATGTTTTTGAAAGGATGTAGACAAAGGAATAAAGCCAGGGTTTCTATTCCTTCTGTTTGTGGTAGCTTCCAGTCAGAGAGAGAAAAAAAGATCTCATTCTTCAGGATTAAGGAGATATGATAACAGTCAAATCACTGCAGCCTCTCCAAGGCTGCATGAGCGTGCAAAAGAAATATTCTGTGGTCATAAATTGGATGCCCACACTGATAAAGACTGTCACGACAGCTAGGATCAAAATTCAGAACGACATTGATGTAGTAGAAAGGTGTGCTGGAAAATAACAGGATGCAGTTCAGTAGAGGACAAGTGTTGGGGTCTACATTGTGGCAGCTGTAGCCAGCTCAGGTTGGGCAAGACCTCATCATCATCATCTCTATGCCAGGCGTGTAGCGGGTGAAGTGTCTCATAACTGGAACATTAATTGAATTAATAATGTGCTACCATGGAAATGGCCAGCACCACCATGGGTTCAACACCAGGGTAGCGCCCCCCCTAAGCCATGCACTATAGCCCATTGCTGAAGACAGTCTCTTTCAAGAAGGACGCAGACCGATGGCCGCAGAAAAGACTGACTGACTGAAGTTGTGTAATCTAGCAAAAAGCAGGCTGCAGGAAAATATGATTGCAGTCTTGAACAGGCAAAAAGGCAGCTGCCAAAAAGGAAGGGAATAGTCTCTTCTTGAAATTCACTGCAGATCAGTCAAAAATCAGTGAAGCAAGATTACAGCAAGGAATTCAAGTGGACCAGTAAAAAATATAGTGATCTAAATTGATCGAGGCAGTGAAGCCTCCACCCCTTCAGGTCTTAAAAATAACTATTAGATTAGAGATATAGCTGATCTGTCCCTGAACTTCAGATATATTTTCTGTAATTCTGTTACATTTCTCACACTCAGATTGCTTAAACATAGAGGTGCTTCATTTCATATCTTATTGTTTATTAAATAGATTTTTTTTTACAGAGAGATTTTTCAGAAATCATTGTTTAATAACATCTTACATGGGCACCAGAGGTGTTCTGGAAAAGAAAAAAAAATATTGTCTCCCCAAACTCTATGTAGAAGCTGCTGGCAAGGGGTGCCTTTGCAATTTAATTGTAAACGTATTAAATCACACAAGAACACTGTGATAGTGGTTAGTTTCATACACCAGTTCTTTTAGATTAGCAAAACTAAAAATGCTGGTGACTAATTGAAGGTCACAGTTGCCCCAGTGCGACTACAGCTATTGTATACATTGCAAGTCCATAAGACTGCTGTGTTCAGAGCATGGAAGTGCTGGACACGAGGAGCACATATGCATATTCTGCTAATTTGCTTAGAGATTAAAGCCAGCTCTTGCTCATGAAACATGTCTCTTCACGGAAGGAATGTAAGCCAGAAAAACCTCTCTCAAATTGGTGGGCATTTTTATTCTCTTGTAGAAGTGGCTTGTTACTTTGCCTCTCTGACAAAATTTCTGAATTCATTGGCTGCAATAAGTCTAGCATGACATGTTCTGTGCTTAACACTTGAAAAATCATTTCTGTGAACCTTGTGTGTTACTCACTCTTGGCTCATAAACCATCCATAGACAGAAGGGATCCTTCTGGGTTGTAGGCATCTTTTATTTTACTGTCTCTTGCACCTATCTAATATCAATGATTTTTTTTCCTCTGAAGTCTGCTTGCAGGCTCTTCATACAGTAACTCTGACTTGTTGCAGTGGGGGGAGTTCAGTCATGGGATATGTTTAACACAATAAATGCCTGAGTATGAGTTAACTTCTGGTTTTTATCCTGGATTACTTCTCATTTTGCTGATTGTGATGGGGAAAGTATGAAGTCTGGCATTCAAAGAAAAAGCACTCTCTGAAGATCAGTAAATAGCAGAGGAGGAAAGCATGCCCTAGTGACTGGGGAGCTGTGCCTTAGGGAGTGGTAAAAAACAGAATGAATAAACCTCCCAGGCAAGACCTGAAGAGAGATACCAGCCCAGGTACCTCATACTCATCCAGCCCTGGCAGCAAAGAGTAGTTCTGGTGCAGTATCTTCAATTGAGTCAGTAGCTAAATCCTTTGAGACCGACGAGGAGACATTTTGGTACTGTGATGCTGCCCCTGCTTCCCATTCTTCCCAACCATCCTTGTTGCTCACTTGTTTCTCAGGGATTTACATCCCGCCATGGCACAAACCAAAAAAATGAGAGGGAGGTGTGCAAAGGTCTTTAGGTCTTTAGGTAACTGGCTAGCCTCTTCACATTAAGAGAGGAGGGCTATAGTAAACCTTAATGCTTGAGAAGGGGACACCCTATTGCTGCACATCTCTCATCAGGACATCAGAGTGAAGAAAAGGGTCCATTCTTTGATATCACAGGGAATTCTAAGTTTGGAGCTGACTAATGATTTTCACCGAATTTTCTCTGAATGATTTTTTTCTTATTGGTTGATTAAATTATGCAAGCAGTCTGACCACTTGCCTTTGGTTGCTATTAAGAATAATGTTCCTAGTGTAATTTATTGTAGCAATAGAGACATAATAATAATGAAACAAATATTTTCACAAATTCTTATCAGATAATATGAAATAAACTTATAAATCTGCTTGTTAGGTTGGAGAACATGGCATGTTCATAATCAAGTTTACCCTAGTAGATTATATTGCACATTCAGAAAAGAAAAGAAAAGAAAAGAAAAGAAAAGAAAGGAAAAGAAAAGAAAAGAAAAGAAAAGAAAAGAAAAGAAAAGAAAAGAAAAGAAAAGAAAAGAGAAAAGAAAAGGAAAAGAGAAAAGAAAAGGAAAAGAGATAAGAGGAAAATTAAGAGGAAAATTATCTTTTCCCCCTTAATCTCTGAAATAATCACTTCAAATGGAAGCCCATGTAAGCTAAAGGAGGGGTCTAGATTTTGCAGTATTTTGACCCTGTTGAAGGAGATCCGGAGTCTTCAACTGTGACTGAGTACTGAGTATATACAGGAAAGATTTGCAAATTTAGTGGCCCCTGTTTAGGATGTCACAATTTTTTTTTTTTTAATGTTTTTGTTGAAGCAAACTGGTTCTATGCAGCTCACCTGATCTCAGTTGGAATTCAGTCAGTTTACCTCTCATTGCTCTTTGGATTGTGACATTGAAAGAAATTAAAAACAGACACCCTTTGGCACAATTTAATTAAAGAGTCTTAAAAGTATTACTACAACCTCTGACATATTTCATAAATTTTGTATTAAAAATAAAAATATGAGGGCAGAGTTGATGTTCATGGGGATCTTGGCAGACTAGAGAAAAGAGTTATGAGAAAAATCACAGAGTTTAACAAAAGCAAACGCAAAGACCTGCAACTGGGATGGAATACAGCAGAGTTGGAGAAGGGTCAAATAGCTGGAAAGCAGCTTTTCAAAGCAGGACTGGGAGTGCTGGAGGCAAGCTGACCATAAGTTACAGATGTAAGAAGGCCAACCAATGGTGAGCTATATTAGCAAAAGTGCAGTGAGTAGGCCAAGGGAAGTGTTTTTTTCCCTCTGCATCTGTTGTACTCTGTTGTACACTTTGGGGCTCCCCAGTGTCAAGAAAGGCATAGAGTTGCTTGAACGAGTCCAAGAAAGGGCTCACAAGATGACTGGGGGCTGGGATGTATGAGGAGAGGCTGAGACACAGGTGGGATGAGCCAGGAGAGGAGCCTTGAGGGGACTTGCTGCCACCATGACTGCCTGGACGGCGGGTGTGGGGAACATGGAACCAAGCTCTTAGAAGTGCACAGTGAAAAGATGGGAAGCGTTGCAACAGGAAGATTTAGAACATGGGAAACCTGGATTAGATATTAGGAGTAAAAAAGTGTTCACCATGAGGGTGGAATGGGAGCCCTGAGTGGCTGTGGGATCTCCATTCCTGGAGTTATTCAAAATTTGACTGGACATAGTCCTGAGAAACCTGTGTAGTTTAAACCTGCTTTCAACAGGGTGGTTTGCCCAGATGACCTCCAGAGGTCCCTCCCAACCTAAATTATTGTATGATTGGGGCATACATGCATACAGAAGTGTGGTACCAGACCTATTTTCCATAAGAATTAGGCTAAAACAAAGACATATGCAAGCAAGTATTCAGGTGAAAACTATGCAAAAGTTGCATGTTATCAAACTCAGATGTTTGTGGGGAAAGGTATGTAAAAGAGTTAATGTGTAAAAGCTGTTGGTATGGGAATGACACAGATAGTCAGGCCTAGGGAAAGTAATTTTAAAATACTAGGTGACATCTGTGTTATGCTTATGCAGTGCTCTGAGATGAGGGGTTTCTGCCAGGGTGTGACCAGGTCAAAGGCTGAGCTGTCAGGAGCAGGGTGGGATGCCAGTGAAAGGATCACAATTACATTGTGGCAGGCTAAAACCACAATAAAGGTTCTTTAATATAGATATATATTAGAAAGACTGACAAAAAGTAAAACAGAGCAACAACAACAACAAAAAAAAACAGAAATCTGTTTGAAGATAAGGTGCACAGTGAGAGAGTAAAAGGTACATATTCTTTAGTACCGGATAGCATATCCGACTGTCAGGAAAGAACAAAGTTGAGCCACAAATTAATTTAACCAAAATAGGAACAATACTGGGAGCACTTAGGCTGGAAGTAAACATTGCACAGTACAAGTATCTGAATGTGGAAGATCAGATGACTAATTCAAGCCACCTCCTAAGGCTCAAGAGATAAAAAAAAAAAAGGTAAGGAAAATTTGTGGAGAAAGAAAATCAGAAAAGGGGCTGAGAATCTTTTGCAGATGACTCCAGTTTCAATACGAAAGAAACACGCTGAACTGATGGGAAGATCACTGAAACCTCAAGGCTGACTTGCCACAGCTAGCAACAGCTACACTGGTTGTTCCTACAGTGTGAGTGTGTTGGAAAGAACATTTTCCACCCAATATGGCAAAAATGAAAAGATATTAGCATAGACTGCTCACATGAGGTGTTCCTAAAGTATCTGGGATGGCCAGGTTGATTGACATCAAAAAGCTCTGGAAAACAGAGGCTGAAAGAAGTACAGGTTCAAAGTTAGGTTCCATACATTTTTTTAGAAATACTTCTGCTGTGCTTGAATTTGAAAAGAGTATGTGGGCAGTGTGGGCAGGTAATTGGATGGTTAGAAGTGTGGGGTTTTTTTGTTTTTGTTTTTTTTTTCCATGGCTTGACCTGGAATTGAGTCTGATTTAAAGTGTATGGTCAGCGATTCAGCTCCAGGTTTGTCTCTTGGGCTGAAGGAAGGACACTGCTCTAAAGGGCCTGTGCTCATGTTTTCTGTTTCACCAAACAGGAAGTGTTTATTTATTTATTTATTTTTTTGTCCATGCTGTGTAGCCCTTTTCATCTGTGATTATTAAGGTGCTAGAGGAAAAGCTGTAACATTTTCACCTATTTAGATTTAGGGAAACAGTGCAAGGAGGCATATTCATTAAATCATTTCTCACAAGAAATCTCTTTATTACTGATATTACTCTCATTTCTTTTTGAAATCTAACAAACAGAACTGTATTGACCATTTTTAGGGGATCCCCAGTTAAATATATACAGATATATTTCTTACCTCTAATTTCACCATTAGGCATGAGATAGAAATTTAATTGTGCAGCATTTAATGCTTGTGAATTGCTGTGATATCCTTTCAAATTTTCAGTCAATAACAAAGAGTAACAATCCAGTTTTCCTAGGACATAGTTCACATTGCTATTCTGCTCTATTTTGGTACAAGACGGATAATAAATAAAGACTCTATTATTCTGCTATTGCACTTTTTTTTTACCCATTGTACCCTAAGAGAGAAGGAGAAATAGATTTCTCTCATTTTAATGTCATCAGGAGTGTTTTCATGGTTTACATATCTATTTTTTCCTAGCACATTTACAATGTGAGGACACAATACAAGGTCACTCAGCAGCCCATCCATAATTGTACAATTTTGATAGCCCAATTAGAACTGTGAAATATTCTTCCTTCTCAATCATAAAGAAAAAGATAATTGTAGGTATGACAATTCTGCAAAATGAAAACATCTCACAGACTAGAGAAGTCTGTATTTTATAGTCATGTGTAAATAAGAGAGGCAGACTCAAACCCCATGGGTTCTGTGGACCAATGAATCAGACATATGAGGGGTGCTGGTATAAAAGCGCTGCTCAGAGTGACACCAAGTCAAGCAGTCATATAGCTAGGTCGCTTCTACATTGCATTTAAGTTAATGGATGAGGCCAGCCTGGCCAAGAGCACTCCAGGATTGTTTTATGAGGTGATCAGGTATTGTGTTGCAGCATCTCAGGAATGGCAGGAGTCATTATGGCATATTACAATACCTGCATTCAGGAGTGCTCAGTACTATATTTACATAGACTTAATTCTCTCCCTCTCTCCCCATTAGACAGTAACAAAGTTGGATGAAATGATAGGGCCAGCAGATTTTGTCTTAAATTGGGTCGCTGCAGTCAAACCCTTGTTAGGTGATTGCTCTGCAGAACGAGTTAACATAAGCCTACACTTCAGTCTCCTCAGCTGCTTGCTGTGGGTGGTAGTTCCTGGCCTTTGTGAGGAACATTGAGCCCCTTGGATCAGAAGCTCAGGGCTATGCAGTTCTGTTTAATATCACGGCCATTTGGGCCAAATCTCTTTGGTATTGGGAATGCTGTGATGGGGAGGAGGACAGGCACAGGCAGAGAGAGTAGTCCTTTCTGAAAAAAACAGGGAATTTAGATTATTCATATAAGATAATTTGTGGCGTGTTCAACACACACACTATTTCTAATATAGTGTTGCTGCTGGGGCAATGCTGCTCAGAAACGAGGACTCACTAGGCTAGGCAATGTCAATATTCAGCCTGCTGGCTGAGGTCCTACATGGCCCACAGGGGTCTGAGTTCCCAAACAACTTTGGGTGTAAGCACCAAAGCCATGATGTCTCACTGCACTGGTGAGGATTCAGATCTAGGCAGCAGAAAACAAAATAAGAAAATCCACTGGCTTGTGAAAGCTAGCACAGTCTCCTGGGAGGCAGGAGATGCTGGTGGCAATACCAATCCATGGAGAGATGCTGGGAGTGCTTCAATGTTTATTCTCTTCCAGGGACACGGGGCAACTTCCCTGGCATCCTGCTTCCCAACAGGCCTCTTATAAAAGAGATGAGCCCTACTCATTTCTGTCTAAGAAATGAGCACATGCATCTGTCCTCAGGGAAGGCTCGGGGCTGTTGGATCTCCTGACATGGAAAGCAGCTCCCAGCAGCCTTGATGAGGACTCCCAGCCCCTGCTGGCTTCCGAGAGGAGAGAGAGTAGGGAAGCCTTCCTCCCCACCGTGTCTTGAACCTACCCTGAGATATCAGTGTCTCTCCACCTAGTGTCAGAGGTAAACACAGATGTTTAGATAGTCTCAGTTCTCTTTGATCTCTCTATTTAGAAGAGGGCAGTTAACACCCACTTTTATATAGATTAAATACATATGGGGGAGTTTGGAAAAAGGATGTAATGAGCTCTCCTTCAGACTGGAATGGAATGTAGGAGCTGTAATTAATACCAATTTGCACATGTGTTATGAATTTGGTGTGGACACAGCCAGCACCCCTTTTAGTGCTTGTGGTTTAAGAAATCTAACAGCATACATTACACAAAAGAACCTGAGAAGACACAACTCAGCTGTCCATGAAAACTTGACCACAACGCAACAGCAAGACTTAAACATAGGTCAGGATGAGTCACTCTCTTGTCCCCTTTGGGAGGCACTAGCTGATTTTGCACACTGCATGGCATGTGGTTGCAGTCATACTTGCCCCAAAACTGTGACTTGGAGCTCTGGACCCGAGGTCTACCTTGGTATAGTGAAGGGCCACAGCTCCACAAGCAACACTAGTCCCTGGCCAAGCAGATACAGTAATGAACACTGGCGAGAAAACACACATTGCTCCAAGTGGAAGAAATGCTCATTCTATCAGCCAAAATGGAGGGAGAAAAAGTCTAACTAACTGAACTGGCAACAAAATTCTGTTTAATTTCAAGTGGAGGAGGTCTTAGTTGTTAAGCTCTGAAGAAGAATGGACAGAAATTCAAATACTTCTGAAAGGGGAGCAGGAAGGCATTCAGAATTTAACCCCAAGCAGGACTTTTTGCCACTGAAATGCTCTGAGTCACGTATCACCACAGCATGACCCAGACACTACCTGGCAGTGGGTACTTTGTCCCCCTTGATGAGCCTCTGGGGAGATCTCATGGCCAAAGGCACCCACCTAATGTAGTCAGTAGGGAAATGCTTTGAGGGATAGGACTCAAAACCCATCCACGACCTGGAGTTAGTGCCTTACTCTTGGCTGTCACGCTTCCCTCCGTGGCGGTTTTGCTGCATGAAGCTCACTCCAACCCAGCTCCCCCAGTGCAGGGATTAAAAGTCACAATTCTTTTATACTTTCTTTCACTGGCCCAGAGTGTCTTACATTACTCTAGTCAAAACTGAATGCCTTTATCAGATCAGAGGGAAAGCCTCAGAATAGCCAAAAGCTGGTGAGAAAAATCTGGAAGTCAAAGGTGGTTTGGAATTCCTGAGAGCCATGAAATGGATCAAGCTAGCGCCTTTTTTTTTTTTCCTTCCTTTTTCCAACTAAAGCAGGAGAGAAAAGGAAAAAAAAAGTTAAAGGAAGAGGAACCATTCTTTCCCCTCCATGCTCTTTGCCATGAGTCCCTTTGCATTTCCCAGATAGGAATCCATGGATGCCTGTGCTCCATACTGGAAGAGCATGTGGCGAGTGTAACGTGTTGGGGACCCATTGCACCGAAAACCCTGAGAGCTGGCCAAAGCCCCATTTACACCTACACCCTGACCTCTGACTGCTTTTGGATCCACTGACCCTTCATTGCTCTAGCTCCTCAACCAGAGCGTCGCTGCTGTGAAGAGGCAGTTTTGTGTGGCTGGAGATGCGGCCAGGACACAACCCACCGTGCGGGCAGCCCCGGTGGAGGAGGCAGCACAGAGGGAGTCTCACAAGAAGTTCTCTGCTAACAGAATGAGTTTCCTTTGGCAACGGACAAGCATGCGTGACTATCCGTGGTATCCTAATTAGTGTAATTTACTTTATATCTCCCCTTTTGCAGAGCATTTTTCTGCCTGCGGTTGTTTCTAATCATGGAAGTAATTGTCACTTTTGCCACTGCAAAATACTGCTCCCATGACATTGTTCAAATTCACAGCTCTGAGTGGTGGAGAAAAGAAAGGAGATAAAGTTGTTAAAATTGTTTTGCCCACTTCTGCCTTTTTCAAGAGCATTTTAGGAGTTTAACACACACATGAACAGATGCAGTTTTCGTTCTTAAAATCCCGGATAAAAAAGTGCTGTCTTGTCAAGATTAAAAAAAAAAAATGCCAGCATCATGTTGAGAAATCCTCATTAGTTAATTGTAGCACTACAGATCTTTTTTTTTTTTTTCTTAACAGGGTGGAAACCTGTTATAATTCCATTGATTCCACTACATCAGACTAGTAAAAATCTCTTCGAAATCAAACCTTGCCTCTGAAACATATTCCTTTATATTCAACATTGTCAAATAATCTGAACGTCTGTGTTTTTCTGTCTGAAACAAATCTGTTCAGCCATGAAGTCCAGAAAGAATAGCAGGGTACTTCTTGATAGACATTTTAATAACTTGAACTTAACTTATACAATGTGCCACAACAGCAAAGAGACACATGGCACACAGGTTGCAATGAAACAATAACAACAGGCACAGAAATCTGTGCAAAATGTAATTCTGTATCCCTTCCATCCTCTCCCTACATCCATATACTGTAAGTAGGAAGTTTATTTTGGGAGAAGAGTGAATACACTTCTTGCGTCATTCAGCAGCACTTACCACTGCATGATACATCTGATACACTCTTAAAAGCAGCTTTCATGAGACACTGACACTCCCCCCCACCCCGAAGTTAAAAGCAAACAAACCAACTAATTAGAACCTGCCCTCCCTAATTTAAAGAAATAAAAATAACTCTCACTTGTGTATAGTGTATGTTGTAGCTGAAAAATTGAAAAATAAATCCCTTACATCAAGATGATGCCTATTACAAATTACATAAATGATGCATTAAGCTAATAAAAGCCTTTGATTAAAGTAAGATGAATGCATAGCTACAATACCTCTTTAGAAAAACAATACCAATACCATCCCCGATTAGAAGTAGATACAGTTGGCCAAGACCTGTGAGTTTGAAGTCCAAATCCTACAGTGATTTGTTTTTTTTTTCCCCAGTAAATGATTCCCACATGTTGTCAGCTGTCTTTACAGAGATATAAAGACACAAACATTCAGGCGAAAAAGTTCTATAATACGAGCTGCCTCCTTGCAGGGGATGCTGAAAATACACCAAAGCTGCAGGCATGTGAGCAAAGTAATGCATGCTGTCCATACCTTAAAGGAATAATAAAAGGATCCCCACTCCTCTTCCTCCACCACTTCAGTGAAAGTCACCGTTTCTGTGCAGGTGACAAGGGTAAAATCCCGCCAGTCGGTGCCTCCATGGGAGCTGCTGCTGGCTTCTGTGAAGGCAACGTCCATCACTGGATTTTGCTCTAGTTGTCTAGGTGCTTGTTTTTTTTAAGAGTTAATGCAGCCAAGCTTCTCCTGTAAGAGCACAGCAGCAAAAACAGCTTCTCACTGCTCCAGCACTGGCTACCAGAGGCATAAGGCTTTAGTGCAGCTGAGTGATAAAAAATAAAAAGGCAAGCTGGAGTCGTTCCTTTGCGCTCCCCTCTGGTACCACTCTGACGACAACTGTCCACATGCTCTTTCCAGCAGCAGAACCGGCTCCAGTGGGAGACTGAGCAACTGTGGGCTCATCCATACACCTTGCAGATTCAATTCTTGCACCCAAAGCTAGCAAATCTGGAGTCGGACATACCTACGAACCCTTCCTACGTTACAGCTCAGCAGTCTGGCTATTCCACTCAGCAGCTTTACTTTCCATTGCGTGCAGAATTGCAATATGGCCATATATAAGCATCAACGTCCTCTCCTATAGTAGCAAAGCCCTATGAAACTTTGAGGGTTAAGCTGTTGTAATTTGCCTGTCAGTAGCTGTCTGACTTTTGACATTGTCTTCACTAAGAAAAGTCACAAACAGGCCCGGACAGCTCCCTTTGCAAAGCTACCAAGGTGCCATACACCCAATATAAGCGGAGGTAAGGGAGCCCTTCTGGAAAGGCACAGCTTCCAGAGGGTGCTGGGGCCACACGCACAGGCGTTGGGCTCAAGGACTTTCCACAAGCAGGGAATCAACCACTTTCTACTCACTGATCTGGGCACTGACCGCTCTTACTCTCTGCTTTTGCTTATTTATTTATTTATTTTTCAGATGTGCTGCTCCAGGTTTACATGATAGATGAGGTTCTGCATATCTTCCCCACCCGGAGTGCAAAAATCACACTCTGCCTTGATATCAGTGCAATTATTAGCAAAATTGATTGAATTTTCAGCCCCACAACCCCACAGCTACCTGGTGGTCACAGACCCTAGTGTGTATGTGTGCGCGGGCAGTGCCAGGGACCGTGTGAGAGTTGAGGAGGAGCATGAACAGCCAAAGAGAAAGCGGTGACAGCAGGGCCTTCTGGCCTGTAATAACAGAAGGATATGGGCTCAAGTGGTAAAATACTGGTCTGGATTTTCATTCTTAATCCTCCCAGACTGAGACATGTCTGGATCTAGGGCTTTGGAGCAGGCTTTTCTGGGCTCTGGGGAAACCTCTGGATTTCTGAGCAATATGCAGATCTCTCTAGGTGATGCCAGAGGGATCCCGAGGAGAGCCCTTCTATATGTAGTCAATACAATTCATGATGTGAAAGAATCAGCACTGATTTGTATGTTCCAGGGATCAATATTTAAACCGCAGTGAATGATGCACAGGTTGGAATATGGTCAGACAGACAGAAATGTCCTAGAGCCGTCATATTTAGCTGAAAAGTAATAGGGAAAACATTACTTAACCTATTAGATGAAAGAGAGGAGGAAATCCTTTTGGAGTCTTTTTCAGCTAATGGTACAGCTTGACTCCAAGGCCTGGATAAGGAGTATTTATGTTGCATTCAAGCTTCCTGAAACCACCTTACTATGTATTTGCTTTTTTTTTTTTTCTCTCTTCTCTTGCTTTTTTATGGTCATAAAACTCCTTTGCTAAGAGTTAAATATTACCATGTGATTACCAGCATAGTGAATGCTTGTTCCCACAGAGATGTTATGTTGAGCATATTATGGGCACTAAGAGGCTTTTTAGTAGTTACATGCTAAGCCAGGTCCTGTACAGCTCGCAGAGCTAAACCAAGAGTCACTTCTCTTGTGAATTTGCCAGCTAGTTGCTCTGAAAAATACTTATCATATTAAAAAGGTTGTATCATGTGCCACTCCAGCAATTATCAGTCTACACAGGGGTACTTAAATCTTCCATTAGTACTAGACTTGCCATCCCAACTCTGCATGTCTCACAGTCAGTGCCTTCATCCTGGTTTGTTGATGGCTAGTTTTGTTGAAATGCTAATTCCATTTAGTCTGTTGACTGTCTCCAGTATCATATCTATAATTAACCTACTTCTCTGAGACCCACCACTCCTTTTTTAAGCACCTATAACATCATGTTAACTCTCTGAAGTTTGGTGTTTGGGAATTTTGTTGCTATTGTTTTCTCCTCCTGCTATTGTTTTCCTCCACCCTCTCCTTTAGATTAATTTAGATTTAAATGAATGGTGGAAGAAACGACTTTGCTGATGGAATAGCAAGACCCTATAAAAGGCAAGATCAAATCCTAGAAGTCCCTCTGTAAAGAATGATTAATTGGGTGATTCCTACAAATGACCTGGTAGTTTTCCCCGCCAGAACTTTGAAAAGTCACCAAGAACTTGCAGTGTATGAAGCAATATAGAGTCTTCCTACTGATTTAATGTAAAATGCTCTCAAATGGTTACTCTAAGATAAATTTTTCCTATGTATAGTAAAATGTGATACTGTTTTCTTAACATTTTAAACTTTTTTTAAAGTAATTTTGAGAATAACCTTTAAGCAAAGAGAATGGATTATTTAGAAGAAGAATGCAGAGTGCTAGTTTTAGAGGCTTATTTATTTGCCATTTTCTTTACTTTGGTCTCCAAAGCTATGTAAGATTAGTTTCCTTATACACATCCTTGAACCACGTGACCTGCAAACCTAAGACGAGTTCCAGTGGAAGCTGAAGAGAATATTCTGCAGCTGCAGTGCATAAAAATCTGGTATCTCCCATGAGTAGACACAGGAGGGAGACCTCTAGCACTTCTCTTGTGTGTCCCCACCGTGCAGTTTCCTGTCTGGCAATAGGAGGAAGTCTTGTAAAACTGCAGTAACTGAAATCAGACCATTTTCAACTGATATGATGAGACTAAGGAAGGTGCCTCTGGAGAAAGAGACACATTGAGTCTGAAAGATTTTAAAGACCAGGACGAAATAGTGATTTTTGAGTATATTGAGGAATTCCTCATGCAGAGCCTCTGCCATAGCAGTCTTGAAACAAAATACATGGAAGGGGACATTTTGCAAATCACATTTTGGAGCACTCCCTGCCGTGCCTTTGCAGTCGCGTTGGACATTGCTGTCCAAAGCTCAGTAGTGGAGGAAGAGAGACCCATGCGCATTCACACAGTTTCTCCTGCTGTGAACATTTCCCTATCTTGTCTGCCCTGGCAGAAACTATAGGCTAGCAGTGCCTTTTGTGCATAATTTTTGTAATTTGCCAAAAATCAGCTAATCTGAATGTTTTAATGTGACTAATTATATTTCATTAATTAGGCACATCTGAAATGGACAGGAAAAAAATATTCTGCTCAAATCTGTATTACTTTACAGAGAATTTACCCTATCTTTAAGTATAGTAAGATATATATAGTAATATATGTAGCATATATACAGCATATAGAGTATGTAGGTGTATAGTTTAAGTATAGATTGAGGCATTCTTCATTGAGGCAGAGTTGGGAATATAGTACAAACCTCTGGATTTTTGCTGTTTGGGGTTCCTGACAGCCTGGAACAGTTGCACACAGTCAAATTAAATGGCCAGAAGTGACTATTGTTATCAGACCAGAGGAAGAAAGAGAATGAGGCATTTGAGTTAAAAACACAAACAAGTCTCCAGGAAAGCTCAGTGTCTGATTCAGCTCAGAGGGGCTCAGCTGCATCCCCCTGTCCCCGCTTGCACAGCACCAGGGCAGAAATCGCCCATTAGGGACACAGCTCCTGTGGTCTGTCAGAGGCACCGACTTGCTTCCCATTAGCTCGAAGGCTGCACGTCGTTTTGTGTTTGCTCCATGCGTTCGGTGAGGCTGGAGATCACCATGCAGCCCGGACCAAGGCAGAGAGGGAGCCTGGCAACAGTGTGCGTGACTGAGACGGGATGCACACATTTCAGGGCGAATTTTTGAGGTCAGATCTGTGCATATGGCAGGGACAGCACCGTCTGTGTCTTTCTTTGCACCCTGGTCTCCAGCTGCCCTCCCTGCACCATCTGTGTGCATGGCATGGTGGTCTGGGCTCTAACTAGCTCCCTCTTCGCCCTCACAGTTTTAAACTTGCTTTTAGTCCCTCTGGTCAAGACTAAACCAAGTTTCTGAATCTTATAAGGCTAAAAACAGATTCTGTGTTTTTTTTTTTTCCCTCAGCATTTAAATATACCTCTTTTACATTTTTTAAGATCTTTTACAGCAGCTGAACACACAATTACTAGATTTTTCTGACAGAAGCCTCCATTTCCCCACCTTTCTGAGTGAAATGGCTGTAATTCAGGATTTTAAGATTCCGGGGACAGAGCAAGATTGCAGAAGTAGGTTTCAATCTTATTCCCAAGTGTTTTGTTTCCGAATCCGTACCTCCATGGGGGATTTTGAGGTGAAACCTGGGAGTCTGTAAGCAGCCTGCAGACACTATCAGTCTGAGTGGTTTTCGAGCTGCTCTTTCCAGGTATATCAATCTCAGGGAGCAACTGCAGGGAGGCCTGGCCTATGACTCTGTCCTAGCTACACTGTGCGGATCACTTTGGGCCCATGCAGTTGCCAGACCCTGGCTTAGTCGCTTTCCTGAATTTCTGCATTCTGGAGGTGAATCCTGGCAGCTGGAGCTGAAGAGTCTGTCCTCTTCATAGTAAATGTTGATTTTTTTTTCCTTCAAAACCTGCCTAAGATCAATCTTGAAACATCAAAATCCCCTGCAAAATGATATGTCTGTTCACCACGAGGCTCTAGTCTGATTGCTGGCCTGTCAGTGTGCTGTGCAACTTTGGATCAGACCTCAAAACTTGCAGAAATTGGATTCCTTCTACTCACTGAAGTTTTGGATCAGATCTTTTGCAGAAATCTGTGTTTTACCCTTAGTAAACATTAGAGATATAGAAATCACAGAGCATTTTCATAATAGTAGTGACAAAAGATGAGCATTTTATTTCTCTTCCATAGATATTTTGAATATAAAAGGAAGGAGTTTTTCCTCACATCTTTATTGCTTTCTATGGTCTTAATTCAGATTGGTCCATTTTGCAAAAAAAGACATCCAGTCTTTTATCTGTTTTTGCCAAGAAACTCGTAGAAGAATAAACAATCCTTACGGAATTATCTTTGAAAGGAAGGCAAGCAGTTGAAGAGAATACATAAAAGAGTGTCATTAAATATGAATATCATGCTAGTGGAACTGACAGATACCCTGAAACTTCAAATCCCTTTACTCTTTTCCCCTTAGTGTAACCACCAGGCAAATCATATATTTTGCAAGCGCCTGATTCCCCATTCACTTAATCTCCTGTAGATCCGGGTTGCTTTCTGTTGAGTGAATGGAATTGCAAGTAGCTCAGGTGGAAAAAAAAAAAAAAAGAAAAGCCCAGCCACATGAACGGGAGGAGAGGCCTGCACTGAATTCTTCTAAAATATTGAACACTCCACATAGTTGTTTGAAGTAGTTCTGCTTTTAAAGAGCTGAGCAGGTAGCCAATATTTATGGCATCAGTCACAGGAGGTCCTGGCAAGGAGATACGCATCAGCATGCCATGAGGCAGGCAGAATAAATTCCAAACTTGCAGCACCACCAGAAACACTTTCATTCATCGTCTTGCATTTCAACCCGGAAGGCACCGTTCATTCCGAAGGGGTCGGCTGCTGCTGCTGTGGGAGAGCAGAACTGAAGTGGAGCTGCCAGAAGGGAAATATATCCATGGGTGAGCCCGGGCGATCCCAGAGCATTTTACATCATTCTGAGTCCATCTTAGACAACAGCAAACTGACATCGTATCTGAAATACTGAATACTTCTCCCTCCCATCTGCTGTACACAATCTATCTTGTACGTAAGATGATAATCCATTTTTCAAAGCCTGCACTGATGTAAGGTTTGCACCCAGGCAGAAAGGATGTACCCTCATGCCACCATCATGCCCAGTCCCAGGCTGGCAGATCTGAACTCAGGAGGGAGCTGAGGCTGTACAGAGCCACCTTTGCAAAGCAGGGATATGCAAACACACATCAATAAGTGAGCTGGTCACTGTAGAGCAAATTTGACCTACTTTGCTACGAATTTTGACCAGGGAGATCTTTAAAATACTGTTTTAAAGATCCTTCTGAAAAAGAACCAAGCCAACATGGCAAAAGCAAGAGCTAACACATGAGAACATGCTTTAAGGCAATCATCTCACTAACACGACTTTCAGATTAAAGTAGATTGTAGTACCACGGATACACAGTGAGAGAGCAGACGGAAGTCTAAAAAACATTAATCTAATTCATCAGTTCAACCCTAAGAGCCTGGGAAAAGACCAGCACCAACTGAAAAACGGAATAGGTCAAAAAATGGAGGAACACTGTGCCCGCAGGGAGGTAAGAGAATAAAGAAAGTGTGGGAAGAAAGTATTCAAAGTGTCCACAATCCAATTCTCATTTCTGTGGAAGAAGTTGTATCTGGAGTAATGAATACATTCTGTCTTTTGGCAATGAGCAGCTGAGTGAAAGTACAGATTTACAAGGGAGGTGGAAAGCTGTTAGATGAATTGCAGGATTTTTTTATTGCCAATTACAATTTCATGGCAGGGTTATTATTTATTAAATACAGAAACAGCCAGTTGAATTCTGACTGCTCCTAGGCTTTACTCCACTTATATAAATGCTGCAGAAATTATGCAGAGCTAACGGAAAAACATGCAGTGCAGTAGCAGGCATGGTGCTCATTGCCTTTGCATTTGTAATCAAACACATGCACGCACAAACGCACACAGAGAAAGGGAGAGGAGGAAGCAAACCAGCAAAACAAATAACTGTATGGGAGGGGAGCAGGTTAAATCCAGTTGCCATATCGTAAAGTCTAAACTGGAATAAAATAAATGCTTTGCACAGCTACCACTCAGAGGCATGTGAAGGTCAACTTGACCAGTGCAATTTCCTCAGCTGTAGAAGCTCAGCTTTTGAGGCTCTCCAAATGAGATATACTTCACCCACTGCTCTCCCCTCAAAATCAGTGTGCAGACCGAAAGGAAATGGTTAGTGGGTGAAATCTGTGCTGGGTCAGAAAGGGTATATCACAGAATCACAGAATGGTTGAGGTCGGAAGGGACCTCTAGAGATTATGGGTCAGAAAATAACATTGGCCATAGTATGCAATTGCTTCCCAAGTCATTTCCCTAAAGGAAGATGTTGTGTATTTTCAGGCAACAAGACGAATGATTTATTCAAGTCCCACCAACTTTGTGCCAGCACTTATTTGAATTCAGGTCAGTCAACTGCAGAGTAGGGGAAAAAGGGAGGGAACTGCGATATTGAAGAAATACTCGCTGAGGAAACTGTCTCAGCTCCTTTAGAGATCTCAGGTGGCTACAGCCTATTCCTTTGTTTATGCTGATACGGGTCATTGCATATTGTCACAAGCAATGTGTTTAATAAACTAGAGCAGCCACAACAGCAATCCTGATCTGGTAGATGGTACAATAACTTTGGGCTTTTTTAGTGGTAGACAAATGACACAGAAGAATGTCTCTGCAAGCCAGCTCTTCTCCAGCTGGAGCATATATGGATGTTGCTCATTCTTGTGTGTTTCAAAACTGCATTTCCAAAATACCATAGTCTTTGGCTAACACATTCTTCAGGCATACCCCTTTGGGGATAGTAAGTATCATTTAGGAAATAGGAATGCAAGAAGTTTTCAGTGCAAAAAGAATAGTGGTGGAGATGGAATAAAAGAACAAATGCAATAAATAGTTAAAATCTTTAAAAACAGAGCTCAGAGTCAAGTTTTCTAAAAAGAAAATGCTGAAGAATGACGCATCACAAGCAATGTTCCTCAGTTTTTCTCTTTGGAACAAAAAGAAATTCTGAAGAAAACTCTTTATTGCTCTGCATTCACATATGTAACAAATTAGGGAGAGATTAAATCAATTATCTCTACAATTGAAGAATTCCTAGTTTTTGTAGCACAATCTATATTAGGAGAAAAGAAAAATGTTTTCTATGGTTACAATCATGCCAAATGATTCTAGACTTTATATGAACTGCTGCTTGGGGAATTAGACGAGGAAATGTGTATCTTCCTCAGAAAAAGAATTAATTGAAGCGTTCCCTCTTTGGGAAGAAAATGAGCAAAACAACTTCTTATATATGTGTATCAAACTTTTATTTCTGTAATGGAATGAAATGTATATATTATTTCCCATTGCACTCATTTTTCTTGAAATAAAAGAAATCATTTTAGAAATTAATCATTACACTTCTTTTACATGCTTTTCAAATGCCAACAGAAGTTGAATAATTAAATCTCCTTCTGAAAAATTTGAAAATATGTTGTCAGAAGCTAAGCAAATACTGATTAAATGTCACTAAGGACCTGTCCTCTTGTTCCAATTTTCTCAAGCTTAGCAGTTGAACTGTTTAGCTAGTCCATGTGATTCCTTGCAGGAAGAATGTAAAGTACTGCAAAGTTATTCCTGAAAGCTTGAGATCAATTTATAATGCATTCTTCTTCTCTCCAAAAATAGTCTGAGAAGTTAGACGTACTGTTTATTTCATATTGCCCTCATGTGTCCACTGTTGTAGTCTTGTATAATTGAAAATTCTTGTAGTATTTGGTCTTACAGGACCAAAAGGAATTTCATCTGTTTTCAATAGACCTAGCTGGATTTCCCCATTTTTCTATGATTTTTCTCATGAAAAAATGTGCTACCATTTTCATGGTGGACCTAAATTTTCATGAGAAGCTAGTGAGTGCACACGCTCATTTTTTTGTTGGCCAAAATTTTCAAATTTTGACTTTTATGATGCAATTTTCTTCTAATACAAGCAGACATTTACCATGAAAATATCTGTTTTAATCAAAACTCCAGTTCTTCTTCAAAATACTATCTTGTAGGTTTATCTTTTGACCAGCTTAGTTTACCAGTCCTAGGTATATCCTGCTAGATTCCTTCAAACTTACGGGCAGCTTGATTTGTTTCATCATTAATATGCAGCTATTTAGACCAAATTATTTGCTGACTCTGATAAGACTGCTGAATGAAAAACATGGTAAGTTTTAAGACAAAGTATTTAGCACCAGTCAAAAGTCTTACTAAGTATAAAAATGCTGTCTGGCTCTTATTTTTCCACAGGAGGAGTTGTTGTAGCAAAGCATTGTTTAGAAATTCTTTTTAGGTGAATTATATCACCATTTTCAGGTTATTTGGAAACACTTTATATGGGGTCTAGTCAGAAGAGTCACTGTGTCCTGCATGTCTCAGTCACTTAGTTGAAGACAAGTACAAAGAGTGCTTACACTGACATATTTAAAATTTTTAGTGAATAAGGAAATAGGAATGGCTACAAATAAAACTGCTGAGAAGAGATACTTACAAATTTTCACTCACTTTTAGCCTTTTTTTTTTCCTGTTCTTATGACACTCAGAAACACAGAATCACAGAATGTTTGAGGTTGGAAAGGACTTCTGGAGATCATCTAGTCCAACCCCCCTGCACACGCAGGGACACCTAGAGCACGTGGCACAGGGCGGCATCCAGGCAGATTTGGAAGATCTGCAGAGAAGGAGACTCCACAACCTCTCTGGGCAGCCTGTTCCAGGGCTCTGTCACCCTCATAGGAAAGGAGTTCTTCCTCATATGGAGGTGGAACTTCCTATGTTTCAGCTTACACCCATTACCCCTTGTCCTGTCACCAGCCACCATGGAGAAAAGCCTGGCCCCATCCTCCCTACGATCACCCCTCAGGTACTTGAACATGTTGATCAAATCTCCTCTCAGTCTTCTCTTCTCCAGACTAAACAGGCCCAGCTCGCTTAGTCTTTCCTCATTAAGACAGATGCTGCAGCCCCTTAATCATCTTCGTGGCTCTACACTGGACCCCCTCTGGAAGCTCAAGGTCCTTCTTGTACTGGGGAGCCCAGAACTGCCCCCAATACTCCAGGAGCGGTCACACCGGAGCTGAGTAGATGGGCAGGATCCCCTCCCTCGATCTGCTGGCAACGCTCCTCCTGAGGCAGATCAGGATCCCATTGGCCTTCTTGGGCACTCCTGGAGAGAAAAAAAAAAAAAAAAAAGGAATATACTTTTTTTTTTTCTGTGCTTGCCTGTTGCTTGTGTAATTCTCTATGCAGAGTTTCACCAATCCTTGTTATATAGCTAATATATTAGTGACCGTCTGAATGACAGAATGAAAATCAATCTTCTTGGTAACACTGAGAAAACATTTAAGAAAAATCTTCTATCCTTAATCTGAGCTTTCCATTGGTACAACCTTAAAATATGGTTTTCCTGTTATCAGCCATCCTGCTATCAGTCATCTTTCACCATAGCTAGCAGCAGGCACTGCAAATAGCATATGAACTTCAGGAAAAATCCGTTCATATAGCATGTTTTTATCAACTTCCGTTTGACTTACATGAAAATGCCAATCTGGGAATCTATGATCAGTCACAGAAAAATAATATATGCAGCTGATGTTTTAGTCATCTCAAAAGAAAAGCCAACTAACCTGATCCTGCCGTGGAGTCTGGAAAGGCAATTCAACAATTTGTGCTAGGAATGACACAAATTAGTGCATCTTGTAGGAAACATTATGGGGGGCCAGGCCCACCCCACTATTTGGGCTCTTCAGTTCTATTTAAGAGCTGCAAAGGAGCTGTGTTGTAGTCTAAATGAACAATCCATAACAACTGCAATAAGACAAAGACAGAAAGACAGACAGACAGACAGAAAGAAAGAAAGAAAGAAAGAAAGAAACAAACAAACAAACAAACCACTGTACATCCCCGAATTGCTCCCATCAGTGATATGACAGTTTGAAAGAACATTTTATCCAAATGCAGGTAATAAAAATCTTAAATCTTTTAAAAATCTTTTACATCTCTAAAATCTCCTACTAATCTGAATTAAGAAGAGAAAAAAAAATCTGTTTTTAAAAAGATTTCTGTAGAAAAAAAATGTTTTCCTTAAAAATACCTTTCTAAAACAAACTAACCATGTCCCTTTTAAAGCATTAAAACAAAATATTCCAGCTTCTGGTGTTTTTGGTCACAAAGATTTGACACCAACATAATAGGGTACAGTTCCGGGGTCCCCAATACAGGAAAGACAGGGGACCCAAGAGGAGGGCCAAAGGCACCATGATGACTAACGGACTGGAGTGTCTCTCATGCATTCCTCATTTCATACGGCCGCTGAGATGCACCCGGCCACCAGTCCCTCATCAAAAGATCCACATGGGGGGCTGCGTGGCAGAAGAACATCTACAGGCGCAGCACGCAGGCACCAGTTCCCCCCCCTCCAATTACCCCCACCTTCTACCCCCTTCCACAGAACACCAAGATGAAGGGGCT